>JBANSL010000005.1:15242500-15842500 GCA_037127255.1 Persicaria tinctoria | reverse complement strand
GTTCCTCACAATCTTGCCATTCCCATCTAGCTTGTTTCGAAACACCCATCGAGTGCCAATAACTGATTGATGCTTTGGTCTAGGCTTCAAAGTCCAGACTTTGTTCCTCTCAAATTCATTGACTTCACTTTGCATAGCTATAATCCAGTCTGGCTCCTGAAGTGCCTCATTTACCTTCTTTGGCTCAATAAGAGAAACAAACGCGTTAAAAGCACAAAGATCTTTAAGTTTAGAACGAGTTTGAACACTAGAAGTAGGGTCAGAAATGATATCCTTTAATGAGTGTGATGAGGAGTATTTGAATTTCCTTTTGCTAGTCTCAGCTCCTTGATTCGTCACATCATCAGGATTGATTTGTGGTACATCTGACTCCGTTGTCCTGTTAGGTTCTGATACAGCAGTTTCAGACGTCTCAACACTGTTGGATTGGACACCAAGGGCTTTGGACGCATCTTCAACACCTTGGGCCAATTCTTCAGTGTTAAGAATCGGTTCCTGCATGTTCTTCTTCTCTGTGTTCTTGGTAACATCACCTTCCTCGTTCTCTTCATGGATATTAAGATCTATATCTGCAATACTTTCACTCAAAGCACCATCATTGCATTCATCAAAAATAACATGTATACTTTCTTCAACTACCTGGGTCCTTTTATTGAAGATTCTATAAGCTTTGCTACTCGTGGAATAGCCAAGAAATATACCTTCATCACTACGCACATCAAATTTCCCAAGGTTATCTTTTCCATTGTTATGAACAAAACAAGTACAACCAAAGGGTTTAAAATAAGATATAAGTGGTTTGCGGCCTTTGAAAAGTTCATAAGGAGTTTTCTTTAAGATGGAACGAATAAGACAACGATTTAAAATGTAGTTAGTGTTGTGAGCGGAATTTGCCATGTTTTACAGTAACTTTTATATCGATTTCTGCATACATTTCATGCATTTGGGCTTGAATGATACAAAATATGTGTAGTTTATGCTTAGTTGTTGTATATGGAGGTCTACACAAGTTTTTGTCATATTTCGCAGAAATCGGACGCATTTTGAAGCTTAATGGAAAGTCATGGAGAAGCCAAGAATGGTGCAGCTGGAGAGAAGGCCAATTTCCGGTTTACATCGTTCTGAATCAGGCTGTAATGTCTTCATGAGAGTTGTAGCGCTCGGAAAGAGATTTCCAACGCATGGTCATATGCGTCAATCCGACAACCGAGGCAGCGGGAAAGTGCGTTTTACGAAAAGAGCTGGAAGCTGAGAAAAGAACTCGACGTCGACAAGAGTTGTCGACATCGACAAGTATCCAAAACTCGACATGAGCACTGGAAGACGAAGTCGAGTTGACTGAACTCAAGACCAAAATGTTGTCGATGTCGAGGAAAGTTGTCGACATCGAAAAGACATGTCGAGCATTCCAGAAGCCGAGATCGAGGAGAAGTCCGAAGAGAAAGGAGATTACTTGCAAGCCAAGATTCGACGGATTCTATCCGAATCTATCAAGATCTATCCAAGAAGATGTCCACACATTAGATATAATCCTAGTCTATCTATTTTATTTAATTACACTATGTTATTTATTTATCATTAAGTTTTAGATATAGTTTTAGATAAAGATAGATATCTTCTATCCTTGATTAGCGAGGATTAGAAGCCTATAAATAAGGCCCTAGGGGGCTCAGTTTTATTTCATTCAATTTCAGTTAGATTCCAAGTTACACACAATTAGTTAGTTCCACACAGAGAAGTTTAGGAGTTCTAAGGTTTTTAAGGTTTTGGCTTACAGCGAAAGTTGATTGCCGGAATTGTAAAAGCTTTGAATTTAGTTTTAATGCAAGTTTCTTTTTATACATCAATGTCTGCGATTGCGATGAGGCGTGAGTAGTCCACCCACTTCTGGGGCTGGGGTGAGCCCGACGGTGGCCATGTGAGGCGATGCGATAAAGGTCAGATCTTTTTGTGCGATTCATCTTCTATCCCTATGAGCATGATTCTTTTGCGAGAGTTGAAGGTGATCCTTGTTTGTGTTATTGAAGCGAAAGTGATCTTAATGCAACTTGGATTAATTATGTGAAAAGGGTTTGTAACAATTAGGGTTTATGCGAAAGCCTCTATATTCCTATTTGTTAATAACGAAAGTTATTTAGATGGAAAGCATGATCTTTTATGCCTTTATGTGTTACTTTGCATGGTTATCGTTGCGGTGTCGAAACCCTAGCCTTGGAAGTCTTTAGTTTATTGATTTATTTCATCAAAAATCGTTTCCGTGTTCGAAAGCATTTGCAATTTAAATTTCTTTTCTTTTGTCGATTTCGAAAAGAGCTTGTCGAGTAAGTTGTCGATTTCTGTTGTCGACGTCGAGAAGATTCATCGAGATCGAGTTACTGTGTTCATCGACTTGTCTGCTGTTGTCGATCTGCTGTTTGTGTCGAGTAACTTGTGGACATCGACAACCTTTGTCGACGTCGAGGAAACTCGGTCGAGTACTTTGGTCGAGTTACTTGCTGTCTCTGTCGAGTAGTTTGCCTTTGCTTTTGTTTGCTTTGCTTTATTTCTGTCTCTTCTGTGCTTTTCTGCTGTGTCTGTGAGAATTTACAGCTACCTGAGAACTGCTGACGTGCTTCCTCGTGGATTCGATCCTGACTTTTCTCTTACTACAACGGGAGGAAGTCTTGTAATTATTTGCTGAGACAGGGGAGTCGTTCTAAACCATATTCTATTCTATACTTGACTTACTCCTGCAACAACAAATTGGCGCCGTTGCCAGGGAAGCTATCAATCGCGCCTTAGGTAGTCAGTTCTCACTGTTTCTTTGAGTTACTTTTCAGGTGTATGCGCCGTTCTGGTATCCCACCTGAATATTACGGTTTAGACGAACCAGAGCGCCTTCTACACATTAGAAATAGACTTCAAAGAGCCATGGAGGACGCTGAAACACAGGAGCAGCTGATCGCTAGGCTTACTAGGGATCTAGCCGCCAGGGATGCTGCTCTCACCGCTGAGAAAGCAGCAAGGGAGCAAGCAGAAGCTGAGCTTGCCCAATATCCGACCACTGCTGAGGATTATATGCATCCCACGCTCGTCGTGCCTGAATCGGCGATTCTTATCCCTGACAACTCTTTTGAAATTCGCACTCAATTTCTTATAGAGCTTAAAAATAATGCCTTTTATGGCAGATTTAATGAGTGTCCTCTTGAGCATATTACCAACTTTTCTGACATGTGCCGTACTCTTGCTGAAGGTACCACGCTGGAATATGTCAAGATGAAAGCTTTTCGCTGGTCTCTCGCTGGTCCTGCACTGAAATGGCTGGAAGGGCTGAAAGCAAGATCACTGACAACCTGGGCCCAAGTAGAGCAAGAATTTCTGAATAAATTCTTCCCACCCGCCAAAACAGCACATCTCCGCCAGAAAATCACCGCCTTCAAACAGAAGCAAGGGGAACCGCTGGCAAAGGCATGGGAGCGCTACAAGGAACTTCTGCGATCTTGCCCTACTCACGGACAGCCACCCTACGTCATTCAAGAGATCTTCTTCAACTCTCTTGATCAAGGCACCAAGGACAGAATCAACCATTACACTCGCTATGAGTTTCTAACGATGCCACCAATTGACGCCTGGGGTGTGCTGGACAAGCTCACCAACTATGACAACAAATATGGAGCTACTTCAAACTATGATGAGAACTCCTGCGCCAGGCCAGCACCATCTATGCCACTTTATGAGCCAGCAAAGGAGATCGACCCAGATGTCATGGAGCAATACTACAGAGACCAGAATAAGAAGCTCCTCAAACAAGTGAAGTATCTCTCTGTCAACCAGCCTTGCATAGAATGCGGATCGCAAAGGCACACCACTACTGAGTGCCCCCATACAGAACAGGTCAGGATGGTAGAGCATCATGAGGATGTAGCTTACGCAGGGGGTCCCAATCGCTACATGGGGGACCAAAGGTTTCAGCAACCACAATGGAACCAAGGCGTCCCTAGGAACCCCCCGCCATACAGAGCTCCAGGACATCTGGAGAGGGACCAGCAGAAGGATCAGCTACAGATAATCCTTGACGAAATGCGCCGAAATCAGGGCACCATCAACCATCAATTCCAGAACATCAATACAAAGGTTGGAGAAATTGATATCTGGAGAAAATCAGTAGATACTCAGATTGGCCAACTAGCAGCAAGTGTCCCTAGACAATCAGGTGTACTCCCTGGATCCTCTGAACCTAATCCTAAAGGTAAATCTACTGGACATATAGCTGCTGTAAAGCTCAGGAGCGGACATCAATTACGCAAGCCAGAGGTCGGAAAGCAGCAGGACAGCGCCGAACAGCAACTCGATGTCGACGAACATCTTGTCGATGTCGAGAACCCTCTTGTCGATGTCGACAACTCCTCTGATCGACCAACCTCTGCACTGAACAACAACTCGACATCGAGGAAAGTTGTCGATGTCGAGGAGCTTATCGATGTCGAGAAGTCCCATGACGATGTCGATAAGACTGCAACACCTCCGACGTCTGTTCTGGCTCCAAATCAGAAAAAGAAGCTACCTTTCCCCACGAAATCTCTAAAGGACCCAGCGGAGAAAAAGTTTCAGCGCTTCATCAAGATGCTTCAGAAGCTCAATGTCACCATACCCTTCACAGAAGCTCTCAATGAAATGCCGTCCTATGTCAAGTTCCTAAAGGAGATTCTGAGTAAAAAGCGATCGATGGCGGAAATCACAGAGGAGTGCAGCCATCTGGACATATTGGAGAAGAGGCCGGATCCAGGTAAGTTTGCTATAACTATTGGATTTGGTCCATACAAAATTAATGCCCTATGTGATCTTGAAGCCAGTGTTAGTATTATGCCTTTAACAATTTGGTCCAAGATTAAGATAGGTGCCCTGGAGCCTGTGGATGCTAGACTATACATGGCCAACAACACAGTGGTCATTCCAACAGGCATGGTAGAAAATGTCCCAGTACAAGTAGGTAAATTCTTCGTCCCTGCTGATTTCTTAATTGTTGATATGCAAGAAGATCCTGCTTGTCCAATTATTCTAGGGAGACCATTCTTGGCGACTGTGGATGCCAACATAAGCGTACGGAAAGGAGTGCTCACCTTCAACATCAGCGATGAGGTAATAGAGTATTCTTTTAATAAAACTGAAAGGCATACAGGTCCAATGGAAGAGGTCAAATCTATCTCAGCTGGCTATATCACCTGCGGGGAACCCAAGGTCAGAAATATGACCCCTGAGGAGATAGAAAAGAGGGACATAGAGGCACAGGTGGAGAAAATCATGGACATCCTAAAGGAAGAAGCGAAAAATCCACTCGACACAAACCAAGGTATGTCGATTTGGACTAACTATTTTTCGGATGCCTTGACAGGAGCTAAGTATGGGGTCGTAGTCGACCAAAACTCCTCGAGATCGAGTAGTTTAGTCAACGTCGACAAAGATCAGAAACCTCCACCAGCCTCGTCGAGCAGTCAAAAAGTCGAGAAAGATTCCTCGATATCGACAAAGGTTGTCGATGTCGACAAGATCTTGACATCCTCGATCACACCTTCATCGACGAGCAGGCCAAAGGGGATCGAAGACTACTCGACGTCGACAAGAGTTGTCGATATCGAGAAGATTACGGCCTCCTCGACACCACCTTCCGCGACGAGAAAACCACTGGATGTTGAGAATTCCTCGACGTCGACAACTCTTGTCGATGTCGACAAGATTAGGGTTTCCTCGACTTCGCCGTGTTCGAGCAGTCTACCACCTGAAGCTGAAAGCAACTCGATGTCGAGTAATGTTACTCGAGATCGACAAGATCCAGTGGTTCCCGAATCCGATTCTGCGAAGGTAAGCCAAGGTATGAATCTTTCTTCTCCTATTTCAATTAATGATTTATCTATACATGGGAGGGGTTTGCCTTGGTATGTGCGCTTATGCAGGATTTCCGATGACGATCCAAGGGAATACGAAGTAGGAGATATGGTCTATGTCTCTAAATCAAAGGATCATTGGTTTCCTAACAAATTCAATAAGAAGAAGATGGGACCATTCACGGTGAATAAGATCCATTCAGGAGGAATTCAGCTGAAAGATAAAAATGGAGTCTTGTTCGAAGCCCAAGCTACATGGGCTCTGAAGATGCCACCTTGAGCTTAACGGAGAAAGTCGGCCTAGCGACTATAAAATCTAGAGCTTGTAAATAGACTTTTTATTTATTTATTTTGGGACTTTTTGGACATTGTTGTTTTTGTTTAGGGTTTTGGACATTGTTTTTAGGATTATGCTATTGTGGGTATTTCTTTTCTAACGAATCTTGAAGGTATGAAGAAGCTACAGTCTTGTCGACATGAGGGAAGGAACTCGACATCGACAAACCACATCGAGCAAGCCTGTGGTCGAAAAGATCACCCTGGAGGCAACAGGAAGAACTCGATGTCGAGGAAATGTTGTCGACGTCGACAAGCACTGCAGCGCCACTTCACTCGATTTTTCCGACGATCCGCACACCTATCTTGTGAGTTTCTTTCTTTACCCTTGTTTTTTATACAGTGAGGACACTGTAATGTTTAAGTATGGGGTGGGGGAAGGGCTTACTTTATGCATATTGATCATATTTGACATACTTGTGCATTATTTCTTAAGAATTGCTACATGGCTATTTTGGAATGCATTATTGATTTATGTGCTTATATATGCATGTTTTCCAAATTTTAGAAAAATTACCCCCATTGAAATTTTGAATAATATCATGGAAGCTTATATTGAACTCGACGATACAAAATTGGATTCATTAGAGATATAGCATGAAATTGCCTAGTAAAGGGAAATCACAGTGAAGTGCATTATTTTGATGAAAACCATAAAAGGAGGTAAAATTTGAAGTTGCTTTTGACATGTTGCATGATAAGATGATGGAGGACTTTATATTTCCATATAATGCTCATATGTTTATAATCCTAGCCTTACCTATGCTTATGCATCACAAAAGCCATAATATGCCTTATTTCAAATATTGCTCCACATGATCTAAATATTTCCATTCTTTACCTTATCCGGGGATTATGTTGAGAATGATGTTACATTATGGAGATCATCATATGGTGTTTGTGTTGTGATTATTATCATATTTGGAGTATGGAAGGAAATTGTTTATATGGAAAATTTAATGAGTGAAAAAAAAATCCAATCACCTCAGGAGATAAAGGTAGATTGACCCTGCTCTCTGAGATAATAGTTTGGAGATATGAGACACATTGTGAGGAGTCCGACGCACTAAGTATCCGGGGCCATTCATGACACCCATGTTTGCGACTCGCGAGAAGGCAGTGCTGAGGTCAGAGAGGTAAAAGCATTATTATTGAAAAAAAGCAATATGAAAGGTGATGAATCAAAGGAAGAAAGGAATGTGGAAATTCAATTTGGAAAGTACTCCATTTCCCCGGATCAAAAGCACCACATTGCCAAAAATTGCCCACCTTTTAGCCTTTTACCAATCTACTCCTTCATGAGCTTAAATTAAAGTCTTCTTGATTATTAATGCTTTGTCATATAAATTGTTTTTGCATTACCCTCCTTTTGTGAGTAGATGTTGCTTTTGTATAACTGCACATGCATGAATCTGTGACACTAGTACCTTTTCGAGGATGGTAATTGATTGCAGGGACATATGGCAATGAATCTAAGATGTTGAGAATTTTGAATTCTTCCCGTGAATGACAATTAAAAGTATTGCTTGAGGACAAGCAAGCTTAAGTATGGGGTGTTTGTTGTGAGCGGAATTTGCCATGTTTTACAGTAACTTTTATATCGATTTCTGCATACATTTCATGCATTTGGGCTTGAATGATACAAAATATGTGTAGTTTATGCTTAGTTGTTGTATATGGAGGTCTACACAAGTTTTTGTCATATTTCGCAGAAATCGGACGCATTTTGAAGCTTAATGGAAAGTCATGGAGAAGCCAAGAATGGTGCAGCTGGAGAGAAGGCCAATTTCCGGTTTACATCGTTCTGAATCAGGCTGTGATGTCTTCATGAGAGTTGTATCCCTCGGAAAGAGCTTTCCAACGCATGGTCATATGCGTCAATCCGACAACCGAGGCAGCGGGAAAGTGCGTTTTACGAACAGAGCTGGAAGCTGAGAAAAGAACTCGACATCGACAAGAGTTGTCGACATCGACAAGTATCCAAAACTCGACATGAGCACTGGAAGACGAAGTCGAGTTGACTGAACTCAAGACCAAAATGTTGTCGATGTCGAGGAAAGTTGTCGACATCGAAAAGACATGTCGAGCATTCCAGAAGCCGAGATCGAGGAGAAGTCCGAAGAGAAAGGAGATTACTTGCAAGCCAAGATTCGACGGATTCTATCCGAATCTATCAAGATCTATCCAAGAAGATGTCCACACATTAGATATAATCCTAGTCTATCTATTTTATTTAATTACACTATGTTATTTATTTATCATTAAGTTTTAGATATAGTTTTAGATAAAGATAGATATCTTCTATCCTTGATTAGCGAGGATTAGAAGCCTATAAATAAGGCCCTAGGGGGCTCAGTTTTATTTCATTCAATTTCAGTTAGATTCCAAGTTACACACAATTAGTTAGTTCCACACAGAAAAGTTTAGGAGTTCTAAGGTTTTTAAGGTTTTGGCTTACAGCGAAAGTTGATTGCCGGAATTGTAAAAGCTTTGAATTTAGTTTTAATGCAAGTTTCTTTTTATACATCAATGTCTGCGATTGCGATGAGGCGTGAGTAGTCCACCCACTTCTGGGGCTGGGGTGAGCCCGACGGTGGCCATGTGAGGCGATGCGATAAAGGTCAGATCTTTTTGTGCGATTCATCTTCTATCCCTATGAGCATGATTCTTTTGCGAGAGTTGAAGGTGATCCTTGTTTGTGTTATTGAAGCGAAAGTGATCTTAATGCAACTTGGATTAATTATGTGAAAAGGGTTTGTAACAATTAGGGTTTATGCGAAAGCCTCTATATTCCTATTTGTTAATAACGAAAGTTATTTAGATGGAAAGCATGATCTTTTATGCCTTTATGTGTTACTTTGCATGGTTATCGTTGCGGTGTCGAAACCCTAGCCTTGGAAGTCTTTAGTTTATTGATTTATTTCATCAAAAATCGTTTCCGTGTTCGAAAGCATTTGCAATTTAAATTTCTTTTCTTTTGTCGATTTCGAAAAGAGCTTGTCGAGTAAGTTGTCGATTTCTGTTGTCGACGTCGAGAAGATTCATCGAGATCGAGTTACTGTGTTCATCGACTTGTCTGCTGTTGTCGATTTGCTGTTTGTGTCGAGTAACTTGTCGACATCGACAACCTTTGTCGACGTCGAGGAAACTCGGTCGAGTACTTTGGTCGAGTTACTTGCTGTCTCTGTCGAGTAGTTTGCCTTTGCTTTTGTTTGCTTTGCTTTGTTTCTGTCTCTTCTGTGCTTTTCTGCTGTGTCTGTGAGAATTTATAGCTACCTGAGAACTGCTGACGTGCTTCCTCGTGGATTCGATCCTGACTTTTCTCTTACTACAACGGGAGGAAGTCTTGTAATTATTTGCTGAGACAGGGGAGTCGTTCTAAACCATATTCTATTCTATACTTGACTTACTCCTGCAACAACAGTTAGTTAAGTTAACAGCTTCAGCCCAATAGGTTTTAGGTAATGCATTTTCTAAAAGCATAGTCCTGGCCATATCTTCTAAGGTGCGGTTCTTGCGTTCCACAACCCCGTTTTGTTGAGGTGTCCTAGGAGCAGAAAAGTTATGGGAGATGCCATATTTAGCACAAAACAAATCAAATTGAAGTTGATCAAACTCCCTACCATGATCACTCCGAATAGACACTATGGGCTCATTTCTTAAAGTTTGCAACTCCTTACAAAGTTTTGAAAACTCAAATAAGGCCTCTGATTTTTCTTTCAAAAAAGCAACCCAAGTATATCTTGAAAAATCATCGACAACAACTAGCATGTACTTTTTACCATTGGGAGATTTGACTCGCATAGGACCACATAAATCCATATGTAAAAGTTCAAGGGGTCTAGAAGAACTTACAACCTTTTTGGGTTTGAAGGAGCTACGTGTTTGTTTACCTCGTGTGCAAGCATTGCACATGTCAATACCTTTGAAGTCCATCTCAGGTAGCCCTCTTACAAGTCCTTTGGACACAAGCTTCTGTAGTGTATGTGGACTCACATGACCGAGTCTCCTGTGCCAAAGCTTTGGATCGTCCGTCAAGGCCTTTAAACAGGTTAAGCTTCCTTGTGCCACTTGATCAGCATTTACAGCGTATATGTTGTTGTAACGGTATGCAGTCAGAATAACTTCACCTGTATCATCTCTGCACACTATACATCTTTTCTTGTTAAATCTGACATTGTTACCACTATCACATAATTGAGAAACGCTAAGCAAATTATAATTTAAACCATTAACAAGATAGACATTTTTAATACTATGGCTGGAATCACTTCCAACACTACCAATACCAACAATGTCGCATTTCCCTTTGTCACCAAGAGTGATTTTTCCCGTGGATTGCTCCTTTAGATCATGAAAGAGAGAACTCTTCCCACTCATATGCCTCGAGCAACCACTATCAATAATCCATTTGTGTTCTTTCACTTTGGTGATCTCTTGCAAAACAAACATCAACCTTTGTGGCTAGACCAATAAGCAAATTTGGATCCATTGTTGGGGTAAACCATATTAGGTAAAATAGTGCCTTTTGGGACCCAAACTTGTGTTATCCGTTCTTTTCTCAAATGAACAGGAAATGTATTGCGAATAATATAAGGATCCTTTCTTCTATAAGGGCAGGTCTCTTTTACATGTCCCTTTCTAGCACAATGGTGACATATAGGAGAGGTTCTGCTTCCTTTAGCCTTTACAAAAGTGGTAATGTGTTGCTTCTTTAAAAACTTTGGATTGTACCCAATACCACTTTTGTTTAGAGAGCTTTGTTGCTCACCCAACATCTTATCGAGAGTGCATTTGGATTTGGTAAAACTTATGAGGGCTGTCTGTTGGTCTAGAATCTTATTATTCAGGGAGATCTTCTCGTTCTCTAAGTCATGATGCACATTTCTTAGAGAGGAGAGATCTTGCTTGAGTTCAGATTTCTCCGAGTCAAGCGTCTTGACTTTAATGTCAAGACCTGAATAAGAAGCTTCAAGACCTTTGACCCTCATAGACAGATCCTCAATAGTTTTCTCCTGATCCACAGTTCTCTTAATAAGAATGTTAGTTTGGGCAATAAGCTTCTCTTCATTGGCAATCATATTTGAAAGGAATTCCGATAATACCTCTTTTGGACTTTCCATTAGTTCTCTTACAGTAGGTTCAAGCTTTTCATCGTGGGATTCATTTTCTGAGGCCATAAGACAGATGTTGGCCTTCTCATCGTCGGAGTCAGAGTCGGAATCACTCCAAGTAGCCACCATAGCTTTCTTCTTCCATTTGTCACCTTTCTTGGGCTAGCTCTTAGTGTTTTGAGGGCAGTCCTTCACAAGATGATCTGTTTCACCACATTTAAAACAAGACAACGGTTTAGTCTTCTTTTCATATTTGTTGTATTGAGGCTTACCTCGGAATTTTGAAGACTCCGATCCATCCTTGTTGTTGAATTGCTTCTTCATTTTGAGAATTCGAGCAAGGCCTCTTGTGATAAGAGCAAAAGGATCATCCTCATCGTCATCCTCATCTTCGAATTCAGATCCATCCTTGGACTCATCCTTCTTAGACTTGAGTGCCAAATTCTTGGTGCTAGCTGGAAGTTCTCCATCGTCTTCATTAAGGATCATTTCATGCGTGATCAGCTTTCCAAGGAGGTCGTCAAGGGGTAGAGTGGTGAGGTCCTGGGCTTCCTCTATAGCTGTTACTTTTGGACCCCATTTCTCCTTTGGAAGGCACCTCAGTATCTTCCTTACTTTCTCAACGTTGGTAAAGCTCTTGCCGAGAGAGTCAAGGTTGTTGGTGATTTCTGTGAATCGTGTGAACATGGCTTTGATTGACTCGTCGGACTTCATCTTGAAGAGCTCATACTTTCGAAGGAAGATGCTGATCTTGGTGTCTTTTACTTGGCTTGTTCCTTCATAGGTGACGACCAACTTGTCCCAAATCTCTTTAGCTGACCTACAAGAGGAAATACGGTTAAACTCATCAGTGCTAAGACCACAATAAAGTAAGTTGATAGCCCTGTAGTTTTTGGAGATGGTTTCAAGATCTGCTTGGTTGTAATCAGACTCCTTCTTTGCCACTTTGGTATCGTTTGGTCCTTCCTTCTCTGGAATCTTCGGACCATTCTCTATAATGTTCCAAAGCTCTAGATCTTGATCAATGATGAACATCTTCATCAAAGATCTCCAGTGGACAAAGTTGTTTCCTACAAAGAGTGGCGGTCTGCTTGTGGACCTTCCCTGTGCAAATCCTCCGCTTGCTTCACCAGACATGATCGAAAAACTCACAAGATTGTTAGATCAAAAACAGTGAGTAAAGCTCTGATACCAATTGAAGGTTCGATAATGTAAAAATAATGTAATAAGAAATACTCTAGAAGGGGGGTTGAATAGAGTATGCTCGTTTTTCTCAGAAAGGCTCAAGACTTTTGAAGCTTGAATCAAAACTCTTGAGATTAAACCTGAATCACAAAATTAGACAATCGAACCAAGTGCGGAAATAAGGTAAAGCAAATAAATAAAGGACACGAGTAGTTGTTTACGAGGTTCAGCACAACTGGCCTACGTCCCCGCCTAGGGTTCTTCCACAACCCTAGGATTCAAAGGCTTTATTGAATGCTTAGCTTAGGATCCTAATAGCTCACCGAGAAGCCTCTCTCCTATACAATTGCAATCTAGTCAACTCACGTTCCCTTGGAGTCCTAGACCAATCTAGAAGAGCCCCACATCTCTCAGCTATCTAGTACAATCCTCTAACTCTCGCAAATCAATAGCCTAGTGCAACTTCCTGAGTTATAAACTCTCGAGTAACACTTGTAATAAATATATCCTATAAGCTCACAGTGACTCTCAAAGGCTTTGAAATAAACAACAAACTATTTGAGCGCTTTGCAGAGAGACACTTGGAAGACAGATCGCTTGAATGAATTGAAGCTCGTGTGTAGCACTTGTACTTCTATCTTCTCCTTCCTTTCCTTTATATAATAGCATGAAGATAGCATGGAGCGTGAGGATCTTCATCACCAGATCTCCAATGGCTCTTTCCAATCAGGTTGATCTTGGATCTTCTATTTAAGGACACTTCGAAGCCATGATCTATTTTTGAACCGATCTTCTCAACAAGTAAAAGGAAGGATGTAATCTGATTTATACTTCCTGAAATGGTTAGTTATTCATATATATATAATATAATGGAAGTATATAATAAGATAAAATAATATACGAATAATAAGATAGGTTTTGTATTTCATCAATTGTTAACGCTCCAAGGCCTTTGACACAAAAATCCTGTCAAAGCCTTTGGAACATCTTTTCCGATTTTCATCAAGGGAGGGAGTTATCATTTTATATTCATGCATATTGTATATCTTTATGATGTCTTAAATTATTGGATGATGGTTCACTTTCTAAATTGACAGGAATTTGGAGTTTTTGAAGTGATTGGGGTCGAGCTCTACCTCAGTAACAGGAGGGCTTTTGAAGAGTGGAGATCTGGATCATTTACTGCCAGTTGTAGACGTTGAGAACTTCTGCAGGTTTGTTTTCCTCCTTTTTCCTGCATTTTGCTCTTAATTTGATGATTTGTGTTCCAAGAAAAATCAATTACGGCTGATTTTGATCATTTGTAATTTTGTAATTTTTAGTTTTAGGCAATTGAAAGAGAGTGCAATGTGGTGGAGAATTTCTGAAATTCGTCTACTTAGCAAAATTTTGCAGATATTTTTGTAGTACCTTTATACTAGCTATATAAGTCTCTAAACAGCTTTACATCAATCAATTGCTTCTGGATCTTTTTTCTCAAGATACAATAAAGCAGCATTGCTAAGTGTAGGTAGTTTGTCTAAGCAGATTAAAGAGGCGTAGGAAGATTTAATTTCAAGCAAGGGCTCTGAACTCATAACTGTGTATTGAGGTGATGTTGAGTTTTGTAATACATATGCTCACATTAACTATCAACTTTCTGGCCAGGAGCCGTTCTTTTCTTGACTAAAAGGTATCGTTTTCGAGAAAATTTCTACTTATTTGAATTTTTTCAGCAAAATAGCAGGAGTGTCAAGCCAAACCCCAAGAGGAAGTCATTGGATGCTTTGATTAAAAGACTCAAAGAAGTTAATTGATTAAATAGAAACTGTAAGTAATCATTTTTTCTTGTCCTTGCGGGGTTTAAGTTTGGCAGCATTTATTGTCTTTGATAAATTTGTGTGTATGTTTTGGTACATCTCTCTTAACGAAATAAGGATATCGTAATGTCTATAATCCAGATGTATGTATTAAGAATGATGTATATGTAATGGCTAGAAGATCAAGGTTAGGACTAGGTCACAGGTGGCTCAAGACATTGGACCAAGGGTGGCTCGATTGAGCCTAGCCAGTGGCACTTGGTGAGCTTGGTTGGAGTCCTTCTCTTGCTGGAGTATTGTATTGATATTAAAGATGAACCTGGTTCATCTTTAGACGTCGGCCCAGTCCAGTTAAAGCCCAGCCCACTTCTCTTAGCCCAACTCTGAAGAGCTTCCAACGATACTTTGCTGGCTTTGTTCCAAACGCTGCGTTTTGCCTAAAGACGCTCCCTATAAGAGGCCTCTTTCTCCAAAACCCTAAGTGCGAGCTCATTCACTGTTCTTCCATCTGTAAAGAGAAAGAGAGAGAGAGAAGAGAGGAAACCCTAGGTTCCTAAGCGCTGCCGACGGAGATCTCACACCGAAGGGGGAGAAGACGAGCTTCCGGCCTGGTTTCCCAACCGCCTTAGCGTCGTCTTCACCTGCTCTCATTCGGCTTCGATCTTCTTCGAAGTGAAGGGAGTATTTGTTCCTCTTCTGTATTCTCTCCTTGTCTGTCCGTGTTCTCTGAGTTGCTTGACCTAGATCTATTACCTTTAGCTCATCACTACTTGTATCCATGATCTGTAACTCGTTCATACTTAGTGGATTCTAGGGTTTGAGTCTCTCCCTCTTGAGGCTCCGCAGAGTAGGGAAACCGAACTACGTCATCAATCCATATTTTAGTTTTGCTTCCGCTTTGCATGTTTATTTTTTGGATCTCGCTTCTGTGTTAGCATTTAGGATCAAATCGTTTTCTACAAAGTGGTATCAGAGCTTGATTGTCCCTTTTCTTCCTTTGTCTCGTCTCTGTAGACGAGGGAAATAGATATGGGGACGTGGACATTGGGCAGGCCGCATATAGTGTCCACCGGCCAGGCGTTGTTCCTCTCCCGTTCGACGTACCACACCTGTTTTCAAAACTAGTGCTTTTTGTTCTTTACAAAAACCAGTTTTTCTGTGCTTTAATTTGTTGAATAGCTCTTGATCTAAGTAATCTCTGCTATTATCTTTGTCTTTGAGCTATCTGACTTTGTTTGGCTTTGTGTGTAGGTACCATGGCTGACTCTTATATCAAAATCCGACCATATGATGGTAAAATTGACTTTGCCATGTGGCAAGTCAAGATGAAAGCGATCCTCATCAAGGAAAAGTGCCGGAGAGCAGTTGCTCCCCTTGAACTAGCACTTCCTGCTATAAATGCACCAGAGGGAGACCCTCTAGTCCAACCAGCTCCACCAGCTCCTGTCCCACCAGAAATATCTGAGCAAGCTCATGCTGAGATCATGCTCAGGCTCACTGATGATGTAGCAAGACAGGTAGTGAAGGTAAATGATCCTAGGGCTCAGTGGTTAGCCCTGGAGGATCTTTTTCTTGTCAAATCTCTGCCTAGTCGCATTTCTCTTCTCTACGGGTTGTTTACATTTAAAATGGATATCAACATCACTTTAAATGACAACTTAGACAAGTTTCTGAAAATGACCCAAGAATTAGAGAGATGTGATGATAGTATTAAGGATTCTCATCAAGCTATCTTGTTGCTTAATTCGCTGCCTTCACAGTTTGATCACTTTAAGGATGTTATTCAATTCTCTAGGGAGCCTCTCACAAAGGAAAGAATAGTTGAGACTATCACAGAGAAAACTGAGATGCTAAAAGTTTTCAAATCTAAATTTGGTGCTAAATCTGATAACGCTGAAAAATCTGAAGTCTTGTTTACTAATTCCAACAAGTCTAATGGCAATAGAAATAAGAACAGGAAGAAGAAAAATGCTAAAGAAGATGAGAATTCTAATGCTAAACAATCTGAGTCCACCACCAAGGTACCTAAAGATTCTAAATGCAACTACTGTGGTCACCTAGGTCACTAGATTAAAGATTGCAGGAAAAACTGTTTCTTCCAATAATAAGTGCATTGTTCCTGATGACCAACTCAGGGATTCTGTAACTGAGCTAGGTGAGGAAGATGAGTTTGACACTGGTCATGTTCCAACCTTCTTCTCTGCTCAAAGAACTTCCTCTACCACACCAATTCAGCAACCTCAACAATTAGGAGGAGGAAATGATGAAGAGCAACCTGAAGGAAGTGAAGAAGACACAACTAAGGGAGTACCCTTAAACCCTCAATCTGATTCTGATTCTCCCAGTTCCCCTTATTCTGGACCTTCTATGTCTGAGCATGCTTCTTCTTCTTCCTCTCCTTCTGTGAATTCTTCTGTGCCCTTAAATGATAACTCTGCTTCAAATGATTATCAACTTGTTAGGGATAGGAGTCCTAGAACTAGGATTCCTAATAGAAGATACACTGATGACATTAATATTGTTGAGTTTGCATTTGTTGCATCTGAAATCATTAAAAGTAATCCCCCTAAAACCTTTGAATCTGCCATGAGATCCTCTGATTCTGTAAAATGGTACAAAGCTGTGCTTGAAGAACTTGAATCTATGAAAATAAACAACACATGGGTTCTTGTTCCTAAACCTGCTCATGCTAAAGCCATTGACTGTAAATGGGTCTATAAGATTAAAGAAGGGGTTAAAACTAATGAGCCACCTAAATTCAAAGCCAGACTTGTAGCTAAAGGATTTAGTCAAAGAGAAGGACTGGATTATAATGACATATTTGCTCCAGTTGTGAAATATAAAACTCTGAGATTACTTCTTGCTATGGCTGCTGTCTTTGATTGGGAACTTGAACAAATGGATGTTAAAACAGCCTTTCTGCATGGAGATCTTGATGAAACTATTTTTATGAAGCAACCTAAAGGATTCACTGATAAGAAGAAACCTGATCATGTCTGCCTTCTTAAAAAATCAATTTATGGTCTTAAACAGTCACCTAGACAATGGAACATAAAATTTGATTCTTTTATGAGATCTCTGGGCTTTATTAGAAGTGATTATTGAAGGTTCGATAATATAAAACAATGTAATATAGAAATACTCTAGAAGGAGGGTTGAATAGAGTATGCCCGTTTTTCACAGAATGTCTCAAGACTTTTGGAGCTCGTATAAAACCCTTTGAGATTAAACCTGAATCACAAAGTTAGAAAATCGAACCAAGTGCGGAAATAAGGTAAAACAATAAGTAAAGGACACGAGTAATTGTTTACGAGGTTCAGCACGAACTTGGCCTACATCCCCGCCTAGGGTTCTTCCACAACCCTAGGATTCAAAAGGCATTATTGATTCGCTTAGCTTAGGATCCTAATAGCTCACCGAGAAGCCTCTCTCCTATACAATTGCAATCTAGTCAACTCACGTTCCCTTGGAGTCCTAGACCAATCTAGAAGAGCCCCACCTCTCTCAGCTATCTAGTACAATCCTCTTACTCTCACAAATCAATAGCCTAGTGCAACTTCCCGAGTTACAAACTCTCGAGTAACACTATAAATGAATATATCCTATAAGCTCACAATGACTCTCAAAGGCTTTGAAATAAACAACAAACTCTTGAGCGCTTAGCAGAGAGACACTTGGAAGACAGATCTTGCTTGAATGAATGAAAGCTCGTGTAGCACTTGTACTTCTGTCTTCTTCTTCCTTTCCTTTATAGAAGTAATGTGGAGCATGAGGTTTCTTCAACACCAGATCTTCAACAACGGCTAGTAAAGATCATGGCGCGCCCGGATCTTCTATTTTAGGACACTTCGAAGACATGATCTTCTTTGAATTGGATCTCCTCAATATGCACCACAAGGAAAGATATAATCTCGAAATACTTCCTGAAAGATTAGTCATACATATATATATAATATAAAGGAAGTATATAATAAGATTAAATAATATACGGACTTTATAAAACAGGTTTTGTATTTCATCAACTGTTAATGCTCCAAGGCCTTTGACACAAACATCCTGTCAAAGCCTTTGAAACATTTATTCCGATTTTCATCAAGGGAGGGAGTTATTAATTATGATTCTTGCTTATATATCAAAGGTGTTACCACCAAGTTTCCCCTGTTCATTCTTTTGTATGTGGATGACAATCTCCTTGTCTGTGCTTCTATGAGAGTCATTTCTGATACTAAAAGGAACTTAATGAAACATTTTGATATGAACGATATACAATCAATATAACTTCACCTGTATCATCTCTGCACACTATACATCTTTTCTTGTTAAATCTGACATTGTTTCCACTATCATATAATTGAGAGAGACTAAGCAAATTATACTTTAAACCATTAACAAGCTAGACATTTTTAATACTATGGCTGGAATCACTTCCAACACTACCAATACCAACGATGTCACATTTTCCTTTGTCACCAAGAGTGATTGTTCACGTGGATTGCTCCTTTAGATCATGAAAGAGAGAGCTCTTCCCACTCATATGCCTCAAGCATCCACTATCAATAATCCATTTGTGATCTTTCACCTTGGTGATCTCCTGCAAGACAAACATCAACCTTTGTGGCTACACCAATAAGCAAATTTGGATCCATTGTTGGGGTAAACCATATTTGGTAAAATAGTGCCTTTTGGAACCCAAACTTGTGTTATCCGTTCTTTTCTCAAATGAACAGGAAATGTATTGCGAATAATATATGGATCCTTTCTTCTATAGGGGCAGGTCTCTTTTACATGTCCCTTTCTAGCACAATGGTGACATATAGGAGAGGTTCTGCTTCCTTTTGCCTTTACAAAAGTGGTAATGTGTTGCTTCTTTAAAAACTTTGGATTGTAACCAATACCACTTTTGTTTAGAGAGCTTTGTTGCTCACCCAACATCCTATCGAGAGTACCTTTGGATTGGGTAAAACTTATGAGGGATGTCTGTTGGTCTTGAATCTTATTATTCAGGGAGATCTTCTCGTTCTCTAAGTCATGATGCTCATTTCTTAGAGAGGAGAGATCTTGCTTGAGTTCAGATTTCTCCGAGTCAAGCGTCTTGACTTTAATGTCAAGACCTGAATAAGAAGCTTCAAGACCTTTGACCCTCATAGACAGATCCTCAATAGTTCTTTCCTGGTCCACAGTTCTCTTAATAAGAATGTTAGTTTGGGCAATAAGCTTCTCTTCATTGGCAATCATATTGGAAAGGAATTTCGATAATACCTCTTTTGGACTTTCCATAAGTTCTCTTACAGTAGCTTTAAGCTTTTCATCGTGGGATTCATCTTCTGAGACCATAAGACAAATGTTGGCCTTCTCATCATCGGAGCCAGAGTCGGAATCACTCCAAGTTGCCACCATGGCTTTCTTCTTCCATTTGTCACCTTTCTTCGGCTGGCTCTTTGTCTTTTGAGGGCAGTCCTTCACAAGATGATCTGTTTCACCACATTCAAAACAAGACAACGGTTTAGTCTTCTTTTCATACTTGTTGTATTGAGGCTTACCTCGAAATTTTGAAGACTCTGATCCATCCTTGTTCTTGAATTTCTTCTTCATTTTGAGAATTCTAGCAAGGCCTCTTGTGATAAGAGCAAAAGGATCATCCTCATCGTCATCCTCATCTTCGAAATCAGATCCATCCTTCGGCTCATCCTTCTTAGACTTGAGTGCCAAGTTCTTAGTGCTAGCTGGAAGTTCTCCATCGTCTTCATTAAGGATCATCTCATGCGTGATCAGCTTCCCAAGCAGGTCATCAAGGGGTAGAGTGGTGAGGTCCTGGGCTTCCTCTATAGCTGTTACTTTTGGACCTCATTTCTCCTTTGGAAGGCACCTCAGTATCTTCCTCACTTTCTCGACGTTGGTAAAGCTCTTGCCGAGAGAGTCAAGGTTGTTGGTGATTTCTGTGAATCGTGTGAACATGGCTTTGATTGACTCATCGGACTTCATCTTGAAGAGCTCATACTTTCGAAGGAAGATGCTGATCTTGGTGTCTTTTACTTGGCTTGTTCCTTCATAGGTGACGACCAACTTGTCCCAAATCTCTTTAGCTGACCTACAAGAGGAAATACGGTTAAACTCATCAGTGCTAAGACCACAATAAAGTAAGTTGATAGCCCTGTAGTTTTTGGAGATGGTTTCAAGATCTGCTTGGTTGTAATCAGACTCCTTCTTTGCCACTTTGGTATCGTTTGGTCCTTCCTTCTCTGGAATCTTCGGACCATTCTCTATAATGTTCCAAAGCTCTAGATCTTGGTCTATGATGAACATCTTCATCAAAGATCTCCAGTGGACAAAGTTGTTTCCTACAAAGAGTGGCGGCCTGCTTGTGGACCTTCCCTATGCAAATCCTCCGCTTGCTTCACCAGACATGATCGAAAACTCACAAGATTGTTAGATCAAAAACAGTGAGTAAAGCTCTGATACCAATTGAAGGTTCGATAATATAAAACAATGTAATATAGAAATACTGTAGAAGGGGGGTTGAATAGAGTATGCCCGTTTTTCGCAGAATGTCTCAAGACTTTTGGAGCTCGTATAAAACCCTTTGAGATTAAACCATAATCACAAAGTTAGACAATCGAACCAAGTGCGGAAATAAGGTAAAACAATAAGTAAAGGACACGAGTAATTGTTTACGAGGTTCAGCACGAACTTGGCCTACGTCCCCGTCTAGGGTTCTTCCACAACCCTAGGATTCAAAAGGCTTTATTGATTCGCTTAGCTTAGGATCCTAATATCTCACCGAGAAGCCTCTCTCCTGTACAACTGCAATCTAGTCAACTCACGTTCCCTTGGAGTCCTAGACCAATCTAGAAGAGCCCCACCTCTCTCAGCTATGTAGTACAATCCTCTTACTCTCACAAATCAATAGCCTAGTGCAACTTCCCGAGTTAAAAACTCTCGAGTAACACTATAAATGAATATATCCTATAAGCTCACAGTGACTCTCAAAGGCTTTGAAATAAACAACAAACTCTTGAGCGCTTAGCAGAGAGACACTTGGAAGACAGATCTTGCTTGAATGAATGAAAGCTCGTGTAGCACTTGTACTTCTGTCTTCTTCTTCCTTTCCTTGATAGAAGTAATGTGGAGCATGAGGTTCTTCAACGCCAGATCTTCAACAACGGCTAGTAAAGATCATGGCGCACCCGGATCTTCTATTTTAGGACACTTCGAAGACATGATCTTCTTTGAATTGGATCTCCTCAATATGCACCACAAGGAAAGATATAATCTCGAAATACTTCCTGAAAGATTAGTCATACATATATATATAATATAAAGGAAGTATATAATAAGATTAAATAATATACGGACTTTATAAAACAGGTTTTGTATTTCATCAACTGTTAATGCTCCAAGGCCTTTGACACAAACATCTTGTCAAAGCCTTTGAAACATTTATTCCGATTTTCATCAAGGGAGGGAGTTATCAATTATGATTCTTGCTTATATATCAAAGGTGTTACCATCAAGTTTCCTCTGTTTATTCTTCTGTATGTGGATGACATTCTTCTTGTCTGTGCTTCTATGAGAGTCATTTCTGATACTAAAAGGAACTTAATGAAACATTTTGATATGAAGGATCTTGGCAATGCCAAGAGAATTCTGGGAATTAAAATCATTAGAAATAGAGCTAAGAAAACTCTCATGCTATCCCAGGTTGACTACATTGAAAAGATTCTTGAGAAATTCTGCATGCTTGATTCTAAGTCTTCACCTATACCCTTAGGAGGGCACCTTGCTTTGAGCAAAGGTCAATGCCCTAAGACTGATCATGAGAAAAAGGAAATGGTTGATGTTCCCTCTAATGTGGCTGTTGGTTCCATTATGTATGCAATGCTTTGCACCAGACCTGACTTAGCCTTTGCTATAAGTGTTCTAAGTAGATATATGTCTAATCCTGGATCACCTCATTGGAATGCTATGAAATATTTACTGAAATATTTTAATGGTTCTAAACACTTGGTTTTGATCTATTCCAGCTACTCTCTTGCAAGTGATCTTCAAGGATTTGTAGACTCTGATTATGCAAGCAACAAGGACACAAGGAAGTCCACAACTGCATACTATTTCACCTGGGCTGGCAATTGCATCTCCTGGAAGTCTCAACAACAATATGTGGTGGCCTTGTCATCTACAGAAGCTGAGTATATTGCAGCTACAGAGGCTGCTAAGGAAGCCATTTGGCTGAAAGGCATACTTGGTGAGATTTTCAGAAGAAAGTTTGTACCTGTGATCAACATGGATAGCCAAAGTGCTCTGTATTTATGCAAAGACCCAATGTACCATGAGAAGACCAAACACATTGATGTTAGGTTTCACTTCATCAGACATAGGGTTGAGGACAAGACCTTGAGAGTTATGAAGTTCAAAGGAGAGCTGAATCCAGCTGATTTTGGCACGAAGATTGTTCCTTCTGGAAAATTCTACTTTTGCAGGAACTTTCTTCATATTCTTGATGTGAATTAACTTGCATGTACATGAGCAGAGGACGGACGGATCGAAGACACAAACCCAGATCCCTACTTAAATGAACGAGTTGTAATACATAGTGGCTGGATTAGGAGGGCAAATTGTAATGTCTATAATCCAGATGTATGTATTAAGAATTATGTGTATGTAATGGCTAGAAGCTCAAGGTTAGGACTAGGTCACAGGTGGCTTAAGACATTGGACCAAGGGTGGCTCGATTGAGCCTAACCAGTGGCACTTGGTGAGCTTGGTTGGAGTCCTTCTCTTGCTGGAGTGTTGGATTGATATTAAAGATGAACCTGGTTCATCTTTAGACGTCGGCCCAGTCCAGTTGAAGCCCGACCCACTTCTCTTAGCCCAACTCTGAAGAGCTTCCAACAGCACTTTGCTGGCTTTGTTCCAAACGCTGCGTTTTGCCTAAAGACGCTCCCTATAAGAGGCCTCTTTCTCCGAAACCCTAAGTGCGAGCTCATTCACTGTTCTTCCATCTGTAAAGAGAAAGAGAGAGAGAAGAGAGGAAACCCTAGGTTCCCAAGCGCCTCCGACGGAGATCTCACACCGAAGGGGGAGAAGACGAGCTTCCGACCTGGTTTCCCAACCGCCTTAGCGTCGTCTTCACCTGCTCTCATCCGGCTTCGATCTTCTTCGAAGTGAAGGGAGTATATGTTCCTCTTCTGTATTCTCTCCTTGTCTGTTCGTGTTCTTTGAGTTGCTTGACCTAGATCTGTTACCTTGAGCTCGTCACTACTTGTATCCATGATCTGTAACTCGTTCATAGTTAGTGGATTCTAGGGTTTGAGTATCTCCCTCTTGAGGCTCCGCAGAGTAGGGAAACCGAACCGCGTCATCAATCCGTGTGTTATTTTTGCTTCCGCTTTGCATGTTTATTTTTTGGATCTTGCTTCTGTGTTAGCATTTAGGATCAAATCGTTTTATACAGATATCATAGTTACATATGTATAATAATGGATGGTTACAGATGCAAGTTCTGTAAAACTAACCTTGCCTTCACCAAAGATCTCGTCACTAAGGTTCCTCTTTTCTCCCTGCTCAGCTCTTATCTTTAATTTCCTGTTATGGGTTTCATAATTCGTTTGATTGAATTGCCTATCTCTCTTAATTGTAGAGTAAGAGTACATCTTCTAGATTGATTCCCTCTTGGTTAATTTTTGTTGAGCTTTTGTTTGTTGTAATGTGTCTCTTAATTAGAGAGTAGGAGTACATCTTCTAGATTGATTCCCTCTTGGTTATTTTTTGTTGAGCTTTTGTTTGCTATAATGTGTTGATGTTGTAATGTGGCGATGAAAATGCAGTGTGTATTAATGGGTGCTTTCTGATATCCTCAAAAGGAGTTCTTGTAAGACGCTACTTGAATTTTTTTTTCCAGTGGAAGTGGTGAGATTAAGCATCTTGATTATTACCATGAGCGTAAGTTCATAACGATGGGTTCATATATTGCCCAATGCTCGATCAACTAAAATTGAGGGACTGGGGTTGCTTACACACGGTTGATTGATATCAGTGATCAGGTTTTGCCACTTTGAAGTTGAATGCCACTAGGTTATCCCCTTTCCTACACCATGCCGGTCATAGAGAAAATATATGATGCCTTTAAAGAGTCCTTCACATCTAATGGCCCAATATCATAAGAGGCTCTTGAGAGCGTTCGCACAATATTAGGTCAATTTCCAAGTTTCCTGCTTTGTTCGTTTTCTTTTCTACACGTAATTGTTTTTTATTTAAGGTTTGTTTGCCTATAATGTCAATTTTGTTTTAGTGAGGGAAGGTGTAGATTTATGGTTTATTCTTCCATTTGTTGTAGACTAATTGTGTTTTACAGGGAAAGAAATGTTTGAAAGAAACCGAAGAAACAAATAAATTTATGTGCGTTCTCAATTGCTAAGAAACAATTTTTTATATTAGGTTCTAAATATGTGGAAATAGTTTGTTTCTGCAATGATATGGTCATAAAATCAAAGTGTCATTGTTCATTTTGACCTCCTCTTTCTACACGTGTTCCAATTATAGTTTTTCGTGGTTTTGAAAGATTTGATAGTTTTAATCATGGTTGATATGTTTTCCAGATGGTTCAAAGCCTGTTAATTTGGGTCTGGATCGGGAAGCACATGCAGCGCAGAACTGGAGAGCTTCTGCAAATGGTAGCAATGGGAAGAAAAGTCGTAATGGAATCTTCTTCATGCCCCTTCATCTATTATACCCCTTCGTAATCATCCCGGAATGACAGTATTGAGCAAGGTTCTTTACGGTGCATTATATATAAAGTCATATGATTGGCTAGATGTACTTGATATTATATACTAGTAGTAATTAATGTCATTGTCTTGTGGTATTTTTCAAAGATAATTTGGAGCGGATCTATTACAGGGTGCTTGCACTATTGTGTGTAAATATGCTAAAATTAACAATATGCAAAAAACAGGGATAAATATGTTATTCACAACGGTTGAAATATACATATACAACGGTTATATTGTATATAGATAGCAGTTCATTTATATTTAGACAACGGCTAAATGGAGTTTAGACAACGGTTATTTGGTATATACACAATGGTTGAAATATACATATACAACGGTTAGATTGTATATAGATAACGGTTCAATTGTATTTACACAACGGTTAAACAGAATTTAGACAACGGGGATATGGGATATAAACAAGGGTTATATAGCACATAGACAACGGTTATATAACACATAATCAACGGTTTAATGACACATAAACAACGGTTATATGACACATAAACAACGGTTATATCTGTGTAATATTGATTGTTGAAAATTTTGGAGTCTCATAGACAACGGTTATATAGCATCTTAGACAACGGTTATAACTGTTGTTTATAAGAATCGTTGTCATAGGTCCAACCGTTGTTTCATCTAAAAACGCACTGACATAGACAACACTGCAATAACCATTGTCTATGTTAATAAATAACCGTTGTGTAAGACCTTTTTTGTGCTAGTGGCAAACCATACCTCGCCTGTTGTCTGTGACTGGGGAATTCTTTTTACAGAGCAGCTAGTCGACATGTTCTACTTTGCTGGATATCCTGCAGAATTGGAAAGAAAAAACTTAGGAAGCTCCAAACAAAGCATGTATATAATGACACTAGTCACAATGCACATTTGGTCCAAAGAAACCTTAGGAAGCTTCAAACAATGGAAAACATATTTGGTTCTTCCAGTCGGTTACTCGCCCTATCAATTTGTGCAATTGGTAAATAATCGGTGGCGTTAGGGTTTACTTACTTGATAACCGAAAGTCCCTCACTTGTATTCGGTATATGTGGCTTGTTTGATGTCGGCTTCTTCTTCTCTTTTGTGGCAATGTCATGTTCTTCCTCTTATACCTTCCTCTTCTTCTTTTTGTTTTCGATTTTCTGAGAGAGAGAGAGAGAGAGAGAGAGTGAGAGAGAGAGAGAGAGAGACTATAGGCCTCCCATTTCCCCTTTATTAACCCACTCTCAACCCGGTAGCAGTTGAGTTGACAGGTTTTTTAAAAACCTGTCATTTATCTCCCCATCCACACGTCTCTCTCTCCCTCTCTCTCTCTCTCTCTCTCTCTCTCCTCTCAATAACTGCAGCCGGCTTCACCCTCTCTTTTAACCGCTTGGGATGCAATTTTTAAGGGGTTAGGGTTAAGTTTTGCAATTTATGTAGGTAGTAGTGGATTGGGGGTGCAAAGTCAACCGAGTATGTGGGTTACTTTAGCAAATTAGCGTAATTTATGATCAAGGTATCATTAAACCTACTTTTGCTTTGATCAGATTGAATTCGTCAATCATCTAGATTAACCAATTTGTTCTATGAAAATTTGGTTGAAAATCCAATTAACCAATTCATCAATTTATTAGTTAAAAATAAAAAAATGAATGGATTATATACATTTTGATTTTGATTTTAAATACATTCGTAATAAAAAAATCATAATAATTACCCAAATGTAACAAACAGATTTGGATAAATCATCAATAGGATTTGTTTCTCAATATTTATCTTCAGTTAATTAATTAATTAATTAAGCAAATCTAATTCACTTAAGATATTATATATATTTTGGGTTGAATTGCAATCTGTTATATATATATAGGGATTGACTCCGGTGAAAACCTCAAATTGTGGTAAAAACCGTGAGGACTACTTTATAGCTTGGTTTATTTGAAACCCGTGCTAAAAACCTCAATCATACGGTGACTTTACAACACGGTTAAACCGAAAAATCGTGCTAAAAACTCCAGTTTTAAAATAACACATGACTTTATAGTTCGGTCAAGCCTAAAAAGCGTGCTAAAAAAGTCATGTTTTAAAATTACATAGTGACTTTATAGCTCGGTTTTATTCATAATCAGGCTAAAATTTATGACTTTATAGATAGAACCGGGCTATAAAGCAAGTGAACCGAGCTAAAAAGTCGGTCCTCACAGGTTTTTACCGCAATTTTGGTTTTCACCGGAGCGCTCCCATATATATATATATATATATATATATATATATATATATATATATATATATATAGGTAAAGGTTCAAATGAAAATGGGGCTTAAGATGAAAATCCTCCTTAAAGTGAAAATAGTCTAATTTGGATGTAAATGTGCATAATTTAAAGGTAAATGTGCCTAATTAAATGAGTAATAAATAAATTGGCCTAATTTTGGTGTAAATGGGCCTAATTTTATGAGTAAATGAGAAAATGGTTAAATGACCCTAATTATGGGGTAAATTTCACACGCCCCCCAAACTTTCCATTCATACGAATATTGCCCTTATTTCAATTATGAAAATTACAGATTTTAGCCCGTAATTTTTATTTGAAATAATATTGTTAGGTGCAACTATAATATTAAAAAAATACAACAAGAATGTTACATTACAGTTCTTGTATTTATTTTAAAAAGGGAAAAAGATGAGATTACAAATATAAAGTGAACAAATAATACAATAAATGTTATTATTAAATAATGTGCATTTTCATAATGTGTCATACCAAAAATTTTCTTTATGGACCGCTATTTTATAACAGTTTTGTACTTTAATGCAACATGTGCTATTAAAAGCCTATTAGCTCAAAAAATGGTATAGTGATGTGCCAATGCACAAAGGTTCGAGTTCAAAATCCCGCATAAGCTATTTATGGTTGCTTTTTTTGTATTCTCGTTCATGAATAAGATTATAACGTGCAATAATAAAATGATAACGTGCACACATAAGATGATATAATGCATATATAACATTATATTGTGCAAACACAACTTTAAGTTGTGCAAATATAACACTATGTTTTGCAAATGTAACATTATATTGTGCATATCTAATAATATAATGTTACGTTGTGCACATATAATATTATGTTGTGCGAATATAACATTATATTGTGCAAATATAACTTTAAGGTGTGCAAATATAACACTATGTTTTGCAAATGTAACATTATGTTGTGCATATCTAATAATATAATGTTACGTTGTGCACATATAATATTATGTTGTGCGAATATAACATTATATTGTGCAAAATATAACTTTAAGTTGTGCAAATATAACACTATGTTTTGCAAATGTAACATTATGTTGTGCATATCTAATAATACAATTGTGCAAAAGTAAGATAGGATTGTGCAAAAGTAGGATACAATTGTGCATAACTATGATTATAATGTGCATGATTAACAATTTGCGATTGTTGCACTCTTGTCTATTATGTAACCTATGTGGGATTTGAACCCACATCTTTGTGCAAACGCACATTGCTCTACCAATTGAGCTAATAGGCTAAATCATGATTTTCATGCTAAAATAGAAGAACCTAATCGACCTAAAGTATATCGCAACAAAATTCTAAAATCCAACTAGCTCATGATTCACAACCAATTTGACAATGCTATGAACATGAAATTAGCTCCAAATCAACCCAACAACACAACCATATCATCAATTTAAGTCAATTTTGCTTTTGGCAAAAAGCCCAAAATTCTAAAACATATCGCAATATAAAATTCTTAAATTCAATTAGCTCATAATCCATAAACAATTTGACAATGATATGAACATGAAATTAGCTCAAAATCAACCCAACAACACAACCATATCATCAATTTAAGTCAATTTTGCTTTTGGCAAAAAGCCCCAAATTATAAAACATATCGCAATATAAAATTCTAAAATCTAATTAGCTAATGATCTATAAACAATTTGACAATAATATGAACATGAAATTAGCTCAAAATCAACCCAACAACACAACCATATCATCAATTTCAATCAATTTGGCTTTTGGCAAAAAGCCCCAAATTCCGCTCCTAAATCAAACCCTAGGTTTTCAATCTCAACCTAAATCATTCAAACAATCTAAATAGTTGTAATAAACAAGTTTAGGGTTAGAAATTATACCAAATTCGAGTGGAAACAAGGACGGAAAGGGGCTGCGAGGCTTGGGCGCAGCGGAGACTGGAGAGGCGAGGGTTAATGAAGCCATGGCCGCTCCAGAGAAGATTGCTGAGGCTCATCGCGAGCGGTTGACGGTGGTGACAGGGCGGCGGGCTCCTTGGCTCCTTGAAGACGGGCTCTCCTTGAAGATCGAAGAAATTGATCGAGTGCAAACGAAGAACGACAAACTGGAAGGGGAAGAAGAAGAAGTTGTCGTTGAACGTACAGGAAGGAGAAAGTGATTTTTAATTTTTAATTAGCGTGTCCAGTTTTAATTTTTAATTAGCCTTATTTTCACTTTAAGAGAAGTTTTCATCTTAAGCCCCATTTTCACTTTAACCTCACCCTATATATATATATATATATATATATATATTGTGGTTGCGGTTTTCGGGATTGAGTAGAGTGCGAAAGACTCCGGGTGATTGAGCTTCGTCATTAGCACTGTCTGTGGGAATATTCTCATGCTAAGAGGTAATTTGTAATCGGGGTGGCTATATGCACCCATGGCAGGTGCTATATGCACTCATTAAGACGGATCATAAATCCGTCCGTTGTAATTTTTTTAACAAATACACGGACGGATTTAAGATTCGTCCGTTATAAAAATAAAAAAATTACATAGGACAGATCTAGGATCCGTCCTAAGTAAATTAAAAAGGGGGAGGGGGGAAAGAGTGAGTAAAAGTTGTTGTGCAACTTTTGCTTTTTGGCCAACATAAAAACTTTAAGGGTTGATCATAGATCTTCTCTTGTTCTCTCTCTCTCTCTCTCTCTCTCTCTCTTTTAAGTTGTTGGGCAGCTTTTCTCTTTGTTTTTTTTTATTTTATATAAGGAACGGATCTATGATCTGTCTTATGGAGTGCATATAGCACCCGTTTCGGGTCTATATAGTACCATCCTTTATAATCAAGGTAAATCACGTACTAAACCTACTTTTTCTTTGATCGGATTGAATTCGTCAATCATCTTATTCTTGATTAAGTAACCAATTTGCTCTATGGAAAGGTAAGATATATTTTGCTAAATGAAAAAGTACTTTAGAGTGTTGTATATCTCCGTGAATGGAAGAAGGTAAATGTTGGTAAAGTCCTGCTATGCTAAAAATACAAATGATTAATTTATTCTAGCAAGATGCATGTGTAATGTGATAAGTTACCAAGATTTAAGGTCGCACCATTCGCCAACAATGAAGCAAATCAGTTAATGCAAAGGGGGGTCGGTACTTGAAATCTCGATCGAAAGGCTTAGGCTAGGGTTCACGGCTATAAGAGCCTTTCCGAGAAGGATTCGTCTCGGTCAACAAGAGACGACAATTGATGGAGTCCAGACGAGGATGTTAGTCCGCGACTAGCTCAGACTCAGATTGGACTATGTTGTGATGGACGAACGACAATCTCATCGCGCATCTCAGGTAAGTCCAATCATCCGTGGTCACAATATGATATCAATCCCAAATATTATTATGGTTAAAAAGTGAAAAGATATCGATTGTTATCTATGCCAAGTTTGATCCATAAGAAGAACTAATCATCTTATTTTTTATTGGGCAAATTGCATAAAATAGCACGAACTTTAGGGGTGGTTGCACTCAGTGGCACGAACTTAAAAAATACAAAAATAATCACCAACTTTGATGTTTAGTTGCGGTCAGTGGCACACATACCCCTATCTCGCTAATGTGGACTAGTGAGGGTGCTTACATGAAATTTTTTTTAATTAAAAAGACATATAACGATATATGAATTAGTGGGAATGCTTACATGATTTTTTTTTTAAAAAAAAAATTAAAAGACATAAAAGATGTGCCAAAATTATGAAACTAGCTAGGTTCCAATTTTATTCGTTATTTCATGTAATTCCAAATCAAAGATAATTGTGACAAATATAGCATTTGCAAATTCAAATAAGGCGAAACTAATTAAAATGACCCAATCTTTAAGGGATGTTAAAAATATATCTCCACCTTTTAAATGTAAGATAAATATCCCGACCTTTATATGTGGTGTTAAAATAATATCACAACAATTCTATCTCAAAAAAAATGATGACATGTTGCATACATGTCAAAAAAAAACTTATAAAAGAAAAAACTAATAAAAAAATCAGCATTAATATAATTTTGTTAAACCATGGGTTTCTTGGATTTTTTTTAAAAATCAAACCCCGGTTTTCTTAAACCCGGTTTCCTTAAAGAAATATGTGATTATTAGGTAAAGCAGCAAAATTTAATTGAATTTAATCCCATTTCTTTTTAATTCTAATATTCTAGATATTGAATTCAATTTCTTAGTCCAAGCAAACACCGATTAATTGTAATATTCTAGATATTGGCGTGAGGGAGAATAATTAAAAAGGGGTTTAAGAAAACCGGGTTTGATTTTTAAAAAAATCCATGAAACCCATGGTTTAACAAAATTATATTAAGGGAAAATTACAGAAAACCACCAATTAAATATAGGTGTTTTCACTTAACCACCCCTTAAATTCTAAATTACAGAAAACCACCCTTTAAATGGTACTTGTTTACAACTCACCACCCATTCAACTATTTTCTTTAATTTATCATTAAATATATTATATTTTAATATTTTTAAACTCAAATTTGATTGTAAATATATTCATATTTTGAATTTAAGGGCTCAATCATATTTTAGGGATTATTTTATTTATTTTAAAAAAATAATAATAAATATAGCCTAGAACTATTATCTTGATTTATGGTTGAAAATGTTTATAAATTTTAAAATATTATGGAAATTACTCTTATTTATTTATATTTTAAATAAGAGTAATTTACATAATGTTTTAAACATTTTCAAACATAAATTAAGATAATAATTCTAGGATTTATTGATTATTATTTTTAAAAATAAATACAATGATCCCTAAAATATAATTGGACCCTTAAATTCAAAATTTAAGTATATTTACAATCAAATTTTAGTTTAAAAATATTAAAATATAATATATTTAATAATAAAGTAACGAAAATAGTTGAATGGGTGGTGAGTTGTAAACAAATACCATTTAAAGGGTGGTTTTATGTAATTTTGAATTTAAGGGGTGGTTAAGTGAAAACACCCATATTTAAAGAGTGGTTTTCTGTAATTTTGCCTTATATTAATGCTGATTTTTTATATTAGTTTTGCCTTTTATAAATTATTATTTTTTGTCATATATGCGCCATGTCATCATTTTTTTGAGATAAAATCGTTGTGATGTTATTTTACGTTCCGGCTATATACACCGCAAATCATGCACGTCCTTAAGGACGTGCAATATTAGACACAAGGCTTATATTAACCTTGTGATTTGCGGTGTATATAGCAACACCCTTATTTTAACACCACTTATAAAGGTCGGGATATTTATCTTACGTTTGAAAAGTGGAGATATATTTTTAACACCCCCTTAAAGGTTGGGTTTTTTTAATTAGTTTCACCTTAAAATAACTAGTACCAAATTTTAATTTGCAAATGCTATATTTGTCACAATTATCTTTGATTTGGAATTACATGAAATAACGAATAAAATTGGAATCTAGCTAGTTTCATAATTTCGGCACATCTTTTATGTCTGTTAATTTTTTAAAAAAAAATTCATGTAAGCATTCCCACTAATTCATATATCGCTATATGTCTTTTTAATTAAAAAAATTTCATGTAAGCACCCCCACTAGTCCACATTAGCGAGATAGGGGTATGTGTGCCACTGACCGCAACTAAACACCAAAGTTGGTGATTATTTTTGTATTTTTTTAAGTTCGTGCCACTGAGTGCAACCACCCCTAAATTTTTTGCTATTTTATGCAATTTGCCCTTTTTATTTCAAAACCTAAACTAATTATACACTACTCTCTCTCTACACACACGGTAAAAACAAATATCAACTATTTATACTAAGAGATAAAAATAAATCTCAACTATACCTAACAAATCCCAATAAATAAATAAATAAACTTAATAAATATTTTTTTAAATATAAATACATGCTCATTAATTTACATTGTTCTAAAAGATAATTCGAAGATGGCAGATGTATTTGTAACGGCCCAGAATCCCATATATCAATACCCGGGTTACGTTTCAAAGGTCGGATACCTTCGTTCGGATCTTGCAATCGAGGTATGGGTCGAGGTTTCAAACCTCTTTAAACATTAGTGTTAAAGCTGGGATTTTGAACCCCAAAACCATCTTAGGGCCGTTGGGTACCCTTAACTTGTCCTATTAACTAAGTCGTGGAAATTCGTTTAAGGAAGCGGAGTGGAAAACAAAAGTAGGGTACAACTTGCCACAGCGGAGCCGGGACAAAACCAAAACCATAAGCATAGTTGAATATCACTTAGCCGAATTAGCGGGTTAGGCCAGTTCTTCGATTTTGCCCAAGGAGATTCCTGTCATAGAAGCATGGAGCAAGCAAGGAGCAAGTACCTGACATTATCCACGAAGTCAGGCTCAGAGACGCCCGCGGGCCCTAAAGACCGCACTGAGGCCATATAATATGTCTATACCTAAATAAAGGATGGTCTAATGCAATACGAAATTTAAACACACAAGACATACTTTATCAAGATATAATATAATGCAGAAAAACTGTAAAGGGCCCCAGACAATGCCAAGTGGCATATCCCTCTCCTAACTCCACCCCCTTTTCTCATGAGTGGACCTGACCAGTACAGTACTCACTATTTCCTCATATATGTGTGCACATAATCATCATCATCAAGCATAACATAACATAAATCAAGCTTGCCCGATGGTGTTGGGCTATCATCTCATTGCATATAATGAATCCATGACTCAGGACAAACCCGATGGTGCTGGGCTATCCTATGACCCTAGCAAAGACTCTAGGACTTACAGATAACGACCGTTTTGTTTTCAAACACACCAAGTAGCCAAATGCCCATTCACAAATGCAATCCCAGCATGATACTACATGGCATACTTTATCATATGCAACACCTACACACTATATGACACATCGGGCAGGAGGTCCAGGTTGCTGAGTAAGTCCCATAGGATACTTACCTAGAAATGCCGAACAACAAAGATAACGCAAGCAAAGGTCCAAAAGCAACAAACACCTATAATCACATAGATGCCATAAGCTACTATGCTAACAACCATGCACACAGAACCCAAGTTCCCAAACGTTTCTAAAACCAAGCGAGAGTAAAACCATTTCAAAGTCTTTTCGATATAATAACATCAAACCAGACCATTTGGTCATTTCAACTCCATCAAAACCATCGATAAATCTCACCAATACTCTTTTCCAAATCCATTTACAAATTCGTCGTAAACACAAACTAATAAAAGAATCCCGACATTAAATAGATCGTCAAAAATCGTCCAAGGGCTAAACCCGAACGTCCGAGCTCCGTCAAATCTCAAAATCCTTAAAATAATATTTCCCAAAACCCCATTTAAGAAAATTCGACTTCTTCAAAATCATTCAGATGAATTAAATCAAAACAAACAAGGAGTCCAAAGCATAGGTAGGAGAGGCTCGGCCAAGCCACTGGGGGTATGTCGCGGTCGCGAGAGGGCCGGTCACGGCCGCGACATACTCCAAGAAGTCCCCACCGTGAGACGACCTTCTCGCTGGCTGTGACTCGCGAACGCGAGGCCGTGGTCGCGGCCGTGAGAGGTCGTCTTCAACCTCTGGACTGTGTGTTCTAGCTCGCCGCGGCGACCATGGTTTCGCCGCGGTGAGACTCGAACCTGTCGTTGTTCATTTTTCTCGTTCTTGCTCGTTTTAAACCCGTTTTCGTCCAAAATTGTTTTAAAACCTTCCTTACTCAAAATACTACTCAAACAACACAAAAACGACTCCAATCTGAACTAGAAGGGAGAGCAGAAGAGGGATTACCTAGCCTCTTGGAGGCTCTTTGAAGATCTTGAGTGAGAGAGGTCCTTAAGGTTTAGATTTGACGATTTCTTGCTACCACAGAGCCTAGGGAGGTTGAATATGAGTTAAAAGAGCACCTTTATAGAGAAACAACCTTGAAATCGAGAGATTCAAGTGAGGGGAAGGTTACCTTTGCTCAAAACTGAAAAACGAGTGAAAAGGGGCTCAAATCCATACCGAACCACGATGGATATTGGATTTCTTGACCTTGGAAGGTAGAGAAAGAAGTTATGAACACACGATAACAAACGGATTCGAAAAAGGAGAAGAAACAAGGGAGAACAAATCGTTTTACCGAGGATGCACTGTTTTCCGGCTAAACCATTCCAGAATGGTTCCGCCGGAAAAGACTTGCGTGTAGTACCCAAAGATCCCTGGTTCGAACCCCGATTTATAGAAACTGTAAACCACGATCATGATCATCCTGAAGGATGACGGTACAAAGATCCCTATTAAAATGGAGAGTAGACCTATTACAGATAATATCATGTCTAACTATGAAGTCAGCTACCTTGTTGGCTTCTCTAAAACAATGTTTAAATTCTACCTGGTCAAAGGTAGACTTCAATAAGTTGATCATTTTCACTTGACGCAAAATTTCCCATCTGATCTTGTCTTCACCATTGATTGCTTTCATCGGCTCTTGATTATCATCTTCTATAATAATCTTCATTAATCCTTTCCTTGTTGCGTGTTGTAATCCCAAACAAACCGTAGTAGCCTCGGGAGAACAGTACCTTTACATGTCTCCTGATAATAATAAAAAAGTATATATTACATTTCCCTTGGAGTCTCTAATGACCCCCCTCCCCCCACATGATAAATGTATGTGGGTTTAACTGAGTCATCCACATTAATTTTATAGGCGGCCCCGTGTAGTTTGATCCTTAGCCTCATTTTTTTTTTAATTTTTGTTTCTTTTATTTTTTTTCTACGAAAAATGTCTAATTAAATAACAAATTTAAAATTTTCTCCAATATATTTAAACAAAAACATTCTGTCCTATATATAAATATAAAAAAAATCTCATTTTCTTATAATTTTTGTTTTTACCTACAAAAAATAACTATTTAAATCACAAATTTAAGATTTTTTCTAATATATTTATTAAAAAAAATTATTTTTCATATATACATATATGTAACAAAAAAATGTCTAACTCCCGTAAGGGTTTGTCCAATATCCTGAAAGGGTTTGAATAAAATCCCGAAAGGGTTCGATAAAATTCCCAAAAGGGATTGACAAAAATCCCGAAAGGTTAATTTGGAAAAAAATCCCGAAAGGGTTTTCATGTGCGTTGTACTTGGGTGGTTCTCGGCTACTCTTTTAGTTGGTCTCGGCGGTCCTTTTTCATACTTGGGGCTCTGACTTCTCGAAGTCGGGTCTTGCTGGGGTTGAGGCGGTGTGTATCGAGGCGTCTCCGTGATCCGAAAATTTTCTTGGAGGTTCGTCTTCACTGCCCACATGGACTTCGATGTACCACTGGCCAGTCATGTCGCTGCTTGGTGGCTCTTGGCTTCAGTTCATAGTCTATATTGTCCCCAACGTTTTAGGATTAGCAGATTTGCTAGATCGCCCGGAATTGTTTGTTTATCACTGCCTGGTTAGCACATTTTGTTATTCCCTTTGTATGTTTTGACAGTTCGTTGTCTGCCGAATTTGTCGGCCTCTTGAGGTGCCATGCTTAATTGTCTTGCCCTCGAATTCTTACCTTATCAAAAAAAAATGTAACAAAAAATTTCTCAAAAGTTTTTTAGCCCCCTCTTAGGAAAATTCCTAGATCCACCCCTGGCGACGCTAGGGGCATAAGTCATGTGTGTGTGTGTTTTTTTTTATTTTTGATTTTTTATAAGAGTAATTATTTTATAATTTAAGGGTAATAATTTGAAAAGAGTAATAAATCATTAAGTGTGCTTAACTTAGTATGGGGTGAGAATTTGGATCGTGCGTGATGAAATCCGTTTTTTGAGTTCCACGATTGGGCTCCGGGATTGAATGAACCACCGTTGATTGGGCTTACCTGAGGTGCGTAGTGGCCTTGTCACTCGCGCACCATTACTGCCGATCCGAGCCTGGGGCTAGTTTGGTCCATTGTCCTCCCTCGGACATCATCAATTGTCAGCCCCCTGCTGAGTCGAGACGGACCCGCTTAGATAGGCTCGTAGGGCCCTATATTCCCGGTCTATGTACTAGGAATAAATGAGAACCGAGCCCTGTTAATGAGGCTTCCACCTCTATTATTTATAGTGCAAGTACTCCTACATGCAACCCATTAGTCGCCACATGTCACATGCTCTATGACATGTGTAATGGTGGCATGGGTGCCATGTGTACCACCATGCGTGTGGGAGCCGCAGGTGGTTTATCGTCTGTGGACGTCTTGAGTCTCTATCTTGACTCGCACTTGTTCATTTTTCATGTTTACAAGGTTCTATTTGTATAGCGCGGAACCTTGTTTATGATTATGTATTCTTATTTACTTATGATATTGTGAGTATTATTATTTATTTTTTGGTGCACCATCAGTGCAGTCTTTGATTTAAATCATAAAAGCTTTATTTTCTATAAAAAAAAAATTCTCTTAGCATTTTAAACTTAAGATACCTCTTTAAATCACACATTTAATGTTTTTTCTAACGATTTTTCTATCATATGTCCTTGGGGCATAGGATAAGATTCTCGTTTTAGGGGAAAAAACATTTCCTTAATTTAATTGTTTTAGCCAAATTTTAAATTAGATTCTTAGGGTACACTTATTTTTTTTTAGGAAATCTTTTCCGAATTGGTTCTTATAGAGAGACCATTTTTCTAATATATTCTTTACACAAAAAAATCTATTAGCATTTTCAAATTAAAATAACTCTTTAAATCACACATTTAATGTTTTTTTCTAATAAATTATTTACAAAAATTTGTATCTCATATTAAAAAAAAAATATGACAACAAGTGGAGTTCCCTCTGAATTTTTTTCTTACTCCAACCCTGGAATTATTCTAATAAACAAATGCATAATTTTTTTCGCACATCTTTACATATTTTTTTAGTTTTTTTTTTAAATGCGGTGGGTTGGAGCAGACCCCAATCCGCCCCTACATCCGTGCCCGAAGGTAGCAACCTAAACGTTTGATCCATTAAATATATGTATCCCAATAGCCATTATTCTATTTGAAAGACGAAATATATTTTACGTATATATATATATATATAAAGTTTAATGATATTAATACAATAACAAATAAACAATATAGACAAAACATACACAAAACCTAACGACAAGTGGTAGAAAAAATGACATGAAAAAAGCTTAACAAAACATTGCATATGAGGGGTAGGGAAGTATGAGTAGAGAGATATAAAGAAAAGTAAAGGATATGTCCAAGACATGTCTTATGACGCATCTGACTAGCCTTTATAAACTCAGAGGAAAGATAATTGAATTCCCTTGATTTATTTTGGGAGGAGATTACACGTATATATATTACAAATGAATAAACTGAACAGCAGATACGAGGCTATCTTTAAGGGATATGGGGCAACTAATTTGCCCACCTAAGTAGAAACTGCTTCCACTAATTGTGGGTGAAGGATTACTCCACTATGTACAATATACCATAACATTATTACCCCCCGGCAAGATCAAGGTCGGGAAGAACTTGAAGCTTGGATCGAAGACGAGCTACCCGATCTTTACCTAACGGTTTGGTAAAGATGTCCGCCAACTGGTCAATGGAAGAGACATGGCTGATGCTCAGTTCACCAGACTCAAGCTGCTCACGGATGAAGTGGAAATCTAACTTGATATGTTTGGAGCGAGAACTGATTACCGGATTTTTGCTCAAGAATGTTGCACCAACGTTGTCACAGAGGAGCATCGGCGGACGATGAATAGGAGCTTGAAGATCACGCAGTAGCTGTTTGATCCACAAAAGTTCAGCAGTAGTGTATGCTAGAGCTCTATATTCTGCTTCGGTGCTCGATCGTGCCACGACCCTTTGCTTACGGGATGTCCAACTAATGAGGTTAGGACCATGGAAAATGGCGAAGCCGTATTGGGAACGACAATCATCAACATCAGAAACCCAACCGGCGTCGGAAAAGGCGAGGAGGAATGGGGTTCTAGTGGGCGTGAAGTGAAGGCCGTGAGTTAAGGTTCCATTTATGTACCGTAATATGCGCTTCACAGCCTGCCAATGGAGGGTTGTTGGAGCATGCATGAATTGACACACGCGGTTGACAGCGTAAGCAATATCGGGGCGTGTAATGGTGGCATATTGGAGAGAACCAACTGTCCGACGGTAAAGGGTAGGATCATGGAAGGGCTCGCCTTCATGACAAAGGCGGGATGAAGGATCAGCAGGAGTGGATATTGGCTTGGACTCAAGCATGTTGCTGCGAGCAAGAACCTCACGGAGGTACTGTTGCTGCGATAATGAAATGCCAGAGGAAGTTCTAGTGATTTGAAGTCCAAGAAAGAAATGTAGTGCCCCTAGATCTTTGAGAGCAAATGTCGTGTGCAGTTTGTTGATGAAGTACTGAATAAGTTGTGGGTCACTCCCTGTGATAATTAAATCATCTACATACACCAAAATATAAATAATGGCGTTAGATGAGGAGTGAACAAACAAAGACGTATCCGATTGGCAAGCATGAAATCCGGTTGCGACAAGGTGAGCTTTGAGCTTATGAAACCAAGCCCTAGGAGCTTGTTTAAGACCATAGAGCGCCTTATGGAGGCGACACACATGGGCTGGTCGCAAACGATCTTCAAACCCCTTTGGTTGTTCCATATAGACCTCTTCATAAAGATCTCCATTTAAGAAGGCGTTGTTGATGTCGAGCTGCCTGAGTACCCATCCTCTTGAAAGTGCAATAGAGAGAACCAACCGAATCGTAGTTGGTTTGATAACGGGACTGAATGTCTCAAAGAAATCCACACCTTCTTCTTGATTAAAGCCCTTGGCTACCAAACGAGCCTTATATCGCTCAATAGTGCCGTCCGAGTGTCGTTTTATCCTGAAAATCCACTTACAACCCACAAGGTTAGTATTCCGGGGACGTGGAACAAGTGACCAAGTGTTATTTCTCAATAAAGCATCAAATTCCTGTGTCATCGCCTTATGCCAAATTGGGTGCTTAAGGGCTTGGGGGACGTTACGAGGTTCGGTATTTGGGTCAAGTGTGAGAGAAGTGGTGAAAGATTTTGGTTTGAGGGAATTTGTGGCTGCCCGAGTGACCATAGGGTGGTGGCTGTTGGCGGCGGGACGGAAATGGCTCGTAGAAGCTTTTGCTCTAGAGCTTACGGGATGTTGCTGATATGACGGTGATGATGGGGGAGTTGGGACATGGGTTGGCGGGTCAGGCAGGGGAGGGCTTTGGAGGGCAGTGGTGGCATGTTGGAGCAAGGCAGGTGAGCTTGGGATAGTGGGGGTTTGACCGGTTGCATGTGCTGTAGGTGGAGCCTGATCATGGGCAAATGGAAAAACATTTTCACTAAATACTACATGCCTGGACACATATATACGGGAGGTGGGTTTATGAAAACAAAGATACCCCTTGTGGGATGCACTGTAGCCTATGAACACACACGGTAGGGAACGGAAGTCCATTTTATGAGAGTGATAAGGCCTGAGAAAAGGGTAACATAAACACCCAAAGGTTTTCAAGAAATTATAATCGGGGGTCTTTTTGTATAGTTTTTGATACGGAGAACAAAAGTTTAGAGATGAAGTAATGGTTCTATTATGTAGAAAGGTAGCGGTTTTAAACGCATGTTCCCAAAATTCTCGAGGAAGAGAGGACTGAGCCAGAAGGGTGAGACCTTTTTCAACAATGATACGATTCCGACGCTCTACGGCACCATTTTGTTCAGGAGTGTACGGACAAGATATACGATGATCAATACCACAAGTGTGAAGAAAGCTAGAAACATTTCGAAATTCTCCGCCCCAATCGGTTTGGAGACTTTTAATATCACGTTCAAATTGTGTTTTGATCATAGTACGAAATTGCACAAAAGTTTGAAGCACCTGTGATTTATGAGATAAGAAATATATCCAAACGAATTTTGTGCAATCATCAATAAATAAAACAAAATATCGGTTGCCATTCAGAGAAAATGTGGGAGACGGTCCCCAAACATCGGAATAAACCAAATCAAACGGTTTAGAAGAAATAACATGGGAACTAGAAAGCGGAAAACGATGACTTTTCCCGAGTTGACACGAGTCACAAACATCAGGGAATTTATTTGAAGTAACTGGAAGATGAAAAGAGGAAACGAGGCGTCTGAGGATCGCCTCATGAGGATGAGCTAGCCGTTGATGCCACCCTTGCAACGAGGTACGCACGCCGGTAAGGGCCATGGAGGAAGGCGATTTATTGGAGGTGGGAGACAAGCGGTATAAGCCATTCTCAACGACCCCTAGAAGAAGTGTTTTGCCCTGAAAAGACTTAACAACACAGTGATTAGGCCAAAATTCCATATAGACATTATTATCCCGGGTTAATTTGGAAACGCTAAGGAGATGCTTGGTTAACTTGGGTACAATGAGCACATTTGGCATATGGACATCAGATAAGGAAAATGAGCCTATGTGAGAAATAGACAATTGATTACCGTTTCCCACTTGGAGTTTGTCGTCCCCGGAGTAGTCATCTGCGATGGCGAGCTTGCGGATGTCAGGGGAGGCATGATCAGTGGCACCGGTATCGAAGTACCACGAGGGGTCTACAACAGTAGATGGGCTGTTGAAGTTTGCCAGATTTGCCTGCTTCGAGGCATCCCTTGGATTTGGACGACGGGGTGGGTAATCAGCATGGTTGGAGCGTTGCCAACAGTCGATGGCTTCATGGCCAGGCTTGCTGCATAACTGGCATTGGACACGGCGACGTCTCTGGTCAGAGTTACGGGTCCCAGAAGAAGAACCGGAAGCAAGGTTGTTTGATGGTGGAGCAGGCCTATTGTTGGAGCGGGATGCAGTTTGCACCGAATGGGTCGACGCGGCTTGAATGGGCAATGGGGGATTAGCAGGAGGGTGCACTGATAGCTGTTGATTGTGATCTCGTTCAAGGCGAGCTTCCTCCTGAAGCAGGAGGCCCACAAGATCATCGACCGATGCTTCATCGGTTTTCATCATGAATGCCGATGTAAAAGCCCCATAAGATGAGTCCAGCCCGTTGAGGATGTGGCTGCTGAGATCTTCATCGGACACAGGATGGAGGTTCTCAGCCAAGGAGTCAGCGATAGAGCGCTTCCGCTCAATGTACTCCATCATGGTTGAAGACCCTTTCGTAAGGGTTTGAAGTTGTGCCTTCATCGCCATTCGTCGAGCGCGGGTTTGAGCCTGAAAGGTACGCTCAATGGCAAGCCATGCCATCTGCGAAGAAGTGGAGCGAGCAACAATAGCAAGGGCTCGTTCTGATAAAGTGGACTTGATCCAGAGGAGAACGAAGCGATCACGCTTCTTCCATAAGACATAATCTGGATTTGGTGGGGTGATACCGTCGGCAGTAACGGGAAGGGTCTCCGGTGGTGGGTGGGGATCAAGAATATAAGATTCCAGATCGAATGTCTCAAGCGCTGAGATAATGGTTGTGCGCCAGAGTGAGTAGTTCTCACGATCAAGCTTAATACTGATTGATGGTATTTGAAAGCTAAGATTGGAAGGTGTTGCAGCAGCGGCAAGGAGTTGCTGGTTTGTGTTTGGAACTGCCATAGCTAATGGAGGAAAAAACTTGGCTCGGATACCATATAAACTCAGAGGAAAGATAATTGAATTCCCTTGATTTATTTTGGGAGGAGATTACACGTATATATATTACAAATGAATAAACTGAACAGCAGATACGAGGCTATCTTTAAGGGATATGGGGCAACTAATTTGCCCACCTAAGTAGAAACTGCTTCCACTAATTGTGGGTGAAGGATTACTCCACTATGTACAATATACCATAACATTATTAGCCTTTCTAGAAATGAATAACACTCTTTCACTGTATCCCATCCCATGTCATGGCCTCAATGAATCTCAAAACAACAATATCTTATCTAATCACTTCATACAAGCTCTTCATCGATCGCCCTCTACCACATATCTCTCTTCTACATCAAAGACAAAACACAATGAAAATATTCTATATTCAATCACTTCTCACTTTTCTCACCCTAAGATCTATGTTATTAATATGTGGGTAAGATATCTTTGCCTTACAGATAGGTTAAGAGTGTACAAACAACCTATAATATAATCCGTGTATATATGTTAAATTCTTATTTAGTCCAATTAAAAAAGTTCATCCTTACTAAAAACCTTCTTACGTTCACATCACATTCCTCTTCATTCGGCACAGGGGCGGAGGGTGTAACAGCCCAGAATTATGATTTTTGGGTTACTTTTCAAGGGATGAAACCCCTTGTTCGGATCTTGCAATCCAGGTACGGGTCGAGGTTTCAAACTCATTTTAAGATTAGTAGAAAGAGGGATTTCAAACCCTAAAAGTCCCGAAGGGTCGTTGGATACCCTTAACTTGTCCTAAGACTATGTCGCGGAATCCATTTCAAACGAAAGTAAAGCGGAAGTAAAGTAAAGATACAAGTGCCACGGCAAAGCCGGTCAAAACCAAATTATGAGTGGGTGATTACCATTTTACTAAGTTAGGATATTAGCCAGATTCTTCAATTCGCCAAAAGGGAACCACGTCATATAGACATCGAGCACTCAAAATCTGCAGAAAATGCCTTTAAAAAAAGAACGGGGAAAGGAGTCAGATCGAGCCACTCATGCGGGACCGGCAGTCCTCGCTAAGGCCACATGGTATGTGATATACCTAATAAAGATGTTCTAATGCAGTACGAAAGTCAAACACACTAGCATGCCCCTAGTTATAATAATGTGTAAAAATACTGTAAAGGGCCCAAGACAATGCCAAATGGCATATCCCTCTCCTACCTCCACCCCCTTCCGATAGGGCGGAGACTGGCCAGCTCGTGAATGCATTCCATCATAATCGGGCGGCACGAATGCCTAACCCGCTCCACAATAAAGCCCGCAGGCATATCATAATATAAGGAAGTTCATGACTCGATTGACTCAGGGAACCCGATGAGGCTGGGCTACCCTATGACCCTAGCAAAGACTCTAGGACTATCACAGATAACGGCCGTTCTGTTTCAAACGCAATAAGTAAGCAGATGCGCATTCAATTAGTGCAACCTAAACAAGATACTACATGGCATGCTTTTATGCATATGCAACACCTAACATAAAATGCAACAACAGGCATGAATGTCCAACCTGAGTAAGCCCCCTATGGAACTTACCTGAAGATGCAGAACAGCAAAACAACGCAAGCAAGGGCCCAAATGCAAGTCCAAAGCAATCCAAAAGCAATACACCTATCATCAAGCCATTTCTATAAGCTATCGGTTCATCATTCATACACACATAGCCCAAGTGCTCAACATCCTCAAACCAATCAATAGTAAAACCATTTTCCAAAACCTTTCCGCTACGATCAACATTAAGCAAAATCATTTACTTCCAATCAATCCCATTGATAAAGTCGCACCAACCATATTTTCCAAACTTTTATAAATCCCAATTTAAGTCAACTCATATTTAAAATAATTGCTCAAATCGTCCTTGGCCAAATTCCGACATAAATCATTTAAATCATTAACCAATTTCCCAAAGTCATATTATAGAGATAGTTCCGGCATTTTGGTTTTCCAACCACAAATCCTTAAAAGATATTTACGAAACTTGAAAACTTCTTTTAAATCATTTCTCATCAAAATAAACATCGACCATTTTTATTAATAGCTCATGCTAAAAATCCCCAAATCATATATTTATATCATCACAAAATGCATATTCCAAATAATACTATTTGAACAATTTATTACTTTTTAAAACTCAGAAAATATATTTATCCAAAATCAGAAATAAAATATAATAATAATTTAATAAACTAACAATAATCAAATATAACTCACAACATATAAATATAACTTATAACAACTTAACAAAGTATCACAACAACAACAACACCCAAATCCCCAAGGCCCAACTGAAGAAAGCCCGGACCCAAATGAAAGCCCCAAGACTCAGCCCACTCTCAACCCATTCCCCTTAAAATCCGGATCACCCAAACCCATGGAAGAAACCGGATCCAATACCCGAAATGATATGACCCGAAAGTGAAAAGGAAGAATTAGGCCCATGACCCGGATCCTACAGTCATGCTACTTCTCTTTCCCCAAACCCAGGACAGACTCCCACTCCCAGTGACGCCGACGGAAAACGGAAAGGGAAGGAAAGAGGAGCTCGACCGCCGGCAACCTCCTTTGTGGTCCAGAGTTCCCCAACCCGACCGACTCGGAATTCCGACCACCCCCAACCAGAGAGAGCAAAGCGCGAGTGAGAATGAGGAAGAAAGAGCGAGAGGGTACCGAGGCACGCGATTCCGACTCCGAGGAGCTCCGAGGGCGGCCCTGGCTACGATTGACGGAGAAGGTGCTTCGCTTGGGACCTTGGGGATGAAACAGGAGCCCGAGAGGAGAGGAGCGGCCCTGCGTCAGTGGCTCCGGGTCGTCCTTGGGTTGCTTCTTGGCTCGCCAGTGTTGGTGATAAGGAATCGAAGCTTGGGAACTGGCTGGAACTCGAAGAGAACAGGGCGCTCGGGCGTGGCTTGGATGGCGCTGGCTTCAAAAGAGAGGGTGGTGGCGTGTTGGTGGTAACGGTTTCTGGAACAGGTCAGAGGAGATGGTGGTGACTGCGAGGTTGCGGTGGCAGCTGGAATCGGAACGGAGGAAGAGTAAGGAGGAGCAGTGGTGGTGACTTGGTGGCTGGAGAGGTGTCGGAAGGAGGCGTGGTGGTGGAGGCAACGTTTGCACAAGCAGCAATGGAGGGCTCTTCGACAAAACCAAGGGGGGGAGAAGATAAGGTGATGTTTGGGTTTTGTGTGATTTGAAATGGGTCAATGGTGTTCTGATTTTTGAAGAGATAAAGAGGTTGTTTGTTTGCCAAAGTGAGTGGAATCAAAAAGAGAGGAAGAGATGTTTAGGATAGAATTTTACCCAAAACAAGATGAATGAGTTGTGTGTACGGCTTCGGAAAAGAGGAAGAAATGAGACACACAAAATGGTACCAAAAGCTACATTTGAAATACCCGATAATAAAACGCGGAACCCTCTCTCTCAACCTCATCCCAACTCGAAATTTCAAATCGAATTTCCAACTCGAATTAATTAATTCGATAAAATCTCGCTCATATTCCAAAATCTCAAATCAAAGTAGCGGAATTGAAATCCGTCGGAAAAATCCGTTAAAATCATGTCGGGATTCATTTTAAGAGAGTTTTAATAACCCGATTTAATTTCATTTTTAATTTCTTTTTATCCGAAATTTAGGATTTAAAATCCGGGCCTTTACAGAGGGAGGGGCCGGGGCATGCGGTGGCTCAAGCCCCCCCCCCCCCCCCCCCCCCCCCGAGCCGGAGGAAAATCTAAAAAAAAATTATGTTTTTTTTTTGTAATTTTTTATAATTTAAGGGGTAAAAATAGTTAAAAAAGAGTAATAGATCAATAAGTGTGCTTAGCTTAGTTGGTATGAGGTGAGAACTTGAATAATGAGGTCTTGAGTTCAATTCCCTATAGCTTCATTTCTGGATTTTTTTTTCCTTGTTTTAGCTTTTTAAACTTAAAATAGCAATTCAAATCATAAATTTAATGTGTTTTCTACTATATTTTTTACAACAAATATTGTATCTTATATATATCTTCAAAAAAAACTCGAAAATATAGTTGAGCCCCCCTGGATTTTTTTCTGGCTCCGCCTCTGATTCAGCATATCCTAACATGAATCTTCATTGTCATTTTTGTATAATTTTAAAACCGGCGCGGATATCTTCACCGCTAATTTTTATTATATCCACCGCTAATCACTATAGAGATTGACGGTGGCTTTAATGGCGTATCTCACTGGTCACCGCAGCGTACAACGATGGATATGATCCGATATGTTAACAGTTTCAAGCCACCGTCAATGTCTACGGTGGCCAAAAAAAATTGTAAATAAAATTTAATTTAATTTAATTTTATAAAAAAAAATGGAAAAAAGGCCACCATGACTTGTGAAGGTGGCCTCAATTAATTTAATTTTTTAAAAAAAAATTGGTAAAAAAAAACACCTGTCGGGCCTTAAGAGCATCATTACTCATGGGGTTAACTCTCCCCCATAACACTCTCTCTTGCTAAAAGGGAGCCCTATGAGTGTGGGATGAATCCCATTCCATCAAGGGGAAGGGGCAACCCTAGTGGAATGGGTTAACCCCTCCCCTCCCCCATCCCATTATGTTTTATAAAATTAATTAAAGTGAGAGTTTTTATATTTTTTTTTATTAAGTGGGTTAAGTTTTGATTGGTTAAAATATGTGGTGGAGTATAATTAAAGTTAAAAAATAGTAATGGGGTAAACTTATGGATGTGGGATAAAAATTAAAATTCTTAAAGGATGGGGTAGAGTTATTGGAAAATGAGGTGTCAAAATATTACGAAGAGTGAGAGAGATGGGGTTACCCCATGAGTGCGGATGCTCTTATAAAATGGGAAAGTGAAGGCTTTAAAATGAAATGAAATGGGAAACCTGAAAGCCTCAAATTGCTGATGGATCAAGAATTAAAAAATTGGTGAAGTAGCTACGCGCATATGCATGCATGAGTCTGCAGTCAAACGGGGGCATTTTTTTTTATTATGTAAAAATTCGAAAGTCAAACGGGTCTAACTCATCGAAAGGCCGACAAAGTCGGCAGACGGCGAACCGTCTAAAGAGCAACTTAAAAACAGAAATACAAATAACAAGCGAAAGGAACCAAGCAGAAATAAACTCTACAACAAAACTTTCCAAGAAGACCAAACACCCGAAAAGCTGAGGAAGCCGCCGAAGAACGCAGCCAAGCAGCACCGAACAGTAGCACCGCATCACCGACCGACGAACATCAACGGAGGTGGTGGATACTTAGGAAGCCAAGAACACCTCATCGACGTCGGGGAGATGACCGATGAGGATTGGGATGGGCGGAACCGGGAGAAGGGACACCGAGACCACCGGGAACCCAATAGACAAACAAACTGAACCGAATCGAAAAACTGGAGGTTGAATTGGTGAAGAAAGATATTGGATCAAGAAGCCCCAAAAAACAAAGCATCAATTTGAGAACAAAGCTCGTCAAAACCACAAGAACATGGGAGGAAGATGCACAAGAATTGCATCAAACAGCCCAAACCAAACCCACAATAAGGAATCCAAAAGCAGGAACCCCCAAAATGAGAGGAAAGGGGCAAAGGAAGGAAACCCCCAAATTCTAGTAAGCCTCCAAAAAGACCAAACTAGAATAGGAAGGAATTTGATAGACTCAAATTAGTTTTGGGGTCTTGTTAGATACACCGCAAATGGTAGTTAAGGATTTGCACGTTCTTATTAACGTGCATGCACGTCCTTAACAATGTGCAAGTGTAGAACTGTGCACGTCGTTAGCAAACTAGGGTTTGCACGTCGAAAATAACTTGCAATATTTTCACGTCCTTAACAACGTGCAAATATTGCACGTTATTTTCGACGTGCAAGCCCTAGTTAGGGTTTCGCGTTTAGGGTTTAGGGTTTAGGGTTTTCTGAGGGTTTTTTAGCGTTAATTGAAAGAAATTGAAGGGTTTAGCTAGTGGAGTTTAAGGATTTAGGGTCTAATTACATGGCAAGCAATAATTGTTAAGGTTTTCATTCGGATAATATGCGAATAATGTTACAAGGAACGGAAAAAAAAAGGTTTACATCCATAATTGTAATAAGTTGGCGGAATAAAATCTAGGCAAAGTGCAAAGGGCGACCAGACTCGACACGTAAGGCTCGAAATCTGTCAAACCGAGCTTGAAAAGGAGCATCCCATCCTTCGACGCTCGGTTGATGATGTGCGACCCATTCTGGCGCAGGCGGCGGAATAGGAGCATTAGGACGCAAACAGATCTATGAGAACGGAAAATTAGAGTTAGAGCATTGACATATAGATGAAAAGCAAGAATAGGTAATAATATAAGACGTTTAATGACGTACCGCGGTAAAATGGTCTTGGTTTTCGATGTAGGCGTTAGCAGGTGTGGGCGAGGTCATCGGGAGACATGTGAACGGATGATGCCAAGCTAGGATGACGAGAGGAATCTGATATACCGTTGCAAATACTAAACCCATGATGGGTAGCTCTATCCACCGTCTCCTATCGCCATGGACAGGTCCCACCCATCTCTGGTTGTCTACGAACTGCTGGAATGAGTACCCTCCCATATAACAACCGGCGTAGAGATTGGCGTGATCCTCCAAGTGATTGCATAATGACGTTTTGAGTTCCGGGAAAGCAGGCTCGCCGATCGGTGATATCAATGACGCCAAAGCACGATGGCCACAATGACCATCTCCAATAGTTTCCCTCACACCCTCAATATGTACGAACATGAAGGGATCAACGTTGTTTCAAACCCAGTTGAACCCTCCGAACACATCATCACGTCCACGTCGAGCTGAGGTCGCTTGTGGACGATGTCGAGTAGCACGTGCTTCTTCTCTCTCAAAATTTGCCCTGAACTCCTCGAATGACAACGGGTTGGTTCTGCATGCATTCCTCGACCCCCGAGGCCTCCCTTTCGACCGGACGCTTGCAGATGAGGGTGGGTGGAGCTCATCGTCGCATAAATTGTTGGAAGTCGTGTATGAAGATGACAGCTCATACGGGAGTGGGGTTTCGTTGATGTCAGTCCATGTGAAATCCATCCAGAACGGGTGGATGTCCTCAGCGGGTATCGGAGTCTCGTAACTGACGTAGGCCTGAATCTCATGGATACAAGGGATCCCATAACAAACCCTCCAATGTTGGTCCGTGCATTCCGGAGGAATGTTTTGGTTCACGCCATCCTGCCACAACTTATATAGATAGTTGAAGCACTTTTTGGAGATTAAACTCTTTACCTCATCAAAAAGGTTGACTTTATACGCCGTCGCTGGCCATTTGAAGCAGTCGATCTCCAAAGTAGTTTGCAGCTCATGCAGTTGACAATCGTTGACTCTATGGATTGCATCGATCACGATGCGAAAGTCACCAGTCGATGAGTGCAGTGCCTCCTTGAGAACCTTGTGTTGACCCTCAACTTTGTAAACAGTTTTACGTAAACATTAAAGTTCATACCAATAAATGTTTTATGTCATATCATATTGTAATGAGAGATATGAAGTAAGGTGTACCTCTTTGTTGTACGAGTAGTGCCGAAATGGAAGACATTATCTACGTAGCATCGTACGATGTTCCTGCTGTACGAAAGCCACACCACCTCTAAATACGCCACCACACCTAGGAATGGGTGCCATGCAGCGTGTAGCGCCCGACGATGTCGGTTGAATGATTCCTCCGATTTCGATTGGAACAACCCCCAACAGTTGCCTTTGAAGATGCCAGCGTGGTGTAAATTCTTTGTAATCTTTAGAGCAACTTCCTCGCATCTTCTCGTCACGTGTAACCAGCAAAGAAGATGTTGGATGTTGGGGAAGACAACATTTAGCGTCGCAAGAGACCTAGCTCCTGATCAGTCATAATAGCTTGAGGCTGAACCGTCCCAAGCAAGATCTGAAGCTGACGCAACACCCAAGCGTACGTGTCTTCATTCTCGTGCTACATGAAGGCATAGACGATGTAGTAAGTTTGGCCTGAGGGTGTGAACCCGACCACCTCGCACAATGGAATCCCATATCTGCAAGTGTAAAAATGTTACATGTACAATACTTTATAATTGGATAGATGCGTAATAATGTAATCATAATTAAGTAACTTACGCATTTGTTTTGTACGTGCTGTCCAATATGATGACGTAATGGAACCTTCGGAGTAGCCGTATCCCGTCAGGATGCGCTAGGAAGAGGTCACTCAAGACGTCGTTGTCATCTGGATGGCGTCTGAACTCGTAGTAGTACCCTCTTTCCCGCAGACGATGCAGGGTATCTTGGGTCATCGTCCGACTACCCCTTTCTTCGGCGACCATCCTGTCGAGCGTGTTGGTAAGGGAACGCGATGACGTGACGCTGGTCTCATCCAGCTGTCTCAATCCGTACCCAATGACTTTTGGAGGAGTACCAATTTCCTTCATCCACCTAGCCATCTTCTTTTTTCCCTCTGTCATCTGTCCGGCGATGGCGTGACCCTTTAAGCTGGTAGGAAGCCCGTGGTTATGAACACCGTGGGTTACCGTCATAACCCAGTAACCCGGAGAGCCTTCGTGACCGTGTAGAAAGAATGGACATCCGTTTATTTTCGATTGCGTGCTTCGTAGCTTCCTCCCTCGTGGTCGGTACTCCCCATACTGCTCGCAAGCAAGGAGAACCCCACCTGGACGGTTTGACACCCCTGTCCAAGACCGCTTGATTACTAAAATCATGCAGTGTTTCAGACCCAAGTCCTTGAAATGCGTAACCATTTCGTTATGGTCATTCCAAACCTTTGGGTCCGAGAACTCAGAGGTGAAGTCTCGAATTTGTAATAACATTAGTGGAAATATAAACATAACACAAGGCATACAAAATATATTGAACTATACAAAACACATCCGTACCTGGCAAACTTGGAGACGACGATTGCCTTGCGACTCGGTCATAGCGTAACTACGACGGAAAATATCGAACTACGTCAGACTTTGTTTTGTTTTGGAGGATGCGGATTCAAGCTATCCCGCTCTGCTTCAAATAGGCAGTTGTCCGTCAAAAGAACGCGAGGATGATTGCATTTTGCACGTTCAAAAGAACGTGCATATTATGCACGTCGTTAAGAGCGTGCATAATATGCACGTCGGTAAGAACGTGCATATTATGCACGTCGGTAAGAACGTGCAAACCCTAACCCGAAGCCCCGGCTAGACACACCCTAGCCCTAGCCAACCATAAACCCTAACCACCCTTCCCATACAATTGAAACGGATATAATATACAATTGATACAAGAGATTCATTCTTGACGTTTTCATTTAATATGACTCAGAAGAAATGAGAGGAGTCTAGATTAGCCATTTCGTTGAGGATCTACTCAAGATAGAAATATAGAAATATAATATAAAGATAGATACTACAAAAGTTGTAACATAGAAATATAATATAAAGATATAGATACTACAAAAGATGTAACAGTCTACATGTACATCACTGTCCAAGGGGATGGCGTACAACATCATCCAAGATATCGGTAACCTCGTCTAACAACTGCTAAATCTGAGGTTCGGTAGCCAGGGCCCGTATATAGCCCTCTATATCCCGCATCCGGGTCGCTACCTCTGGAGGGATGAATGGAGGCTGAGGCAGGTCCACCCATGGATACAGGGCGATCGGATGGACGGGCGCCGGAGGGTCCGGATGGGGTGGCGTGGTGGGCAGCACGTACGGCCGGCTTTGAGATGTGTACCAAGCCATGTAATCAGCCGTAAAACCGGCTTGACAGTCCTCGCTGGTGCGTCTGTGATCAGCCAGCCAGTAAAAGCGACCCTCGTCCAGTAAGTCCTGCCACCTGTCGTGCGCGGCGTCAAACACGGCTACGTACTTAGGCGTCAAGGTGGCGCCACGGGTGACCTGACTCGGCTCGATGACGGCCTGCGGGACCCCCTGGACTCATCCGAACTGCCGAAGGCACCTATCGGGCATATATGGCTCCTCCTCTCCGCATAATGTGATGGTGCCTCGATAGGTGGACTGACGGTACTCGCCGTCGAAGTCCAGATCACGCCCAAAGAGCATCCACTCCACCTATAAATAAAAAAATCAGGCGTAATTCACATTTTCGAAATATATGTCATAAAATTAGAGCTTTGAATACATACATCGGCGACGGTAAGGCGGTCGACCTCGTCCCGCATCTTCTTCACCTTCTTGTGCTTGGCCGCTGTGTTCGCACGGGTAGGCGCCTTCGGAGGGATGAACTTCGCATACCAGCGTCGATCGTCCTACCTAGCCGGATCGCTGGACAGATCGCCTCGGAAGCGAGGGAAGTACGCCCATATCCAAGCCTTGACACAAAACACAATGTCGTTATCATATAATATAAATATTAGTAAACTATAACTAAAATTCAGCGGTCTTGTACCTGTAGTAGCGGTGTGCAGCTATCTATACCCTTCGCACCTGCTCAGGTAGCCTCGCCTAGGCCCCTGTAGAGACAAGAAAGGGCACCTGCACCCCATGCAATGGTGGCCGTCCGGGGGATGTCCCAACCAAGGCCAAACATCTTCCATAGGATCCGGCTCTGCGACTTGTCCACAAACAGAGTCGCGGCGATAGCGGTGGCGAGGTAACCTAGGTGCAGAAACCGACGCTATGTAGGGTCATCCTCTGGCTGCCCCCCTCCCGTATGCGTGCGGATCATAATCTGCTCAGGATCAGCTACGGCGTCGGGGTCATCAACGGGCGCGGGGTCGATGAGCGGCATGTGTTTCGCGATCCACTGGTCCGTTACCCACGCAACGGGCGGGCCGCCAGCGTGTCTGTATGAGCGTAGGGCCTCTGGGGTCAACTGGTAGTACTCAGCGACCGTGTGGATCAGCTTCGTCGGGGCCAGGTGTGACAAACACGCAAGACCCTAAATCCGAACCCCTAGGAGGCAGGCAACGTCGTGTAGCGTAATGGTCATCTCGCCCCACGAAAAATGGAAGGAGCTGGTCTCCATGTGCCAATGCTCTACAAACGCGGTGACCGTGTACTCGTCCACACCCTCCCAATGGAGGGCCCGTAGTTGGGGGATGCCCGATGAAATCAGATCTTGCCACGAGGTCCCCGGGACATCGAAGATATAGCGGTCAAACGGCAGCAGGTGAATCGCCCGATGGTGGAACTTCAGCAGAGGCAGCTCCACAGTCGGCTCACTCCACACCCGGTACGCTCGGTGGTGCCTGTAAGACACCAGAAGTCAGCAGATCACCCGGCGGCAAGAATGGGTCGACCTGCGCAGCTGGTGCAGCAGCCTGCGCAAGGATGAGCGCGGGCTCCGGCTGGCCCTCCTCAACCTGTCCCTCAGCCTGCCCCTCAGACTGCCTCTCCTCCTGCCGCTCCTGCCCGTTGTCCACCCCCTCTACGACGTCAGGGATGGTGTCATCCCTGGAAGCCAAAGAAATCGGCGGTGGTGTGGATGTCGAAGCCTCAGCGCCGTGGATGGCGGAAGTAGAAGCCTAGTGGACGCCTGAAGTAGATGTCTCGTGGATGGTGGGGGCAGTCCACGTGGGCCCATCGATCCGCAACTACATTAGTGACACAGCTGCTGAGTATAAACGCGCCTTCCAACGAAGGTTGCTGCCCATCCGTCGGATCGCCAGAAGAGCAAAAATCTGGCAGACCCTACCAGAAGCTATCATCCTCGTTGGCCGGGAGGTCCCCAACATAACCAAACCATAACTTCTCAGTCATATGCATTCGCCAAACTCTCCAATTTTTCTCAATAAAGTATATAACCTTTCAAACTTTCTAAATCTCCCCAAAATATGTATCTTGCAAATAATGAAAGAAATAAGGTAAATTTGGCTCATGCACTTTATTCACAAACATATATACTTTTTCTTCTTCTTTTTTCGGTTTTTTTTTTTTTGAAACGAAAATATAAAATAACACTAGAGGTGCATTTATAATGTGAGCCAAAAATCCTTTTACATAATATGCGTAGCAAGACAAAAATGTACAACCAACCCATATCTCAATAATGTCAACAATCCTTCCTTACTTGTAATGCAACATAAGCTCATTCTCTCCACAAATCATCATTCCAACCAACTCTAAGTCTTAATTCCCAAATGGAGGTCAGGCTCAATTTGGCTAAGGATAATGCTGTGGAGTTTACAATAAAAGTCTCAGGCTAATGTTCTGGCTTCAAGTAGGGATAATGCAGGGTAGGTAAAGAGAGGATAAAATTGGCTTAAAAGGTGCCTCCATCATTTAATTCTTATCAACATAAACATATAAATGTATTGGCTTTGAATAACTATCACAACATTTAGAGATGCATAGGAAGAGTAAATACACTCAAGAAAGCAGAGGGATTTTTTAATGTTCTCCCTATAAGGCCAAAATTCTCACTGGGACAAGTTTTGTTGGATTTTAACTTTTAGCTTAGGATCATATGTGCTCAATTTCATCACAAGTTCACAATCCACATAAAACCCATTTTGAGGACTTAGGCTAAACCTTCCAAAATGCCATAGGATTTATATGATCAAGTCAATCATTATGTATCATCATAGGACATCTAAGTTAGGGTATAAAACTAAAACAATTTAAACATGCGTATTTTTTTTATTTTCCGACATTTTTTTTATTTTTTTTATTTTTTTATTTTTCTTATGCAAAAATCAAGACTAAATTATGACAAAAGATTTAAAAGGCATAAAATTTAAACATGAATGCATAACATAAAAATTAAAATTTCACCATGTAAAACCAAAAAGCAAGACTACATATATGATAATGATAATGAGCCCTTCCCCCCAATTTGTTGGTAGGAGAGGAAATCGAGTATGCAAAATAAAATAGAAATAAATCACAACAAACCAGATTCCGTCCCTTGCAAATAATTACAAGACCTCCTCCTGATGCAGCAGCGGGAAGTCAGGATCGATCCACGAGGAAGCGTGTCAGCGGATCCTAGGCAGCGGAGAAATCTCACGGTCAGAAGTCGACAACAGGGTCCTCGATCTCGACTAGGGTAGTCGACAGAAGATCGGATAGTCGAACACAGCGCAGCCGCAAGCACAGGGTCTCGTCGATATCGACCAGGACTACTCGATATCGAGTAGGGTCTTTGTCGACTTCGGCTTGTCTTGTCGAGTACCTGCACAGGAGAAGCTACGACGATGTTAGATCGAGAATCAGTAACTCGAGATCGACCAGGCTTGGTCGAGATCGAGTAGACAGAGAATAAAATGAAACAAAGAAATAAAGTAAAGGCAAATACTTTGGGACTTCGAAATAAACTTAATGTAAAAGGCTTCCAAGATTGGGGTTTGCAACAACGATAACCAAGCATGCATAAGGCAGAGATAAACAGATAATCATGTGAATTGCATCAAGGACAAGCTTTCGCCTTTTCCAACAATTAGACAACTCTTTCAAGAAACCCTAATTGTCTCTACTGATTTTATGTTTACAATCCAAGTTGTTATCATGGATCTCCATTAGATGGGTAATAAACACATAAACAAGTAGTAGATGCTCAAAACATGATAAAGGTCGGATTTTTACCTTAGGCACGCCGGGCTATCGTCGGGCTCGCCCCAACCCTAGAAGTGGGTGGACTACTCGCACTTCATCGCAAACTCAGACATCATCGATTGAAAGAAAATAACAACTTGCATTAAACTAAATTCAAAAAACTTTACAATCCCGACGATCCAACTCTCGTTGAACGCCAAAACCCTAAAACCTCTGAACTCCTAAACCGTCTCTGTGGAACTACTTCTCTACTTCTGAAATTGAATGAATCTAAAATCAGCCCCATGGGCTTTATTTATAGCTTTCTAATCCTTGCTACTCAAGGATAGAATATCTATATCTATATCTAAAACTATATCTAAGATGCTTAAAGATAAATAAAAGCAATAAGGGAATTAAATCTAAATATATCTAAATGTTTTTAATGGATAGATCTTTTCCTTCCATGATGTATCTTGATAGATTAGATAGAATTCGGCAAACTTCGAGCCCAAGCAATCCCACACCGAGTAGGATTCGTCAAACCGAATAACGCGGCTCTGGAAGTCCTCCTCGATCTCGACAAAGGTCTTGTCGATCTCGAGTAGGATTGTTGGTCGACTGGTTCGGCTTCATCGTCTCGGCTATCTGGTGCTCGACAAGCTCGGGTGTGGCTCACAAGTGTACTCGATCTCGACGACAGTCTTGTCGACATCGAGTACGAATGTTCGTCGACTAGGTCTGGCTTGGCTGGTCGGGCAAGTCTCTTGTCGACATGCTCAGACATGGCTCCACGTCTTGTCGACCTCGAGTACCCATACTCGATCTCGAGTAGGGTGTGGAGTCGGGTTCTTCGTCTTCAGTTTCTCGACATAGCTAGGCTCCTCGATGCTGGCTGGTGTCTAGGCATGTCTTGTCGAGATCGACTAGGGTTAGTCGATGTCGAGTAGCTTTGTGCTCCGGTTCTTGCTTTTTGGTTTTCTCCCGAAATGGTTCCATATTCTGCGATATTAAACAGAAATTTATGTAGATCTCCATTTCTGACAAATAAGCGTATACTACATAGTTTCGCCATATCCCCAACCCGAAATATGCAAAATGTAAAGAATATGGAATAAAAATTTTCATAAAGACATGGCTACTTTGGAGACATCACCCACCCACCGCAACATACAACGATAGATTCGAATATATGTCATTAAACCCACCACCCCATACTACAGTAATTAGCGATGAAAATAGTAAAAATTAGGGCGAAACTAATTAAAATAACCCGACCTTTAAGGGTGTGTTAAAAATATATCTCAACATTTCAAATGTAAGATAAATATCCCGACCTTTAAGGATATGTTAAAAATATATCCCTACCTTTCAAATGTAAGATAAATATATCAACCTTTATAAGTGACGTTCAAATAATATATAAAATAATTCTCTACCAAAAAAAACTAACATGGCATACATATGTGGCAAACTAAATTAATAAAAAAATAAAATTTTAAAAAAACATACTATAAAAAATTAATAGAAGGGTTTAAGAAAACAAGTTTTTTCATTTATTATTTTAAAAAAAATTCAAGACACTTTATTAATATTTCAATTTTCCATACGATTCTTCTTTGTTCAATTGTTCCATTTTTTTCACATAATTTATTTACTAAAGTTCTAACTATTCTTCTTTCTATTTTAAATTTTCAATAAAAATGCGAAATTAGTTAAATGATCCATTATTTGAATATGGGTGTTATCCCTCAAATATAAAAATAATCTAAATAAAATATTAAACACTTGTAAATATATCATTTTTTATATATATTTACATTTTATTAATTTATTTCTTTCCCTTGATAAAAAAAAAAAAAAAAAGTGGTTTAATAAAACAAGGTTTTTAATATAGAGTTATAAGAAAATAGTGTGTATAAAATATAAAAGATGAAAGATATGTAAATCTATAATTTTTTTATATAGATTTTTTAAAGTTTTTTTTATTAATTTTTTTTGTCATATATGCATGTCCCGTTAGCTTTTTTTTTGTACAAATTTTTTAGAGATATTATTTTAACATTACTTATAAATGTTGAGATATTTATATTACATTTGAAAGGTTGAGATATATTTTTAACACCCCTTTAAAGGTCGGGATATTTATCTTACACTTTGAAAGGTTTGGATATATTTTTACCACACCTTTAAAGGTCGGGTTATTTTAATTAGTTTCGCCAAAAATTAGCAGGGAAGATCCCCTTTTAAAACGGATTAGGATCCTCTCCTAACAAATATTGCCTAATATCTTCCTAATGACTTGATCACAACCGCACAAATAATCCAATGGCCATGATTTATTGCTTTTAAATTCAATTTTTTATAATAATTTTCTAATTTCTTCTATCTCACCATGCCTCCCTACTTTGCAACTACTCAGCCGTTATACTCCCCCATCAGGCCTCATCGTCTAGCCTATCGGATTCATGTCGTCGTCGTCCCTCTCAAAATGAAAAACATCGTTGTAAGAGATGCTAAATTTTTGGCTTCTACTCAATTGCAGCAACAAAAAAGACACAAAAGAAATTGGATCTCAATCAGCAATTCTACGCCCCCATATACGGTGGAAAGTTGAAGTCGTTTACTGTAAATCAACCATCAAAGTGTTTCCTAACTACAATTGCATCTCAATTTGGTGAATTGGTTATATTTTAATCTCATCCAAACTAGAATATGAATATATGATGGTAAGGTTATGTGATAGATTACATAGGTCTCCTATTGTATAGTGGGTTGAAAGCCCGTTAAGGCCCAATACCTTGTAACCTATATATATGTTATATCAATGAATGGAAACCCTCAAGGAGGACATTACAATCAATCTCATGATCTCACATGGTATCACAACCTAAGATCCAAAGACCCTAAATTCTTTTTCTCTAACCCTAGCCGCCACCTCCTTCTCTCTCATTGCCGCCGCCCTCCTGCCGTCGGCCAACCCCTAGCGCGCCCGCGTCAATCCCAACGCGGCCGCGTCATCTCTCGCGTCTCTCGCTCGCTAGCACTTCCGCACGCCGCCCTTAGCCTTCCCTTCTCGTCCCCATGGCTAACCCACAACCTACCGACCCTATTAAGCCGCCCTACCATTCCGCCCTAACCATCTCCAACATCAAAAATTGCATCCCTATCATTCTTGATCATGAGTCCAGTACCTACACCATGTGGTCGCACCTTTTCACGACCCATGTTAAGGCTCATAAAGTCCTCCACCACATTGACTCCTCCGCTAACCGCCCTACAAGCGAAGACGACGATCTCTTCGCTCAACTTGACACCATTGTTCTTCAATGGATCTTTAACACCATCTCAAAAGATCTATTGACCACTATCCTTGACCCCAAAGACAATGCCTTGAAAGCTTGGAAGAAACTTCAGGATCTCTTTCAAGACAACAAGTCCACCCGTGCTGTCTATCTCGAGCACGAATTCTCAAGTTGCAAGCTTTCCTCCTTTCCGTCGATATCTGCCTATTGTCAGCACATCAAGACCCTGGCTGATCAGCTCGACGCTGTCGACTCCAAACCCAGTGCCACCCGTCTGGTTCTTCAGGTTCTCTCTGGTCTCCCTTCTGAATACAACGCTGCTGCTACTCATATTCAGCGGACATAGCCTCTCCCTACATTCGAGAAGACCCGGTCTCAACTGATCCTGGAGGAGACTCGCCTTCACCGTCAGACAACCGACGCCGCCAAAGACAAGACGGCGTTGGTCTCATCTAGTGACATCATCGAGCAACTCGCCCTCCAGCCTGGCCTCACCAACGATCAGCAAGGACCTAGAGGCCGCGGCCGCGGCCGCGGCCGCGGCAGAGGCCGCGGCGGCCGCAGCACCTGGCGCCCGCAGCAACATGATAACCGCCACCCCTCTTGGTACACCAACCCTGGCTACCCTCCTTGGATGCCCTATGGCTACCCCGGTGCGTCGTTTCATGGACCTGCCCCATATCCCAACCGCCAGCAAGGCTTGTTGGGTCCTGCTCCCCGTCCATCGTCCGATCAGGCATACCCGACTGATGTGCACAACGCCTTCTCTTCCATGCAGCTGACACCTCCTGACGGCTCTTGGTACATGGACACTGGCGCTACCTCTCATATGACGAACTCCTCAGGTACTCTCTCATCTCTTTCTTTTAAGGGTCCTGCTCATTCTATTATCGTTGGCAACGGTGGTCGCCTTGCTACTTCGGGCATTGGCCACACCACACTACCAACCCCTACCAATCCTTTGCACATAAACAATGTCCTTATTGCCCCCAAACTTGTCAAAAACCTTATCTCTGTCCGTCGGTTTACCACTGACAATGATGTTTCTCTTGAGTTTGATCCGTTTGGTTTCTCTGTGAAGGATCTTACTACGGGGGTTACTCGCCTGAGATGTAATAGCACTGGGGAGCTCTATCCTGTGTCGTCGCCTTCACCATCCAGCCCGTCAAGTCCAGTCGCCCTCTCGGCATCATCATCCAGTCTTTGGCATGCTCGTCTTGGTCATCCCAGTCCTGCAGTTTTAGATTTACTTCGTTCTAAGAGTCTTGTCGTTTGTAATAAAGAGCACCGCTCTGGTTTATGTTCGTCTTGTCAGTTAGGCAAGCATGCCAGACTTCCGTTTCAGCGTTCTTTAAACGCTACTTTCGCACCTTTTGATATTATTCATAGTGATATTTGGACATCTCCTGTGCCTAGCAAGGAGGGTCATAAGTATTACCTTTTGTTTCTGGATGATTTTACACACTTCTTATGGGTTTTCCCTTTGCACTTTAAATCTCAAGTGTTCCCTATCTTTGCCAAATTCCATGCTTACATTAAAACACAGTTTCACACCTCTGTCAAGTGTTTCCAATGCGACAATATGATCACCTTCGTACATTCTCCCTTCCACCACCCTCAACCATCGCTCACCGTTTCAGGCACTGTATTCCGCTTTGCCTATATATGATCACCTTCGTACATTTGGTTGCTTGTGCTTTCCCAATCAAGCATCCACCGCCCCCCACAAGCTTCCCCAGAGCTCTCCCGGTGCTCCTGCGTCTCCCCCTCCCCCCCTCCCTCGCCACCCCCCACCACCAGACCTCACACCCGCAGCGTCTCCGGTGTCTTCAGACCCCGACAGATCGTCTCCATGACCACCGACCATCACCCCGCTATACACCCCACAACCCCTCCACCAACATCCACGCCCCCCCTACGCGCGCCCCCGTCCCGTGCTGGCGCGCCCGCGCCCCAAGCTGGCGCGCCCGCGCCCAAACCTGGCGCGCCCGCGCCCAAAGCTGGCGCGCCCGCGTCCTTAGCCTCTCCTGCCCCCATCTTTCCCGACTCCCTTTCACCCTCTGCCTCCACCCAGACCTCCCTCTCCCCCATTCCCACCTCCCACAAAACAGCCCTCCTAGACCCGAATTGGCAGGCGGCTATGCTCGACGAATACAGGGCCCTTACGAAGAATGGTACTTGGGTTCTTGTGCCTCGCCCTCCTGAGGCGAACGTCATTCGCTGTATGTGGCTCTTCCGTCACAAGTTCCGCTCTGATGGGACATTGGAGCGCTACAAGGCCCGTCTGGTGGTTAACGGTAGATCTCAACAGGCCGGTATTGATTGTGATGAGACCTTCAGCCCTGTGGTCAAGCCTGCCACTATCCGAGTGGTCCTGAGTCTGGCTCTGTCGCGCAACTGGGGCATCCATCAGCTGGATGTCAAGAACGCCTTTCTGCATGGTCATCTGAATGAGACGGTTTACATGTTTCAGCCTCCGGGGTTTGCTGATGCTGAGCGTCCACAGCATGTCTGTCTCCTCAAGCGCTCTCTGTATGGTCTGAAACAGGCTCCACGGGCATGGTTCCAGCGGTTTGCGTCTCATCTGCTCCGCTTGGGTTTCACTGGCAGCCGATCGGATACGTCTCTGTTTATCTATCGCAGAGGCTCGGACTTGGCTTTCCTGCTGCTCTATGTGGACGACATCATTCTCACAGCCTCTTCTGATGCTCTTCGAACGTCCATCATCTCGAGGTTGAGTGCGGAATTCGCCATGTCTGATCTGGGTCCGCTGTCTTACTTCTTGGGAGTTGCCGTTCAGCGGCATGCGTCTGGTCTGTTTCTCTCACAGAGTAAGTATGCTGCTGAGATTGTTGCTCATGCTAAGATGGTCAACTGCAATCCCGTCGCAACCCTAGTCGATACATCCAACAAGCTCAGTGCTCATTCTGGTCCTTTGGTTGATGATCCAACACTGTACAGGAGCCTCGCTGGTGCTCTTCAGTATCTCACTTTCACCAGGCCTGATATCAGTTACGCCGTCCAGCAGATCTGCTTGTTCATGCATGCCCCTAGGGAACCTCATTTTTAGGCTTTGAAGCGGATCATTCGGTACATCAGCGGCACCCTCGAGCTCGGCACCACCATCACTCCTTCCTTTAAGCTTGATCTTGTGGCGTACACTGATGCGGATTGGGGTGGTTGTCCAGACACACGTCGCTCCACGTCTAGTTACTGTGTCTTCCTCAATGACACTCTTGTGTCTTGGTCAGCCAAGCGTCAGTCCGTCGTGTCTCGCTCCAGCGCTGAAGCCGAATACAGGGGTGTTGCCAACGTTGTCTCTGAGTGCTCTTGGCTCCGCAATCTCCTGCTTGAGCTCCGATGCCCCTTACAGAAGGCCACTCTGGTCTACACTGACAACGTCTCCGCCGTCTACCTGGCTAGCAACACAGTCCAACATCAACGCACGAAGCACATTGAGCTTGATCTCCACTTCGTCAGGGACAAGGTTCCCGTTTCGACTGCGGGGGTTTGATAGATTACATAGGTCTCCTATTGTATAGTGGGCTGAAAGCCCGTTAAGGCCCAATACCTTGTAACCTATATATATATATATATATATATATGTTATATCAATGAATGGAAACCCTCAAGGAGGACATTACAATCAATCTCATGATCTCACATTATGGAGTACCCAAAATTACTCATCGTTCTTCGTAGATACAATTAATTGCATCTTAATTAATTAATTTTCTAAATTGTGAACAATTTGATCTCATCCAAACTAAGGCATCCTCGGACAAATTAGCTTATAAAGTATGGATGAGTTTTGTTTAACCCCAATATAACACACATCTTAAGGCATGAGAGATCAAAGCCTCGCCACTGACTTCTTTACATAGAGATCGATCGAGGAGCGCGATGTTGTTTTGCAATGAGAGTGGTGGAGAATTGCAATGTCGTTGCAACGCACTGGCCTATCTCATGAGTACGCAGAATTGTGAGAGAGAAGGGCAGGAACGTCGAGGCGCGGGTTGATCTTTTAATTAATGAGAATTACTGGGAGAGAAAAGCACTAGAGAGTAGCAGAAGGAATGAAGAAATTAAGAATTAAATTAGGGTTAATTAGTGTGGATTGTGGATTGTGGAATTAAATTAGGGTTCACCAAAAAAAAAAGTGTGGATTGTGGAATAAATCTTGACCATTCATCTATTTGAATGGCTATCATCTGATTATTAGGAGCATATTAGGAAGGAGAGGATCCGGATCCTTTTAAAACCTTTTAGCCATTGAAATGAGGTTTAGTCCGAATCAGATAAGGCCACGTAAGCAAGTCCCATATATGCTTGCCTACACTCGGTTGCAGCTGATTACATACATTGACCTCTGTTGTCCGATTCTAAAACCCTCGTCTCACTCACAACCTTCACTCGCTCTTCAATTTGGGATTTGTCGATCGTGACCGAAGATGACATTCTTCTTCAGACGATTAGCCAAATCCGCTCCGATCCTCTTCTCCAATGGATTCGGAGCTCACCAAAAGCCCCATTTCAATGGTTTCAAGGTCCCTTTTGGAGCACTCGCTGCCGTTTCTGGTGGATCCTTATTCTACTTGTACTCCTCCCCGAATTTGGTAACAATCTATTCGTTCCTTCTTTTTTCATCTCTGTAGGTTTAATAGTAATCTAATTGTTTCATAATTGATTCGGCATTAGAAAGTACTAATATCCTCTTATGAGCGCCGGATTTGGTGATTTGATTCAATTCTACGAAATGTATAGTTCTAGTGCAGGGAGATTGTTATTCAATTGGAGGAATTTTGAATGTGCATACGGATAGTTGCCAAATTATGGTTCTTCTGTGTAGCTGAAGAAGGATTTTGAACCAGATTTTTGGGTGCTTAGTTGTGTTTTTGTCTCTTTATGTTTGTAGGCTCATCTAGATGCAGCTGAAGAAGGAGCTGGAGCGAAAATGGGTGCGTCTATCTCCATAGTCTTTCCTTTGTCTGTATATAAATATACACCATTGTCACATTAATAAATGGTTTCACTTACATGTGTCGATCTCGGTTGCTAATTAGTTGGAACCATCTATACCATGTGTTGTGCTTATTTTGTCATGTGGCAATCACTAAATGTTCCTGATCGGGTAGCATAGCCTTTGTGTGTCTTTTGTTGTTGCGGATTTTCATTAGCGTTTGTGTACATCTTGTTCTCCGTGTTTTGGGAGCTCAGCCTTTGGGCCTGCATAATTGTAAAAAAGAATTAGTTGAATGACTAATTCTTGTGTCTTTTTTACCTCTGTTACGTCGTCATTGCCCCCTTTTGCCCATCACTAAAACCCATGCGTCTTGTATTTCTCCCTTTAGTGTTAAGGGCAGGTAATGATTTTCTTAAGCTCTTTGCTCACTGAATAGAAGTTTAACGGGTTTTCTGGAATAGAATAGGCCCTTATTTCTTGTGAACCCACACAAGGGTTATTAGTAGTGCCTTAGTAGATGTGATGTTGTGTTGGTAGCCACTTTTGATCTTCTTGTAGATGTGACGTTTTTTAAGTTAAATTATTTCTGCATTTCTATTTTAACTAATTAATGTTTTAACCTAAATTGCAGCACTAAATCCAGATAAGTGGATTGAATTTAGACTCCATGAGACTGCAAAAGTCAGCCACAACACTAAGATGTTCAGGTGCTCATCTTTCCTCTCACTTCTCACATGTTTCTGTAAGTGTGTCAAAGAGCAGCTTAAATGAAATTAGAAGGGATAGATGATTCTCCAAAAAAAAAAATGATACTAGTATGTGAACAGTGGATGTAAAGTAGGCTCAGAAATATTTTATGGATGGCTCTTTGAGAATGTATTGGCTTTTTGAGCAAAGCTAGAAGTAAAATGAAAGTTGTATAGTCAAAACGGGAAAATTCTTTACTTTTAGCCCTTCATCGCAGCTGTTGAAAATAAATTAACATCTTTAACAGATTGTACAAACATATCCTATTTATTGTCAATGGCATATTCCAAAAGGGTTAATAATCATTGTGAGTCCATGACCATGAAATCCCTTAATGAATATTATGAGCCCTCTCCATACTCCCTGTGTAAGCTGAAATAAGATTATAAGAACCCAACTACGTAGAACATCTGATGCTATGTAGTTTGGTTTCTCCATTTTAAAATTTGCTTATTTATGAGGCAAATAAATAGGTAACATGTTTCCTTTCTGAACTTATTAAGCTCTTTGTTATTGTAGGTTCACATTTGATCCAAATGACAAGTTGGGTCTTGATATTGCTTCCTGCCTTCTCACAAGGTAGGTGTAAGACTGCCACTTGAGTTTGGATTCATTAATTTCCTGTTGTCCCTTGGTGATTTCTTTGTGATATTAGAGCATTGAGATGTTTATAACTTTGGAGTAAATGCCAAGTTTCCTACTTATGTTTGTTCATTCAAATGTAGGGCACCACTTGGAGAGGATGATAATGGGAAAACCAAATATGTCGTTCGACCGTAAGTCTCCTCATTGAAGATTATTATGTTTGGTGTAATATTTTTTATGTTGTAATGTTATTTTTGCATAGATTTTATGGCCTATGATCATATATCTATGATTAGAATGGCCTAAGATATTGAATCTCTGTTTGTATGTCTTCAGACTGTGATGTTATTATACAAATACATTCTGAATTCTGCTTGTCAAAAAGAATATCAAGTATTTGTTATGTAGTGCCATTTTTCTTTAGCCATAATAGCGTTTGCTGAAATATGGAGTAAAAAATGGTTTGTATTGAGTTAATATTTGGATGCTCAATTAAGCACATTTTTATCTTCAGGTATACTCCCATATCAAATCCAGATTCCAAAGGATACTTTGATTTATTGGTTAAGGTTTGTCATATTGGATTTAATAACCCTTCATCTATATTTGATATTCACCCGCTGATGCATTTCATTGTATATCTTATGGTGTTACTGGTTGGTTTCTTTTTCTTTGTACAGATATATCCTGAGGGAAAAATGAGCCAACATTTTGCGAAACTGAAAGTAGGGGATGTGCTAGAAGTTAAAGGGTAAACTCTTCACTATAACTTGTCTTGGCTACTTGAGAGTGAATGAATTCTTAAATTGATCATCATATCTTTAAATTACATTCTGCAGACCAATTGAGAAGCTTAGATATACTCCAAATATGAAGAAACATATTGGCATGGTGAGAGATGTGTCTTATAATTTGTAATTTGTAAAGCATGGTTAATAATCTTAATACTGCTGTTCGGTAAAGTTCGTTTGGAATAATATGGTACAGCATTTTCTGTAATAGTGTGCATTGCTTAAACAATCTGTTCACTATTTTTGTTCACAGATTGCTGGTGGAAGTGGCATTACTCCGATGCTTCAGGTGATTGAGGCTATTCTACGGAACCCTGATGACATCACCCAGGTTGGCTGCAACTTTTCTGATTTTTCTTATATCTTCCTAATATTATATTCTGCATTTCTGCTTATTTTAATTCCTTTATATCAGCACAATATTCCTTGTGACTTGTGAGAGATTTTATGCTGAAACATTGTACTTGTAGGGAAGTAATTCTGGGGGGAAATTATACTGAAATATTTTAGTGATGGACTTGTGGTCATTGTACAAAGTAATATTACAAGCGATTGGTGTGCTATATTAAAATTTGGCTTTATACATATTTCAGGTGTCATTGTTGTATGCTAACGTTTCCCCAGATGACATACTGCTGAAAAAGAAGCTTGATATACTTGCATCTAGCCATCCCAATCTTAAGGTATAGTTCTCCTTGTTGACTCTTAGCGATCCCAACTATGATTAATTAAATTTTAACGTTTGCTCATTTTGAACTTATTTTGACATGGATGCAGGTATACTACACTGTGGATACCCCATCAAAGGACTGGAAAGGTGGTGTAGGCTTTATTTCAAAGGATATGGCCCTCAAAGGCTTGCCCGGTCCTGGGGAGGATACACTTATTTTGGTGAGATCTGTCTTGCCATTTCCACATCCCTTTATTTTCTAGCTTGCGAAATGGATAGGTCGAATAGTGTTTATTACTTCACTAGCTTTCCTAAATAAGATCTTGTCCAACTTTATATTTCTACTTCATGCATTGATTACTTAGGTATGTGGACCACCTGGAATGATGAAACATGTATCTGGGGAGAAGGCTAAAGATTGGACTCAAGGCGAGGTATTAAACGTCTTATGTTCTCCTTGAACAACTATTTTTAACAAGATCAAGACTTTTATCTGTTTTCCCCCTATTCTTTTTTCATCCAAAAACTTTGACTTGATAATGCAGGTCGCAGGCGTGCTCAAGGATCTTGGATATACAGAGCAAATGGTTTACAAGTTTTGATCTTATTTCAGCTGGCTTTGAAACAAAGAGGTAAAATAAAAAGCAATTGAAACCCTTGTCAGCACAATTCTACGTGCCGATTTACACAGTAGATTCTTGTTCCTACCATTAGTTGGACTCATGCACGTCTCATTGCAATAGCTTCATGCTTACTGCATTCGCGTGTTTGGTTCTCTTGCTTCATATGAATTCGAATCTGTTGTGATTCTTCTTAAATGGGAAGATTTGCTCATTTGTTAATTCGTGTTCTCTGTTCTCGTTCTGATTCAAACTGTTCCCATATCCTCATTTACTGCGCAAGAGGGCAATTCATTACAAAGCTCAGCAGTTATCCCAGGCATCAAATTGTGAAATCATTTTATAGTAAATCTGTAGGATGGACTAGAGGAAATGTGATAGCTGGAGTGAATCTGCAATCATATTCCATTATTTGTTCTGTTAAACCTACCCAGTGATTTTTTTAATGCAAAAATCTTCCTGAATCTGTAATCATATTCCATTACAATGTTGTAAATACAAATTCAGTGTTCAGAAAGACCAAACAGAAACAGAAGCCATGGAAACTTCCAAACACCTCTAACAACATTTATGGCGTCCTGATCATACGAAGCAAACCCTTACTTGCTCCTCTGTCTCTCTCAACTCCTTTCGTTTTCGAATTTCTTAACCTAATTTTTTGATAGTTCCGTCAATGGTGGAAAATGGCGGAGTTGTTCCCAAGAAGGCTTGCTCTAACAAATCCAACAAATAAAATGGAGATAGTTATTGTACTCTAAAGAAGCAATCATTTTCATCAAAATAAATAAATAAAGATGCAATCTTTTTAGGTTGAGTTATACTTACACAAATCCAAAAGGTCAGGTAGTTAGTTAGTTAGGCCTTCCCGCCAAAATAAAAAATCAACTTAATGACAACTTAGTAGGTTGATTAATCACCATGCCATTGTATGCTTTGTTTTTTAGGACTTTCTTAAGCTCTACTTAATTAGTATTTGTGCCTCATCATACATTGTTTTAAAATTTTAAACCAACTACCCACCAAATACAAAAGAAGGAAATAAACAATTGCCATTGTAGCCATTAGTTGTCACTTTCCACTCTCTGGGTCTACAAATATATACACAACAATCTCATCACAAAAACACTCTAAGATAGAGAGAAATAGAAAGAGAGGGAGGGAGAAGCTCCTAACAATGGCGGGTTTGCAGAGGTCGGCGATATCCTTCAGAAGGCAGGGCTCATCAGGGTTCGTTTGGGATGAGAGGTTCTTATCACAAGAACTCAACATTCAACTACGACAAGAAGATCTCGAGGAAGCCTTGATGTGTGCAAAAGATGTAGAAAAGAGCGGTGAAATCAGGAGGATCAAATCGGATGGTGGCCGGAAGCCTGATCAAGCGGTGAAGGTGGCAGAGCAGGTGGAGGATCCGACGTCCCCTAGGATGGGTGCTCGTTGTTTCTGCGGTGTCTTTGGGAGGCCCCCGGCGTTGCCCGGTAAGAGCAAATGAGGTGAATCATGACTCTTGAGTACATGTACAACAAATAGTATGTAAATTATAATTTGTTGGATTTTGTAATGGAGATTGGAAAAAAGCTAACTAGCTTCCAGGTTGTTGCTTGACAACTTTTTGGGTTGGACACAATGTATGATATGATGATGGGTCTTGCTAGTTTGATAGTTGTTCAGCTCTTTGTTTATTCTTGAAAATAGATTTTTTTTTCCTATATGGTATCTGTGAGGAATCACATCTATCTAATGTCCTCTCCTGTATTTTCGACATTCACTTTATGCCCCATCTTCGTCCCATGCTTCCACAGTTCCACGTGGACTGACTTGACTGGTGCCTTGTGAGCAGTGTTGGAATCCTTTCTATTGTATGCTAGGTTGTGGTTTGTTCCTTCGTTGTATCATGTCGGTTGTTCGATCGCTGTTTCGGCCTCTTGATTTTTCAAATAATTGTGTTGTTTAAGATTTCAAATTATTACCTTGATAAAAAAAAAAACATATATCTAATGTTTGTATGATTAATATTTTGTAGTGCTTTTCTTACATCCCTGCGCATAGGTATTCTCAGTATTTACCTTCATCTTTGTACATTGTCCTCAATTTTCACGTGGGTGTACTGTGTTATAACCCTATTGTAATGACTTTATTAGGTATCAGGGTTAGGATATAAATACCCTTTAGCTATTGTAATTGGGGGATATCATTGAAAATATTCCAATTACTTACCTTTTCTCTATCCTACCCTCTATCTCTCTCGTTCTATCTCTATTTATCTCTATCTCTCATACATGATTTTCATCTTCTTCCCCTAATCTCCTCGATCTCTAATCTTTATCTTCCTCTTCAATCTCACAAAGATCCCACTTAGGATCATATATAACATCTTGCTTGGTGCCATATTTACAGTGCTCGAATTTTTCTTTTCTATGTTTGTGTGAGTGAGCGTTCTTGTATCATAACGGTCTGTTCATTAAACGGTATGTCGGTCTCTCGATCTACTAGACAAATGTGTTCAATTTTTGTTGTTGTTTTAAGTGGCACTTACAGGAAACATCATATCCCTTAAAAAAAAAAAATGGATTTTGGCTCAAATTCTTAGCATCAATACGCCAACTAACATATGTACATATTTTAGTGTTCATGATATTTACCATATACCACATATTCATATGAATCGATCAGTACCACCAACTAATCATATGTTCGACCAAAAAAAATCTTAATTAATTAAAGAATTTGGTAATGACTTACTTATATGATTTGGTTGATTGAATTTTAAAGGTTTTGACGATTGATAAATGTGAAACTTCAATCAATATTAGCAAACATGAATTGGACTACATCGAGCTTAACCTAATTAAATTATCCTTTCAACTTCCCCACCAAACAGAAGATTTCAATTATATTCAAACTTTTTGGTAAGGAATCATTTCGATTGCACGCGAATTAGTTTTTGTGTATATAAATATGGCTTTCGCAATCATTTGCCTTATATAATTAACATGTTGTTCATGATACAATTAACTAATACATACGAGTGAAAATGTACCAAATCCACTACATGGTTTTATGGTTCAAGTAACTAATCACTCTGATCGAAAATAGTTGATGTTATAGATATAGAGATATAACATATAGATGTATAGAAATTAGACAAGTCCAAACTATATGATCGACTTACAAATAACAATATTTTTCTATAAAATTGAAAATGAAAGACAGTTACTGATCCACAAAACTTTTACAGATAATTAATATGCATGCGACGATGGCAATATTTATATATAGTTCATGGGCGACGGTGTTGGTGGATGATGCAATTGGGGACATGTAGACATGGTCCAACTCGGGTCAATGGGAATGACAGGGAGGACGTGGCAGTCGCAAACCTCGATCATGGTGCCATCTGGATCGTGGAAGAAGAGCTGGTGGACGGCAATCCCACCAGCTTCTTCCTCCACCCTACTCTTCACATACTCCACCGTCATCTCCTTCAATTGCTTCTCCACGTGTTTCATGCTTTCACACTTCCCCAACCAATGCGAAATCCCAACAAATTCATGTCAACATCCATTTAAATACTAAAGCTATAGCATTAGTATCTGTTTAGCACATAATGCAGAATGTTGATTTCCGATAAACAGTTTATCTGTACTTAATTAATAAAAGACTTATTACCGATAATAATTCTACTGATCGATATATAATGTGATAATGTGTCGCCGCGAGAAATTTGTTATTTTAATTCATAAAAAACCTATTACAATTAAAACTATGTACAAATAATAATAATAATAATAATAATAATAATAATAATAATAATAATAATAATAATAATAATAAAAAGTGGCTATAGCCTATAGGGAGAGGAGTTACTTGGAAAGAAATGTGATTGTCTTTAGGATTGATGTCCTTCCGAAGAGGCATGTTTTGAGGGTCTTCCGACTGCAAAAGGTGTATACCCATCCCCATATTGAATAGCCTAAGATCCCATCACATAACAAACCAATTCAACCAAAATCAACAAATTTAGAATTGAATCGAAACCAGAGGCGGATCCTCTTTAGGGCCAGTAGTGGCAGTCGCCCCCCCAATCGAAAATAAAATTTAACATACATATTCCTCTCGTCGATAGCTTCGATTTGATATATTATAAGCTCAAATCTGATATCTGAGCAAAAAGTTATAAAGGTTTCAAATTTCAGCACTGAATTACAATATTTCCTACATCATTTACCAAATCGATATATTTTTATTGTAATTATTATTTATTGATTTCATATCTTAATAATATAACTATATTCGAGAACTTCAAATTATGAGGTTATATTGAAATATTTGAAAACCATGAAATAAATCATGCAAATTCAGGATACATTACATAAAATATTTTTTATCGTAAATTTTCGCCCCCTCAATCAACAAGTTCAGGATCCGCCACTGTATTCGAAACGAATAATATAGCGTAGGGTTAAAGGAGGATAGAGCTCGAGAACGCGTGCAAAGTATATATCTTACCAAGCACCATCGAAATCGAAGGAACTGGGTCTCATGACGGGGAAGAATCCAAGCACATTTTGGTAGAACTCGATGGATTTCTCGAGTGAACGACACACGACTGAGATGTGGTTCAAGGATGTAAGCCCTAGCGGATTGTTCTCCATTGATCGATCTTTGTGATTTTCTCCCCAAGTTTTTGAAAATTTCGATCTCCTCAATCAGCACAAAACAACAATAACCAAGTGGAGTTTATGTGATTTTCTCCCCAAGTTGTAGTTGATGTCTCTTAAATACACATGAATGATGAATGCTTAAATAGCCCCAAATTACAAAGGAATCAATTACAAAGGGGTAAATAGGACGACCACTTGGGCCGTTTCCTCACAAATTCATACCAATTTCTTTGACTTTAATTTTGTGCATGCGAAAAATGAACAAATAATTAAAGTACATTCATTTTCTATCGGTCATAATTGACCCTTTTTTTTTGATGTTTTTCTAAAATGTAACTTTAATGAATGTACTTTAAGTACATTTGTATTATTGTATACACGACCTCCATCATGAATCTCGTGTGCTACATTTTTTATTATTTTTTACCATTAATATCAATTATTAATTATTATTAAATATTAAATTCGTAAAAAAATTATATTTTATATAGGTTCTACCTCCTTAATATATGTATAAAAAGTCAAATATCTTATATTAATCGTTGATCGGGGGAGTATTAAAAGCATTTATAATAAGGATTCTTCTTTCCATTTTAAAGGGTAAGACCATCAAAAATAGTTGTGCGCAAATCGGTATTTTCCATTGGTTGTTTTGAGTAGCACACTATCTTTCCAATGTGTATAAACTTTCACAAAAAGTAAGACAATTTTACCGATTCATTTTTTTTTATAATTTATTTTCTTTTTTGTTTTAAATTAATTGTATTTGAATGGTGTGTAAAAAAATGTCTGTTTTACCAACTGAGTCAATTATTTTAAAAAATGTGTATTTTACATATTTTTACAAATGTGTATATTTTAACCAAAAGCATTGTACAAATGTGTGCATTTTAACCAAAACAAAAACCGCTGGCTAATATGTGCTTTCTTTCTTTGCAAATCATTTAATTTAACTACTTATAGCGTAAATATATGTAGTAGTTTAATTTCAATCATTATTGATTGATGTAGAATTAATGTAGCTAACCATGTGAAATTGTGAATCATATCATATGTGTGTGTGTAATCATATGGCTGGTGTGTACATAACTAGTAATGAATAAATTATACACAATGTAGGGTTCCTAATTCCTACTATTTTAAAATTCACTTATTAATATAGCCTTACCAACTTTTGTATAATTAAAATGATAAAAAACGATTTAAACATCTCTCTCTTATGAAAAGTTTGTTCACTTTATTATATTAACATTCTACCAAATCTAAAAAAAAATGCACAAAGTTTGTGCTTTATTTTTATTTCCTAGTTAAAAACATGATTTCTTAAATCAATTATCTTTATATATTCAATTTAGTCATACGCGTCTATTATTGATCGATTGCGCGCTCCGGATCCATATATCCTCGTCTATATATCTTTGTCACATAACCCATTTTTATATATTCAATTAGACCATCTATCTATATTTATCTATTTATCTATCTATCCATCTATCTATATAAAAAAAAAACTAAAACAAAGGTCTGAAACTGTCTCTAGTGTGATTCGTATATGTGGCATTTTCTGAATTAAAATGGTAGTTTGTATTTTTTTTTTTCTTAGTCAAGTTCGATCTAATTTAATTACTCTGTATCTGAATTGAATATTGTATGACTTATTGAATGATTAAACTCTCATTTACAAGCGACTTTATATTTTTTTTTAAAAATTCAAATTTCGAATCTCTTAGAATGGAACGTAGTCTCATGACTATTACACCAACTTCAACTACATGTATGTACATTTTGATTACGACGTTACATGGTACTTGCATAGTTGCATGAATGATGGAATTTGGATAGTCAAACGGTCTATACTTGGATGAACAAAATGATGCATTTGAAATTAGAGATGGGCTGATCTCTGAATATTGTGAGGTGGTAAAAAGGGTTGGGCTGATCCATCAAATTGTGGGCTTTATGAGCTTATATTAGTATGGGCCTTCATTAATTAGTATAGGTGAACAATGAAAAATTAGAAACCATGCGAGGCTCATCTTCACTTGGAAGCTTGGACTCCTTGGAGTTGGAGCATGTATATATAATCATATTAATAACATAAATTAGTTTTTTTTAATGGAAAAAATAACCCTTTTGTGGGGTTTACAACATTCAATCCGGATATAGAGGATTGATAGTCTTTTTCGAATCCTCGTGGAAACATGAAGACGTTTGTGAGTGGGAGGGTCAACCCCTTAATGGGCCTACAGTAACCCGATCCAGATGTAGAGTGGGCTAAGCCCACTTGAACTGGAAAGGATCTAAATAAAAAAGGATTGATAGTCTTTACTGATAAACTAGTATGAGTCTCGTGTCTAAGATACGAATATTTGTTTAAAATTTTGAGTTACATTCTAAACTTATAATGTAAATATTTTTTAAGTTGGTAGTTGAAGCGCTCGTGGAATTTCACCTGTATTTATTACCTCATTATGACGACAAAATGACTAAAAATACCTGCAAACCTTAACCGAGAGGGGTTAGGATTGGTGTTATACGTTTATTGGTCCAAGCGATGGGGCCGTTATGTTCGGCTCGCAAGGATTTGAGTCATTCAGTCGCAGACTTGAGAGGGAGTCAAATGATGTTCTTATTCCAAGAACGTTCTTTTCCGATCACAGATCTTGAGAACTCAACTCCGGTGGCTTTAGGTCCGGGAGACAATCAGAGCTCTTCTGCCTTTCTTATCTCGAAATCGAATCCCCTTCTTTGGGGTCGGAGGGGAGTATTTATAGGGAAACTAAGCGAGTAACTGGCTGGCGACCTCGTGGTTCTACAAAGGACACGTGTAACGCATGCCCACACGCTTAGGGGTATAGGTAATACACGTGGTGCTATCTAGAGATGAGGTGTTCGAGCCAGCGAGCTGCTTGCTAGGATCCCGGAGAGTTACGAGGCATTCGGAGGACCTGCTCTGGTTCTTACGCGGGATTATATCGATATTCAGGTCGCGAGGAAATGTGGGTCAAGGTTTTTGAGGGTGTTGGGTCTAGTCATGACTAGATCAAGTACCTTACTCGCGATAAATCTGGTGGTGGGGCCAGGTGTCTTTTTGCGTCGGGTGGCTCATTTATGATGTCATACTCGTGTTATTTAATAGGCCTATTTTTCATGGCATCGTCATATCTCCTCATATCCGGATCGCGAGTGATACGTCGTTCGCGATTGGGTTTCGACAAACACGATGCTTTCCGCTAGAAAACCAGTTTATTGGATGGGCCTTAATTGGGCCTATCGTGTATTACGGCCCACTTAAGGGAGTGACTCCACAGAGACCTTTAAGTGGGGGTTTTGCATTGTTCATCATCTCTCCAGTATTTCTTAAGTAAGTTTTCTTTGATCCTTCTCTTACCCTTCTCAATTTCCAGGTTTGTGTTTGTTTTTTAAGTTTTTTAGGGTAAAGGGATACCAACCTCAGTGGTGGAAACCGCCTTTCTCCGATGAGGGGGACGGTGGTTATGAGGCGGAGAGTAGGGTACGCCATGGTGCCCCATCTCCTTTTTCCTTCTTTGTTTCCTTAATTATGGTCGATTTTTGCGGCGTGGTCGAAAACTATCTAGTGATAGTGGGGCGGTGTTAGGGTAGGGTAGTGTCGTTCTTGAGTTTTTTGGAAAACCTTAGATGGTCTTTTCGGGTTTTTCGGAAACTCTCCGACGGTAAATGGTGGAAGAAACCTTTTGTCTCCCCTTTTTTCTTTCCCCAGAGGCGATTTCTCGAGAATCGAAAAGTTTTTATGGAGGAGACGAAAAGGCGTCATTTAACCGTCATCCTGTGGGGGGAAGATGTCTTTTCAACGTCGTTTCAAGGGCGCGTGAGGCGCCAACTTGGGCCCCTAAAAGGGCTTTTTGGCGCCAAATTTATTTACTCGCGATGTTTAAAAGGCAGTTTCCCCTTGATGATTTTTCCTTTCATTGCGTCTTTTCCAGGGGGGTTTCTTCTAGTTTTTAGAATTAAGATGTCGCAAGAGAGTGACATCCAGAATCGTAGCTCGAGCTACGAACACGAGGAGGTTTGTTCTTAGCGAACCAGATCCATGGCAGATGTCGACTCGGATTCTACAGCGAGTCCCACTCCTCCCCCACCGAGTAAAAAACCGCGTGAGGTATAAAGAAAGAGGGCAAACCCTGGGGTTGGTCAGATCGTGAAGAAACGGAAAATGGCAGGGACCATCAACATCCATTGAATAGGGACAATCCTGAATATTGTCATACTTCAGAGTCCATCAATGACTTGGGAAAGGGCGAGTCCTCTCGCGTACCCAAAGAGGCTAAAAAACCTATTCGAATGGTTCCGGGTGACTTCGCCCTGCCTCCTTACGATCGAAAGAGGCAGACAATTGCAGCTTCTGCGAAGGTTACGCTCCCGTTGTGCCTCTTCCTACCCCAACTATATTTATGGAACGCGTAGCTCCTACTGCAACCAAGACGCTGGGTGAGGAGTCGATTCTAAATGTCAAGCATCTAGAGGAGGTGGCCAAGCTTTACCCATGGTCGGCTGGGATAGAAATAGGCCTAGCTACTGGGATTGAGGGATGTTTGAACGAGTATAAAGACCATGTCGTCGTCCATCTGGGCAGTTTGCTCTAGGGTTTCCGTCTTCCTCTCCCTCCGCTTTATTCCGAAATCTTGGCGCACATAAATCAATGTCCGACCCAACTTCCCTTCAATGTGTGGATGTACCTCGCGGTCTATATTATGCGGTGCGCTGCTATCAAGAAAACTTCGTCAATGGACCACCTCCTTTCTGTTCTTTCTCTGAGACATAGTGAGGGACTGGTGTCCGCTTCTTTGGCTGGGAAGATAGTCGAGAGGTTGTCCAGCAGCACGGGATGGAGAAGAAAACGGTTCCTCGTTCGCGATCCAACCAAGACTTCTTTGAATTTTATGACCAAACCTGGCGAGTATTTCTCTCATGAGGACAAGAATGTCGCAACGGAGAGATGAAGGGTTGCTTTTGGGGAGGGGGTCGCGTTGATCTGGGGTTACAGGACGATTGTAACCCCCATTCGTCTGGAAATGGCCGGACTTAGTCTCCCGCATCGGTCGGGTCGGTGCCTAGGATTTTTCTTAAGCATTCCATTATTTTGATTACGATTTTCTTTCGATTGACCTCTGTTTTGGTTTTTTTACAGACATGTTGGTAGACAAGTCGAAGATCTTCGCACTAGCGAAGAAGAAGAGCGCCGCTAGGGGCATATCCGACCCTGCTCTTTCCATTGCCCTGCGAGCGGGTGGTGGCCAACGGGACGCTCCCCGCAACTCCCCCCTTGCGACGAAGAGTTTGAAGGGAAAAGAGTCGGTCGGAGGTCGGGAAAGTGTGTCGTCGGAGGATCGGCCCCTGGCTTAACGCGTGTGTAAAAGACCAATGGAGGTGGCAGGGACCACTATGCTTTTGAGTTCCGAGCCGATTACTTAGTCGAGGATCTCTATGACGACCTATTGGCTACCCGGGTTTGATCCAATTGATATCAAGAAATTGGAGATTTCCAAGAAGAGTTGTCCGGCCGAACAGGAGTATCTTCAACACCTAACGAATGAAGAACCGTTGGAGCACGGCAAGAAAACCAGAGGTTGGGTAATTTTCTTCGCGATTTACTTTTCTTTTTCCCTTCTCTCCTTATTTTGCACGTGTGTTCACCGTTATTCGCGTGCCGTTGTAGGACAATATGCAATGGTCTGAGGTGGCTGGGCGTCTAAGAAATTGCGACGATAAAGTGAGGGAGTTGAGGTCGATAAACAGCGCCTTGAAGGCAAAGCTAGAGAAACTAAAGGATGCGGAGCTCCGAGAGGTAATCATTGAGAGTTTGGAAGAGGCTTTGGGGAAATCCCAGAAGGAGGTGGAGACAGTGAAGAATGAGCTGGAGTTGTCGTGAGTTGAGCTAACAAAGGCCCAAGAGACGGGAGCTCAGCATGAATCGGAGGTTACACGCTTGAAGATTCAGCTTGAGGGTCTCGAGCGCGAGTTAAACATGGCTCGTGAAGAGCTTATGGGCGTAAGAGCACAACTTGAGCGTTTTACATTTGGTGAGGATGTCCTTCTCACCAAGAGTACGCTTCGTGAGTTCATGCTCAGTGACGAAGGCCAGGGGTGGCTATCTGGTTTCATGGAGGAGGTTGTTCGAGGCTGGCTAAATCATTACCTTGAGACGGACGGACATGATGTCCTTTACGGCAAGGTCACCGATTCGTTTATGGAAGGGGTAGAAGGTGGGATTTCCCAGAGCGTCAATCGTTTTGCTCATCTCGGTGATGACGTGAGGATGTTTTTCCCTAGTTATGAGGACGAGGATATGAAGCTTAAAGACCCTCAACGTGGGCTGCCTCCTCCCCTTTGACGCTCCAATTGATGATGTTGCTGCCCTCGATCCTCCTCTTGTTAGTGAGAAGACCCCCGAGCCCGCTCGTGACGATGACAACCTTCCTATTGATGTTTAGCTGACCGTCTTTCCACTCATTATGAATATTTTTTGAAGCTATTTTGTGTAGGGAAGTTGAAAACATTTTTACCCGTGGTGAGAGTCTTGTGCTCTGTTGCGGTTTACATGTTTGTTTTTGGGATGGCGAATATTTCAACCTATGACAAGCGATGTCTTGTTATGGTGTTTTATGAATACTTTATCTTTGAATGCAGCGTATTTCCGTTTATGCCTTTTGCTTGTTTTTCTTGAAGGGCTTGTTCTGTCGATCTTACTTATGTTTATTCACGACTAGAATTTGACATGTCCACCTGTCTATTGTTAATGTCCTTGTTTGAAAGATAAATTCGCGATACCCTTACCCATCTCCCGTCATTGATCGTTTTATGAAATGAATCGTGAGATGAAAAAAAGTAGGGTTCACGTATTTATTGGATGTTATACGGAATGACAAGCAAAGCTGTGATTTCTTAGCGATGAAATATAGCAGAGACTAACTTGTGTCCTCTATAGTTATATTTCTTCGTAGCACAGGTAGTCGGGCAAGACATCTCTGTTTTCGTCTGGGCCTAGTTGCTCTACCGCCACATCAAAGTGGGATTCTCCTTGGTATTCGAAGGTAAGGCGGCTCCCTATTCTGAGGTTGTTACTGTTCACGAAAGATCTCCATCCTTCCGAAAGAGAGAACCAATCCCCTTCATCTCGTTCGACTAGTACCACGAATTTCTTGTTTAAGGGAGAGCATAGGAAGATTTGGTCAAGTATTTCTTCCCCGAATTCTACAAATATATATGATAGGGGGAGCCTGCGTAGCTGGCTTTCCTTAAGGATTATCCTGGCAAATTTAGGATTTGGGAATAGCATAGTATTCGTGATGAAGGGTGGTGGCGGGATTTCTGGTGGAGAGAGTTCTCTTGAAGCCATGTGAAAACTTGGCATTTTGTCTTAGTAATTTTGTTTGCTCCTTACCTAAAGCTTTCCTTTATATTAGTTGTGCATTGAGTGGATATGGACGTTTGTCCGACAGAGTTATCTTTGAATCATCATGAAGTAGGGAGGTGCGTGTCATTAGCCTGTTTTTCGTGCAGCTTGGTATACGAAGTTTGCTTGTCGCGTGGAGTGGGGTCGTATTTATCGTATGCTCGTTGTTGTGTTGCTTGATATTTGTTGACCTCATGGTGGACTTGGGTGGTCTGCGGTGCCCGATGTTGTTTATCCTTGTAGAGATTAGTATAAAAAAGGGTAAGAACCCCGAGATTGTTATTGCAGTTTTAGTCGTGGTAATGATATGATGCCTACGACGCCAATTGATATTCCAGGTGTAACCATTCCTCGCGTGCGAGGTTTTACACGGGATATTGTAGTGTAAGGGCATTTATATAGGCTGGTAAGTTGTTTTGTGCCATTTATTTCATGGCAAGAGAGTCGAGCTTTTCTGATGTGTTTGCTGTTTTCGCAGCCTTTACCATCTGTATACCGTGATTATGGCTATGATGCCCTTGGTTTTGTGCATTTATGGACGCGAGCTGATGAGGAATTTGTAGTGAGGGTGGAACCTTTAGGGCCCAACAACTATTGGTTTACCAGTGGGTGGCCAGAGTTTGTTGTTTCGAATGAACTTCGTATTGGGACGCGCTTGATCTTTGAGTATGATGGAAATTCTTGTTTTGATGTTGTTGCTAGGGATCACGGTCCTGACCAAAATGGTGACGTAGATTTTACGGTTCGGTGTTGATCTTTTTGTTCTTGCGATGCATTATGTGGTTATATCGCTACCTTTGTTTTAAGGGTAAATTGCACTAAATATCACGGCATTTGTAGATAGTTGCGCTTACTATCCCGACCTTGTAAGATTTTACGAAATATCCTGAACTTTGATTTTAGTTGTGCTTTCTACCATAGTTGAGTTTCTTAAATTAATAAAATCACCAACAGTAATATGAAAATTACACAAAATTCACCCATATTTATATAAAAAATTAATAATCTCCCATTATAATCAAAATAAAAAAAGAAATTTTTGCCAAACATATAAAAATGTGTGCTCTAAAAAATGAAAATAAGATCAATTACTAAAAATAAATTATATGCCTAATTAATCACCCGTATTCATATCTTATATTACTCAAAAATCTATTTTATAAACTCATAATTATAATTACGTAAGATTAATATGTAAGTACCGTATTATATGCCTAATTAATCAAGTGTCCATGAGTATATACCCGATTTTGCCTATTTTTAATATATGTTTATCATATCTTTATTAATTACAATTAATTAGCTATCATATATTTTACTATTTATTTTTTTAAAAAATATTTTATTTAATTTTTTTAAAAGTATTATATTTCATCTAGCTATGTATAGTTAGCATTTCTTATAGAATCTTTTTTTAATGCTATGGAATTTAGATGGGAAATATTTGCTTAAGATCCAATCACAAAATTTCACATAAGATGTTAATTATGTATTAGTTTTAGTGTATATAAAATAATATGGACCAAAAGGAAAATATATATAAAATAATATATAGAGGATATAGATGACAAATCTACATTTATAGATAGGTATATGTAAATTTAGATTGTTTTAAATATATGCTAATAAGAAAATAATTAAAATTATTATTTTGAGTAATTATAATAATTATTTAAAGGATTAGATGTTATCTATTACAAATTATTTTTTTAGGGGGGTGGTTTTCCATTTTTTCAGTTTTAAATATTATTTGTGTAATTTTTTTAATTTAAGAAACTTATTTGAGTGAGGCTAGTGACAAGAGGTCCAAATGTCTATTGACAAGATAGGTATAAACAAATTATACTTAAGTCCTTTAAAAAAAAAACAGTACATGCCATCTTCAATTAACCATCCTCTGTGAGACCAATTCAAACCAATAATCCCAAACCCTAATCTTCATCACGTACGATGAATTAATCAACGATACTACTAATTAATCAATTAATAAAGCACTATTTCGCATAGTTTTACACATTCACTTGAAGGCTAGTAATTAATTAATCACTATCGCATATCTGTAATTTATCGTTTGCTTCCCCTCCGATCTAGCGTCGCGCCGGCAAAGATCGCAATCGCCTCCTAACAGTGGCAGAGCTTCTTCTGCTTGGTGGCCTCCTTCATCCCGCCTCCTTGCTATGTTGTTGCTTCTGGCTCTCCGCCTCCCGCCGCATCAACCGAAGGATTCCCGGGACATCACTGGCTTGAGACATGCATGGAGATTGGAGATAGGATTTTAGGAGGTTAAGATTGATGGGGAATGGAGAATCAACGAGAGAATTTGGATTTGGATTGATGGTGAGGAGGGGCTGTCGTTTTGGATTCCAAAAGAAGATGATGTTTGGATGTAAGGTTTTTGACGCTCAAATCCTCACCTAGGAACCCTAAAAAATATCTCAAACCACAGCCCCATAATTGAATAACAAATCATCGAATTTGTTTAGGGTTTCCACATATTTTAGGATAAGGTTCTCAAATTCGGTGAAATTTATGACCAATTCGAACCACGAGCCATCCAATTTCATATCTAGGTTATATGAACAAAGGCAATCGAATCAAGCATCGAATGGTTCTTGATTGTGTCTTTTTATCAATCGAAAGTATGGTTTTCTTGATTGCGTCTCGGACCAAAACATAATTATTTTTATGAAGTGATAAGGACTACTGTGTAATTTATTAAAAATCATCTTGTTAATAGACGTTTCACCATCTTGTCTGTAGCCTTTATGAACTTATTTAGGGTAGAGAGGGCAACTAACACTAAAGTTTGAGATATTTCGCGAAATCTTACAAGATCGGGATATTAAGCGCAACTATTCATAAATGTCAGAATATTTAGCGCAATTAACCCTTGTTTTAATGGTTTTGCTTGGTGAATAATAAACCCACCTATCTTTGTGGTGCTGGTTGTTTGAATTTGTCGCGAAGAGTGGATCCATGGAGCTCTTGTATTTTAGTCACTGGTTCTCGTTTGTGTCAGCTAAGGGTGGCTCTCGAACGTATGCGAAGAAATAAATACTTATTAAACGACCTTCAGTTTTTATGGCGCGATGGAGAGTTACCTAATAATCTTGAGTGTTCACTGATGTTAATGAGATTAAACCGAGGGCTAGGTGATTTCTAGCATGATGTTCGCTTAGGATAGACCTTCTTAATAATCTCCAGCGTTCTTGAATGCAAGGGAGAATAAATTAAGAACTAGGTAACCTCCAGCGTGTTGCTCGCGGAGGAGGGGTGTAGCTAATAATCTCCAGCGTCCTTGGACGCAGGGGAGATTAAACTAACAACTAAGCAATCTCCAGTGTGTTGTTCGCGATGGAGAGAAGTCGCCTTAATAGTCTCCAGCGTCCTTGGACGCAGGGGAGATTTAAACTAAGAACTAAGCAATCTCCAGCGTATTGTTCGCGATGGAGAGAAGTCGCCTTGATAGTCTCCAACGTCTTTGGATGAAGGGGAGATTTAAACTAAGAACTAAGCAATCTCTAGGGTGATACTCGCGAAGGAGAGACGTTCTTGATAATCCCCAGCGTCCTTGGATGCAGGGGTTATTTAAACTGAGAATCAAGTAATCTCCAGCGTGATACTCGTGAAGGAGAGACGTTCTTGATAATCTCCAGCGCCCTTGGACGCAGGGGAGATTTAAACTAAGAATCAAGTAATCTCCAGCGTGTTGTTCGGGATGGAGAGAAGTTCTTGATAATCTCCAGCGTTCTTGGACGCAGGGACGTATTGCTCATATTTTTAGACAAGAAGTAATGACAATATGTATCCAAAGAGGCGAGTATTTATTGATAGTTCGAACTACATTGAAGATTTTAATAGAAAGAACATTGCTCACCAAACTGTCCCTGGGATCTAGTGGAAACCATTTGACGTTGGACCGTCGTAATCATTATCGTAGAGTTCATCCTCAATGTAGTAGCCTTCCTTGTCGAAAAAATGGACTTCAAACCTTGCTTCGCCCAGGTGAGTGAACATTATTGAAGTTTCTAACTCGAGTCCATGTGTTTCGACAAAGTCCCTCCATATGCGTGCTACCCAGTGAGATCCGTAACTGCCCCCTACGATATGGACAGGGAAATCTTTGACGACGCGAGTGGACAAAAGGATTTGCACGGGTACATGGGGTTGGAAATGTTCACTGAATTCGTAAGGTAGCATCATGCGTATGTATTGCTCGTCCCCTACCAAATAAATATAAAAAACAAAGGGATTGTTTGGATTTTGATCGATGGTATTAGCTGCCATGCCTATTTTTTGGAAAAGGTTTTTGGTGAAAAGGTTGTGCCTTTCATGTTGTAGGAAAAAATCCTTTTATAGCGGCACTAGCTGGTTTGGTTCGAAGAGAAAGGAAAAAAATTGGGAATAAATGACTGTTTCTGCATTTGAAAGGCTCCAGTGGTTTTGGTCGGGTTCTGAAAAGTATTCTTGACATGTGTAATTCATGCAGAATATCTCGGGAAATCCCTATTTCAGATTCTCTTTTTGATTCAATGCATGCAATGAATGTCTTCGTTGTATCTTGAGATTCGCACAGTCTCGTTCTGCATATAAAAAGGGGCGATGTGCTTAGCCATCTGCTTATCTGTCTGTTGCTTATCATTATTGTTGTGGTAAAGAGATGTCGCTTCCCAACTCCGAGATGCGAGATTTTTACCGTTGTGTTGATGTAGAGGGAAGGATGCATCGTTTGGTAAGTTGTTTATATTCGTTGTGTTTTATACCTATTTGGGTTCGAATTGCTGTGATGAAATGCTCTTTTATTTGCAGCCCCTCCCTTGTGCTTTCGAAAGGATGTATGGTCATGTCGTATCTGATCATGTTTGTTTGGTCTCTGCCACTGGTGAAAACTTTCGTGTTGAGGTTTCCAAAGATTGCTCAAATCGTTGGTGGTTGTCTAAAGGTTGGGGAAGATTCGCAACCAATAATGGTATACGAGTTGGAGCATTGATGGTGCTTTTTCAGTATGTGGGAGGGCACCGCTTCAAGACCCTTGTTCTTGAGGATGAGTAGAGCTTTATCGTTTTGTAATGGCGGTCCCATTAGATAATCGCCTTTATGCTGTACTTTTGTTAGACCTAATCATGTGCTTTATTATGTGTAATCGTGAGATCTTATGTAATGATATCGTTATTGAATGGTAGAAGATATGCTTTCCGTTTTTGCGTTTTTGTTTTTTCCTGACGCAGATGTGACCTTTCCTGATGTGTTACTGTGGCTCTGAGTTGCAGAGAGATGCTCTGAGATCCTGCCGCTTGCTAGGCATGCCGTTGTTTTCTGGAAAAATCGTTTTGGACGGGGGTAGACTCTTTTTTATGACGTGACAACACGATATGCTGCTTGCTTTGCTTGCTGATAAATATCAGAAGTTCGGATAGAGTCTGGGCAGTTGTCCTTGTGCTTTGTTTCAGTTTTGGTATTTTGAAATTTGAAGAGTTATGAATTCCCCCCATCCTCGTCGTCGTGACTTTTTTCATTCTATTGACTTCGAAGAGAAATTGGAATATATGGTATTTGTTTCGACCCTTCTTTTGCAATTTCTGCTTTTCTTGGTTGATATTTGCTTTGGTGCTCAGTACGCTCACGAGGGATTGACTCATGTCTTCTTGATTTCTCCCACTAGGCGAGAATTTCGAGTGAGAGTGTTTCAAGATAGCCAAAACCATTACATCCTTAATGAAGGTTGGCGTGCTTTTGCCGTGGATAGTGGCTTGCGTGTCGGGGGATCCATTATCATATTTAAATATGAGGGGAGTAATCGTTTCACCATAATAGTTCTTGAGGCTAATGAGTGAGCCCATGAGATTGTGGTGAAATTCGTGTTGTTGTTGTTTTATGATTCCTTTGCTTCCTATTCGTTTGTTTGTTGTACGAACCTTTAGACGCTTGTGTACCTGGTTTTTGGATTTGTTTATAGCAATCGCATTGTGTTTTTGGAACTTTGTTCATACGTTGGTGTAAGAAATGTGCATGGGCGAACCTAGTTTTACCTATTTTGCAAATAGCCTAATTTGGCACGATTGGTATGGCTTATTCCAGTGCATCTTATTCTTAATAACCATTTGATTGCGATGGTCGGGAATAAAAAATCACAACAGAACGAACTTATATTGTAAATAAGAGAGAGTAGAGGAAGACATATCAATTTTATTGGTTTCTCAGATAATACGGAAGCTTGTTTAATTACATATCCAAGTATAAGAATCGTAAGAATTGCTGAATTTATTCTCCTTAGAGGCTTACTTGCACATCCGTGTTTGAAAGACACGCGATTGATAAATTTATTCTCCTTGGAGGCTTACTTGCACATCCGTGTTTCGAAAGACACGTGATTGCTAAATTTATTCTCCTTGGAGGCTTACTTGCACATCCGTGTTCGAAAGACACGTGATTGCTAAATTTATTCTCCTGGGAGGCTTACTTGCACATCCGTGTTCGAAAGACACGCAATTGCTAAATTTATTCTCCTTGGAGGCTTACTTGCACATCCGTGTTCGAAAGACACGCGATTGCTAAATTTATTCTCCTTGGAGACTTACTTGCACATCCGTGTTCGAAAGACACGCGATTGCTAAATTTATTCTCCTTGGAGGCTTACTTGCACATCCGTGTTTGAAAGACACGCGATTGCTAAATTTATTCTCCTTGGAGGCTTACTTGCACATCCGTGATCGAAAGACACGCGATTGCTAAATTTATTCTCCTCGGAGGCTTACTTGCACATCCGTGTTCGAAATACACGCGATTGCTAAATTTTGCGTATCGACAATCTAGGTTGGGTTTGGAACTTTCATTTATACATATGAAGTGGTATACCCAATCGGGAACCTTGATGACCCCTATACACGGAAAATCTAAGCAATCGGATTTCTCCTTATGCCTAACCTTTACGCAAAATAAGCCTTGAGATTCTTGGTGTTCAATGCCTTCGCTAGTATGGCGCCTTCTGAATTTTGAAGTTTGAAAGAACCCTTGCCTACTTCTTTGTGGATGACGTACGAACCTTCCCATTTAGGCTCAAGCTTTCCCTCGGTCGTTGCTTGTCGGAGGACCATGTCCCCCCTTTTGTAATGGACGTATGATGACGCGCTTGTTGTATCATTCAGCTAGTCGGCGCTGATATTCATTTGCTTTGAGACAAGCGATGTCTCTTCTTTACTCACGCAAGTGGATTTCTATCTCGAGGGCTTCGTCGTTGGTATCTTTACTGAAATCGACAATGCTGGCTAATGGGATGAGTAATTCCACTGGGATGATTGCATCGACACCAAATGCCATTGCGGGTGTTTCTCCCGTGGGACTCTTGGCCGAGGTTCTATACGACCACAGTACCAAGGGCAAGATCTCGACCCATTCTCCCTTTGTTGTCCCCAACCTCTTTTTAAGGGCATTTAGAATTTGGCGATTCGTGGTCTCAACCTGTCCATTGGATTGCGGGTATGCTATCGACGAGAATCGGCAGTCGATGTGGAGGCCGGCACATAAATCACGAATTGCTTCGCAGTCGAATTGGGGACCATGATCGGTGATAATAGCCTGAGGGCCTCCGAATCGGCAAATCATGTTCTTCTAGAGGAATTTGCGCACTTTTTCTGCCGTGATGGTGGCCATAGCTTCAGCTTCCACCCACTTTGTGAAGTAATCGACTATCACGATGATGAATCGTAACTGGCCCGGTGCCGTTGGGAATGGTCCCAAAATATCCATTCCCCACATCGCGAACGGACATGGTGCAGATATGCATTTCAAGGGATGATGGGGGCGATGATTGAGCGATGGGTGCCACTGGCAAGGATCGCATATGAGAATAACCATCTTTGCATCTGCTCTAAGGGAGGGCCAGTAGTAGCCCAGACGCATGATTTTAGATGCCACGGCTCTCCACCCTTGTTGATTGCCACAGAGACTCGCGTGCAGCTCTTGGACGAGGTCAAGGCCTTCCTGGTTTAAGACATAGAGGGATCCGGGAGGTTAAAACCTTTTTCGTACAATCGACCACCTCTGATGCGAAAATGGGCCGCTCTTCTTCTGATGCTCTGGCTGTTATAAAACTCGCCCGTTGGGGGCCCTTCAGTTATGTACTCCAGGAGGGGTATCCGCCAGACTTCGACGTTCGATATTCTGAACACCCCCTGGTGGATTCCTCAGGCATGTTTCTGTTCAATAACCACGCGATCACTTAATCCCAGGGGTAAGGTGGCCCCCATTCTGGCCAAGGTATCGGCGCGTTCATTCTGATCACGAGAAATGGATTAGATGCAAACCATTCCGGAATGGCTCACCGGAAAGGACTTGTGGGTAGTACCCATAGGTCCCCGGTTCGATCCCTGGAATGACCGCTCTTTATTTACCTATTCAAAGAATGGATGAGATGGAGCATTTTCCGAAGGCCGCTGTGAGTGTTTGCACACGCGCCAAATATTCAGGTAGCATCCCTGTCTTTACCTCATATGCTCCTTCAACCTGCCGAGCCACCACTTCTGAATTCGTGAAAATCTGGACTTCTCGAGCCCCGTTGATCAACGCTTTCTCAATACCCGCGATCAGAGCTTCATACTCCGCTTCATTGTTGGTAGCTTCAAGCAATAGTTGGAATGATAGATCGGTTACTTCCCCACTTGGGCTTGTGATGTTAACCCCAATGCCACATCCTTCTACCGATACTGATCCGTCAACGTTAATGACCCAGTCTTCCCCATCACGATCCTGATGATCTGTAAAGACAACTTCTACTATAAAATCGGCCAAGGCCTGAGCCAGACGTGATTTTCTGGGCTTGAAATGTACGTCAAATTCGAAAAGCTCTACCACCCACTTGACCATTCTTCCTGAAAGCGATGGCGAGTGCAGGACCTGATGGAGGGGCAAGTCGGAAAGTACCTCGATGGTGTGAGCCTGAAAATAAGGCCTCAATCTTCGTGTAGCAAAAGCCACAGATAGAGCCATTTTTTCAATCGGAGTGTATCTGGATTCATCCGACTGTAAGATCCTGCTAGCGAAATAGATGGGGAGTTTTGATTCCCTAGTAAGCATTATGCTGATGGTCGTGGACCCGACGGCGAGATATAGTTGCAGGGTTTCATGCTCGCGTGGAAAATGAAGGGTGGGTAGAGTGGCCAGGTACTTCTTCATACTTTTGAAGGCTTTATCCAAAGCGGCAGTCCAATCGACCAGACCTTTCTTTTTTAGCTGCTCAAAAAAGGGCAGGGAGTGATCAGCTAATCGTGAACAGAATCTACTTAAGTAGTTGACTGACCCCTTCAATTTCTGAATATCATTCAACGTTTTTGGAGGGGCCATATCGATGATGGTCTGTACTTTTGAGGGATTTACGTCTATTCCTCGGTGGCTTATAATGAAACCCAAGAATTTTCCAGAATCCACTCCGAAAACACACTTTTCTGGGTTCAGGCAAACGCGATTTCTCCTCAGCGTGTCGATGGTTTCCTGTAGATTTTTGCAGTGGTCCTCTTTAGTAAGACTTTTGATCACGATATCATCGACGTAAACTGCAACATTTTTTCCGATCTGCGACGCAAACACTTTCTCTATCATCCGCTGAAAGGTGGCACCCGCGTTCTTGAGCCCGAACGACATTACCTTATAACAAAAGGTTCCCTGGTTGGTGATGAAGGCAGTGCTTTTTTCGTCGCAAGGGCTCATCTTGATAATTATAACCTGAATAAGCATCTAGAAAGCTTAGAGTGGCGTGCCCTGTCGTGGTGTCTACCAGCTCGTCGATAGATGTCAAAGGATAGCTATCTTTTGGACAGGCCTTGTTCAGATCTTTGAAATCTACACACATTCTCCATTTTCCATTGCTCTTTCTGACCAGCACTATATTTGATAACCAAGTTGAATCGTTAATCTCGCGAATAAATCCAGCTTGTAGAAGCTTATGTACCTCTTATTTTGCTGCTTCCGACTTTTCGGCATCCATCGTCCTCTTTCTTTGGCATACAGGTTTCGCCTCACGATTGAGTCTCAAGGAGTTGATGTATAGCAATCGGCTAGGCCGGCCAATTGCTAAACTAAAAGCGTCGATCTTGCGTAGCTCCTTGTATTTCTTGACGATTCGACCCAAATTAACTAAACTAATTATTCAATAATTCTTAACTTAAGAAATTGCAACTAAACTAACTAAACTTAAACTTAAACAAAAAGCAACAGTGTTTTAACTTAAGAAAATTAAGAAACTAAAACGATGGAAATAACATAACTAATTCTAACTAGCAAATTAGTAAAGTGACATTGAACGAAAGCAAAGGAATGCGAGGGACGAAGACGCTGGTGCGAGCGCGGGACAAGGTGTTCGCGGACTGGCGCACTTGCTGGAGGCGGGGCCAAGCACACAGGAGTGGGACTCCTCAGGGTGTGCGGGAACGAAGCTTCAGCAACGATCACTGGTGGCGATGGCGGACGACGCGGTCGAGAGCGAAGATGAACGCGCGAGAGCGATCGAGGCTTGAGCGAGCGTGTGCGAGAGGGCGAGAGAGCGAGCACTGGAAACGCGGAGCCAACAAGGCCGCGCTCGCTGGGCGCGAGGGACGCCGCAGGCGTCACCAAGGTCCGGCCTTCTCTTCTAGGCGCTGGTTCGGTGAAGAAGGTGAGGTCCGGTTTTGGGTTTAATCAAGATCAAAGTGATCGACGGTGTTAGAGGTTGAAGATGGTGATGATTGCCGAAAGGTAATTGACACATGAACCGGATAGCCTTTGGGATTGATAATCGAGAACCCTTTAATCCATAAAGGGGTTTCTCAATTCTATTCAATCTGATTTAATTCAACAGAACTACAATGTTTAAATAGAAAACCTAAGAACCAATTCTACCGTGCAAGATAGAATTTAGGTTGATAAAGATATAATTTTAATCCTAAAGATAAATAAACCTAGAAGATAAAACTTTAATCTAAAATCCTAATATATAAAAAATAATAAAATAATTAACGCCGTTTCTTTAACGACTCCCAAGGTGGAGCCTTCTTCTTTCGCTTGAGGATGACATCATTCTCCTCCATTTGAAATCAAATCGTCCTCGAGTTGTCGCCTGGATCAAGATCGTTGTTTGACCCACAGAAGGCCATCTTGACCTGCATCAGGAGTGCTCCGTATTTTTTCGAGAGAGCCCCCTCAAATCTTGTGGTGACCATGCAAAAACATCGCGCGATCCTTTCAACATATTCTTGAGGCGCTCCAAGGCTGGACCGGTCAAACTGTGACCGTGGTACAATCCTTCAGTCTTGTTTGGAAAAGGAAAGAAGGCGATCTTTTCCTCCACAATCTTGTCGGCTATCTTCTCAGGCCGAACTTTTAGCTCCGCATGTTGCCGTTCGGATGTGGCCGGCCTCTTGTTCGTGCTCATCAATCGCTTCCTAGAGACCCTTGACCGCTTCCCTTAATCGCGAATATTCAATTGTGGCCCTTCTTCAACGAGGATAAGTAGCAAATTCTACTTTCTACTTGTTCCCCCCGCGCTTCGCCCACCTTCCCGTCGGCACATGGAAATTTGACGCTAAAAGATATATGAAGCACGCTATTTGGAATTTGAACAGACTTACTCGGCCCATGATAGCGTTGTAGATGGACGGTAGTCGAACCACCGTGAATTCAATCATGTGGGTTCTTCTGTTCGCCGCGGTCCCTAACGTCAGGGCCAATTCGATTGTTCCGGCTACCTCAACTTCGTCTCCAGAGAATGAGACCAGTTTTACTGAGTACCGACGTAAGGCGCTTTCAGCGATCCCGGGTTGTTCAAAAGCGTCCCAGTAAAGGACATCCACAGATGAACTTGTATCTATCATAACTTGTTTGACAGTTTTGCTTCCTATCTGCACATGGATGACCATAGAATCTGAGTGCGGCATTCTTAGGTCGTGGGCATCCCGAGTATCAGAAACATAGAAGCTGAGTATTGCGTGCTCGGTGAATGCTTGCTTGACACTGGTCTCGGACGGGGGGTGTCTGGCTTCTCTTTCATAGTTTTTACTCTCCTGCTTACTGGTGCCAGATGTCGCGGGGCCCCCTGCGATGGTATTAATGTACCCATCTCGCGAGGGAGGCTTCCGATGATCCTGGTTAGAGTGATCAGGCTGGTTGGACGAGGATCTGACTTCCTGCGCATTCCTCGTGTCTCTCAGGGGAGGTCTGTATCCCCCTCCTCTATTTTCGTTTCTACCTCCCCTATTCTAGGGGTAGGCTCCCCTTCCCCTTCCTCTGCTGCATATTAGGGATTGTAAGGCCTTGGTGGAGCACTTGGTGGTTTATATTGTTGAGGCGGAACCACAGGGGGCTGGCGTTGTGGTGGCGTCGCGACTGGATGATTATGACCCATTGATGGGGCGCAGATCTGAAGGGGTATTTCTTTATGAGGGAGGGTTTATGGAATCCCATAAACCGGAGGTGATACATAGTCGGGGTGAGCCATCATTACATTCGTCGGTGCACCGAGCGGGCCCGGTCCTGACCTTTGGTTGTACTGGACCTCCTGGACATGAGCGTGGTGGGACGATCGAGTATTGCCAGGGAGGATTGCGGTGTTGTTGATCCCCGAAATTTTCCCTTACTTGTTAGGGGCCCGGTGGTAAGACGGCGGTCTGGCTTCAAGGGGTCGCGAGTTGGAGCTTGCAACTTCCATGGCGTGGATCTGCTTAGTTACGAGCTCTCTCAGAACATCGTAGCTCGCTTGGATCAAAATCATTGTTTGACCCACAGAAGGCCATCTTGATCCGCATCATTCTCCCCTTCTTAGCTTCGATTTGTCCTCGAATCGAGTCGTTGATGATCAAAGGGGAAGGAGCAACCACCAAAAAGTAGCTTCCTTGACAATCAACTTGAGATGGCGCCAGCAGAATTTGAGGCAAAGAAACCTCAAAAACACCACCTGTCATAGGGAACATTGAGCAATCAAGAGGAACAATATCATTAGGCTCAAGAACCCTATGAACTTCATAAGTCTCAACATTAGGAACATTCTCAAGAGGTACAATAGCTAACTCAAGAGAAGTGTTCCCAACGTCCTCATCGTTGTCGTCAGAAGCAACGAACACATCATGTGCAGCACTACAGTCCATTTGCAGCACAGATTCGGAGGTCTTCCGCATCATTAATGATGCGGATCAAGATGGTCTTCTGTGGGTCAAACAATGATCTTGATCCAGGCGAGCTCTCAAGAACGATTCGAGGGTCATTGATAGCAAAGAGTGTCTTCCTCAAAAGGAGGAAGAAGGCTCCACCATGGATTGAAGAAAAGATATTTTATTATTTATTATTATTATTATTAGTTTTTATATTCTTTCCATATTTAGTAACTCCTATGTTAGTTGGAGCTATTTATGGAATGTCTTATTTTTAGTAATACTTAGTTAGGTGAATAAAAGGTAAAAGGAAAGTTTATCTCTTCCAGATATTTTCCTTGACCACTAAGTAGGAATATTTATCTAGGATTTATTTATTAGTATTATTAGGATTTAGTATTTATTTATATAAGTCAAAACTCTATCTTTTGCACAAGATAGAATTGGTATAGTTCCCTATTTAAACCCTTGTATTTTCATTGAATTAATTAGATTGGAAATTATATTGAGGAACCCTTTTCAGGATTAAAAAGGTTCTTCAATCTCTCAATCCAAAAGTCTTCGCAATTCATTTATGTTCTTGTTCATTCATCAATCATCCGATACCAAACCCTAATCCCAAACACAAATCAAACACAAAGGAGAAACCCATCTTGAGAAACCGTCACTGAACCAGTGTTCCTGTCGCTGAATCTACCAAAACCGTCGCCAGCGTCAGGGCTGCGCCCGCGGCTTTTTCAGCAGTGTTGCAATTGCGTTCTTTGTGTTGTTGCTTGTGTTCTTGTTTTGCTTCCGCCATTCCCACACCTTTCTTACCTTCAAGACACTTGTTCAACATCAAGGATATCAAGGATAATTGCAAGATCGGGCCATCAACAGTTTGGGGTTCTTGATCTTGAGCCCACAGGCGAAGGATCGAGGATTCCAAACGTATCAGTTGTACTATGCATAAATTATAGGGACTAATGCATTCACAGTAAAAGTAAAGGTATTTATTTTAAAAAAAATATAGGAGGATTAATTATAAACTCCATTGATTATAAATATATATATAGGAAGGTTAATAATAAAATTCTAAATATATGAAGCTTTTAATAAAATTCTAAATATTTTTTTATTTTCAAAAATATTTTTTATTTATAATATTTTACATTGGAAATAAGTTATAGGAAAAAGTATATCATATGATTTTATTCCTTAACTATATCATTCATTTTATTTTTTATTAATTAAACAAATAGCTTCTTAGTGGTATTAGCTGGGGACCTTGGGGTGGTTAGTGGAGTTAGTGGGGTGGTAAGTGAGGACGAAAGTGAGGTGACAATGTGACATGGTATAACTAATTAACCACATGGAGGTGGTAAGCTGGGGGGGGGGGGGGGCGGCCGCCCCACCGTCCGGCGACGGAACTTCGTAGTATTTTTTAAAAAAATTAAAAAATTAAAAATTAAGGTAAACAAATAAAAAATGTGAAAGAGAACACATAACTTGTCTAGCTTAGTTGGTAAAAGTAGGGAAGGAAATTTAAGTTAACTAAGAAGTCATGGGTTTGAATCCCATTCCCTCCCCTTTTTGCACTATTTTTTATTCCTATCAAATTACCCTACTATAAATGTCATATTTAAATTAAATTTTATATTTTTCTTTTAATATTTTCATAAGATAATTCATTATGTTACACATATATTTTTAAAAAATCTTCAAATTTTTATTCATATGAAATTGTTTTACTATTAATGTCATATTTAAATTCACAGTTTATGAGGTTTTTTTATCATACTTTTCAAATCCTGTCATTTTTTTTATTTACCAATGACAAATTCTTTAAAAAAAATTATAATTTTCTTTCAACATTAAAAAAAAATCTTAATCAAGTACACACATATATATAAATTATTAAATTATTGTATAAATTTTTTAATAAAATATCATATTTATATATCTTAATGGAATTTTTAGCTAAGTGTCCATTTTTTATAAGGCCTTTTGCAAAATGTCCACTTTTATTTTCCCTTTTACAAAATGTCCTAATATTACATTTTTGCCCCTCCTTCCCATTCTCTTCCTTCCTTCCCATTTTTATTTTGACCAATGACCGGTCAAAGTCAATGAATTGGTGACACAACTTTGGTGACAAAAAAAAAAATTGGTGACACGTTTTTTTTCAATTTTTTTTTTTACGAAATTAGTGTCACCACCTTTATAAGTGGTGACACCGGTCAATGGCTTTGGTGACACAACTTTGGTGACACATGTATCATGATAAACAAATTTTTGGGTGACAATTTTTTTTTTTTTACGAGTTTGGTGTTACCGCTCTATCGCTATCACCACAACTCATATCGCTGTTACCACAACCCATATCGATGTCACCACCACCCATATTGCTGTCACCACCGTTATTGCGGTCACCACCTCTATCGATGTCACCTCCCTATCGTTGTCATCACTCCTATCGCTGTCACCACCACCTCTATCGTTGTCACCACCACCTCTATCATTGTCACCACCACCTCTATCACTGTCACCACCACCTCTATCACTGTAACCACCACCCATATTGTTGTCACCAACTCTATCACTGTCACCGCCCTATCGCTGTCACCTGTCACCACTCGTATCGTTGTCACCACCTCTCCTGTCGCTGTCACCACCACTCCTATCGCTGTCACCACCCTTATTACTGTCACCACCTCTATCGTTGTCACCGCCCTATCGTTGTCACCACTCCTATCGCTGTCATCTCCACTCTTATCGCTGTCACCACCACTCATAACGTTGTCACCACCACTCCTATTGCTGTCACCAACACTCATATTGTTGTCACCACCCTTATTGATGTCACCACCTCTATCGTTGTCACCCTATCGTTGTCACCACTCCTATCGTTGTCACCACCACTCCAATCGTTGTCATCACCACCCCTATCACTGTCACCACCACCCCTATCGCTGTCACCACCCTTATTGCTATCACCTCCTCTATCGATGTGACCGCCCTATCGCTGTCACCACTCCTATTGCTGTCACCACCACTCCTATCGCTGTCACCACCACTCCTATCGATGTCACCACCACCCATATTGTTGTCACCACCTCTATCGCTGTCACCGCCCTATCGATGTCACTACTCCTATCGTTGTCACCACCACTCCTATCGTTGTCACCGCCACCCCTATCATTGTCACCACCCTTATTAGAGGTGACATTCTCGGTGACACATTAATTTCATGAAAAAAAAAAAAAAATATAGTGTAATCAAATACAATATGGCCAAAATAAACAAAAAAAAAAAGAACATATAAACTCATGAAAAATATAGTGTAATCAAACACAATCTCTACAAAAATAGTGTAATCAAACACAATATCACCGAAAAATATACATCATAAATTTCCAAGAGTGTCACCTCTAATTTCCAATCCATCTATACAATGAAAGTGACATTAGAAGGATTTATACATCGTAAATTTCCAATTCATCTACCCAAACAAAAAAAAACACCTTCCCCATGAGTTGAAATCTTCCATGAGGAGTTGAGACCAACACTGTCATCAAGAAAGCGTGCTTCCAATGCTCATGGAAAATGGGGATCGTGATCTACAAAACTAAAAAAAGAGCAAATCAAAAGCATTCACGCGGCTTCTAAACGATACATATCAATTCAGCAAATAGTGATTCTCCAGGTCAACCCACAGATCACCACCACTGCTCAATCTCATGGACTTGATCAATTCCTAATCTTATTTGAAAATTCATCCCCAATTTAACTGCAAAATGAAGCTTCTGGTCCCAAATCCCCCACAACCAACCATATTCTAACAAATATTTCTTTCAAAATAAAATTAAAAAGAAAATTAAAAGAAAGCGCACCTTCTTCTTCGCTCGGCCGGTACCAAACTGGGAAAGCGCCACCAGCGGTGGAATGGCACCCTCACGCACCACCAACACCTGGTACGGGGCTGGGAAAACCGCTGGAAGATTCCGCGCCTGGCGGCGTCCGGCGACGACAGAGAGTGGCGTCGGGGGCCAGATCTGGCATTGTGCAGCGGTGACTTTCCCAGGCAGCAGAGCTCGGATCTGGCGCCAGGTAATTGCGAAGGAGGCCTGTCAGCGCAATGCCGAAACCGATGTCGGAACCGCAATCTCCAGGACGCTGAGGAATTCGTCAAAGGAGACAAGGCCATACCCGTCGGCCAATCCCACCGCTCACATCCTCATCGGAATCGTCAAATCCAGAAGAGATCTTCGTGTCTGAGCCTCCTACCGCCGTCAATATAGATCAGCCTGACGCCTCCCCCATAACTCCTCTATTCCTCCTGCCGCCTTCCATCCTCAAATACATCCACTCGATCTCCTTGAAATCGACGCGGTCATCGCCGTCCGAGTCGGCCACCATGATCATCGCGCAGATCTGTTCCTCGACGCGCATATCTGTTCGATTGATGTTCGCCGAAGGAAAGGAAGGCCGTCACGATCCGCTTCGATTACGTCGGACGCTCGCCGGAGGAGAGAGAAAGGTCGATTGGAGAGGAGAGGAAGGTCGATTAGGGTAGTTATTGAATATTTTTTATTATATATATCAACACATCATAATTTGTTTGACAATGTAAGATTGTGGACATATATTTGGTATGCGTGACTGTGAGTAGCGAGTGTGTATCATTTAGCGCATGCACGTTATTACTATGTGAGGAGTTTTGGTTTGCAACTGCAACTCACATTCGTTAGCTATGCTGACAGTCTCCCACTTCACATACTTTTCATAGGTTTATAGACGAAAATGTGAAGAATGATTAAGTTCAACATGTTTATAACCTTCTATATTTTAATAATATTTTAAAAAAAATTTAAGTTAAAAACAAGTTCGTAACACGTGATTAGTAAATATAAAATGAAAATTTTAACTTATCTTTAATTAATTATATAAAAACGAGAGTTCCACCATGAATAGTAACATTTTCCCCCTTTTTACCCTTATACTTGAATTTATTTACAGGCCCAAGTTTTTCATAAATCCAGCCCATATTACACAACAAGTCATGTAACAAATTGAGGCATGGAATTAATTCATAAAAATTATTTATGCCATCTAATTTATATTTTTAAAATTGTTTTGATAACAATTCAAGGAGATTTTTTTTCTAATATTATAATGTTGCATGAGTATTTAAGAAAATAAAACAAACCCTAAAAATTATAAAATCTCATAAACCTCTCATATTCGAATTTATGAATAGTCCATTTGAGCGAATAGTTAATTGAAGAGTATCAATTCACAAAGGTATCCCATATAGGAGAAGCTAGGATCTAATATTAGTAAAAGTAAAAAGTATTTTTGTTTAGAGATTTGGTAGTATGAGAAATTGAGAATATTTTCTAAAGAATAATTTAATTAAACTTTTATCATATATGGGGAATCTACATATTTCATAAGAATTAGTCTCATGAAAATTTCCAAAATTATCATTAAAATTAGGACAATTATTTAAATGTATAAAACTATCATATTATAGAGAAATAGTAAGAATATTGTTTCCATTCTATAATATATCAACTTTAAATTGTTATCTACAAAAAAATCCTATACATATGTACCCTTCAAAATAGTAACTTTAAATCGTTTTTTATGCCCTTGTTTTTTTTTAAAAAAATAGCAAAAATGTCTTTAGTTTGTACAAATTGCCTTCGTTCTCAATTTAAAATTATGGATATTTAATAATTTAACATATATTATACCATAATACTTATGAAATATATTAAAAATACTACCAAAAATTAATTAGTTTGTGTGCGAAGCACACGTGACCGACTAGTAATTATAAGTGATACGGAGTATATAAATTTAAAATATGGATAATCTCGTATTAAAAGTGATTAGAAATTCGAACTTCTTAACGTGGGATGCACCTACATCAACTTGTGATTGATATTTATTTATTTCTTTTCTACTATCACAAAAAGTATATTTCTAATGAATGTTGTGGTAATTACTGGAGAGTTAAAAGGGGAAAATATCTACATTAGTAATTACGAAAATGAAGCAGTTGGGAAAAAAATAAAATAATAGAGAGAGGGAAATCGTAATCGTAACAGAAAAGGGAAAGTGTGAGGAGAGCTGGAGAGGGGTAGAAATGTCACACTGCCATCACTTTTCCCTGTACTAATATCAGTCCTTTCTGTAAAACCTCCAAAAAGTGCACATCAATGGCTTCCCTTTCCCTCTCCAATACCTTCTCCTCCCCTCCTCCTCCCCTTTCTCCTTGATCCCTCCTTTCTACTTCCACTCCCTCTCTTCCTCCCCCAATCCCCTCTGAATTTCTCAAACCGCGCCTTTTCTGCTTCATCTCTCTCTCTCTCCTAGGGTTTTGCTTTTTGCTTCATAGGGCTTTTGAACTCTCTGAAAAACGAAGATGAGTCCGCAATGGAATAATGCAGTTCACGCAGGTGCAGGTGCAGGTGCAAGTGCTAGCGGAGGCCCGGTCGGTGGCCGGAGGCATGAGCACCGTGAAGGCGCCAATTCATGGGACGTTCTGTCCGACAGACTCAATGGACTTTCAGTCAACGAAAACGCCTTTTCCGGTCCTGGTTGGGGTCAAACGCCGTCTCCGAACGTCCGCGGATGGGATCAATCGCCGAGCGTCGGCGCTTGGGGTCAGCAGCCGTCTCCGAACGTCGGCGGATGGGGCCACTCTCCGTCTCCGAACGCCGGCGGATGGGGTCACACTCCGTATCCGAACGTCAGCGGCTGGTCTAACCCTAATGGCTTTGCTGAGAACTCTGGAAGTGGATCCGGCTGGGGAGCCTGGCCGAGCCGCCAAGCGAGCGTGCAGGCTGAAGTAGAGGAGGAAGTTGAGGCCGATCCATTCGGACCGGAGGCTAACAACATCAGTGGCGGAGGTGGTAACGCTGGGATTAACTTCGATGCTTATGAGGACATTCCTGTGGAGGTTACCGGCGACGGTGTGCCTCCGCCTGCGGAATCGTTTGCCGACTTTGATCTCGGCGATGCTTTGAGCGCCAACGTTAAGAGGTGCAAGTACACGAAGCCTACGCCCATTCAACGCCATGCGATCCCCATAGCTCTCGCTGGCCGGGATCTGATGGCATGTGCGCAGACCGGTTCCGGCAAAACAGCGGCGTTTTGCTTCCCTATAATATCCGGGATATTGAGCAACGGTTTGACTGCTTCTCGAGGGTCTCCCGGTGGTGGTGGTTCCCGGGATTGGTGGCATGCGGCACCGGCTTATCCGGTGGCTCTTATACTATCCCCAACCAGGGAGCTCTGCTGCCAAGTGATTTTAACTCTACTTCATCTTTGATTTTCAATTCATTTCTTGTTAATAAAATTTTCTTGATGGTTAATGTGTTTTTTATGGTGGATTTGTGCTTACTAGATACATGATGAGGCCAAGAAGTTTGCTTATCAGACTGGTGTAAAGGTGACTGTGGCTTATGGTGGAGCTCCAATGGTGAATCAGGTTATTGCAGCTTCCATTTTTAAGCCTCTTGTCAGTTTGGTTGATCTTGCTGCGTCTGAGTCGGGTGATAAGCAGCTGTATTTTTAGGTTATAAAGTTTGAACTGTCCTATTCAATAGGATAATGGTATGGGATTTACTTCTTGATGGCTAGTATAAGACAGTTTTGGTCTGTTCATGAATCATAGTTTCTCAGTGCATACCATTGGTGTTATTTTCTCTCTGTCTTCTACTATTAATCTGCCTAACATATGTGCTTGCTATTTAAAATTCTTGGTTATTTTTATCTGAGTGGCTGGTTGCTTAAGCTAATCAATATTTTGATTTGTTCTGGAGTCTTACCCCATAGTCTCTATGCTTTCACCTCTTGTATCCATGTTAATCTCTGTGGTTTCAGTTGTTATGATATGCTTGGCTTTGAATAGCTGTCTATAGTATTGTAACATCGACATCTCAATTACCTTTGTCGTTTATCACTAGGAACTTTATGTTTTGCGTCGCAACTTCTATTTTATCTGTTGGGTCATGTTTGTTGACACGTGACTATATACTTACTGGCTACTGCATTGTCTCCGGTGATGCAGTTACGTAATTTGCAAAAGGGAGTTGATATTCTAGTTGCTACCCCTGGGCGCCTAATTGATATAATAGAAAGAGAGAGAGTGTCGCTTAGCAAAGTCAAGTATTTAACACTAGATGAAGCTGATAGAATGCTGGATATGGGATTTGAGCAACAAGTGCGGAAGATTGTTCAGCAGATGGAGATGCCAGCACCTGGTATAAGGCAGACAATGCTTTTTAGTGCCACCTTTCCTCATGAAATACAGGTCCTTCCCATTCTCTGTACTTTGTTCTATTATATATGCAGGTTTCTATAAATTGTCACATTTCTCATGCCTACCGAATGCATGCACAATGTTGGCAATCTAGAATATTTTGCAATTTGAGAATCAGTTTATTTATTTTATTCCTGTTTATAGTCATTTAGTTTTACCTTGGCATGATATAATATTGGTTCCAATTCTAGTGCATGTGAAATATGACTTAGTTGTAGGAAACATGATTTTGTATTGTTGCATATTAGGGTTTGGGGAATAGGGAAGCTGGTCATTGTGCAGTCATAAATTCTAGCCAAGCTAGTGTACACTCTTCATGACCTGTTGCTACATGCTTTATGCTTATACCATCTTGTGAAACGTGGAGCACACCCATTTCCTAAAGTAGTTGTTATCGAGGGCAGTTTAAATTTCTGTAGATTTTAGAAGTGCCTTTTGTCCAATTCTTCACATGAGTAGTTTTTGTTCACTGATTATGATTTAAAGTAAATTTCACTGATTATGATTGAAAGTAAATTGTTTTGGGTGGGCATCTTAACCGCTATGTTCTTATTTGACATCCTCAGAAGTCGAAACTACATTTGGGGTTTTGATAAGCTTTCGTAAGAGCATCTTGTACCTCTTGAGCTTCGCAAGGATTTGTCAGAAAAGTTTCTTGATCTCCCAGAATTTTATGGTGTTTTGCTTATTACTTTATATGTTAACTGTCTATAATCAAATCACAACTCTCTGCTGAAATGCTTTTTCTAATATCTAATTTTCTTCTTCCAGAAACTCGCCGCAGAGTTCCTCTCAAACTACGTGTTTCTTTCTGTTGGAAAGGTTGGTTCTAGCACTGACTTGATCTCACAAAGGGTTCAGCTTGTTGACGATGTTGACAAGAGAAATCATTTGAGAGAGATTCTTGTTTCTCAGAGCACAGAGAAGTCATTTGGAAAGGTATTCAAAATAAGAATTGCTCACTCTCACTTAGTTATTTATATGATCCAACTCGACAATATGCTATGTCCTGAAATTGGTTCCTATTTCAAGTAGTCATGGTCTTTCACTGTATATTGATCTTAAACGCTGTCATGTTTACTGCAGAATCCTTTGACCCTGGTTTTCGTTCAGACAAAGAAGGGGGCTGATTCACTAGAGAAATGGTTATGTCGGAAAGGCTTCCCTGCTATGGCTATACATGGAGATAAAGTGCAAATGGTTGGCATCTATAGTTTGCTTGCAAGCTACCTTCTTATCCACTCATCTTACCATTTCATATCTTTTACCTTTACTCTATATTTCACTAGCTAGATTCTTATAATACTATCAACATCTGACCAGAAAGTAAAAAAAGAAGCCGTTGTACAAATGAATGAACAAGTGTCTTTTGTGTACACTAACATGCATATATCATTCCAACTGCTTTGTTTGGAAGCTGTTCTTTTTAATGCACGTTAATACACTAGGTTACCATCCATCACTAGTATAATTTCCCCAAAGTACTTCTGGAAGTATATTTCTATTCGTCTTGTTTCCAATTCTCATGGAAGACTGCATCTTAGTATCTCATGCTTTGAATTTATAATACCTATCTATTTGTTAAATGTTCAAAGGCTGTTATTAACAGTCTTTTCTACTTACACGAATGCTCCAGGAGAGGGAGCGGGCATTGAAATCATTCAAAAGCGGAGCCACATCAATACTGGTGGCGACAGATGTAGCTGCTCGAGGATTAGACATTCCTAGTGTAGCCCATGTAATCAACTTCGACCTGCCAACCAACATAGACGACTATGTCCACAGGATAGGCCGCACTGGCCGGGCTGGCAAATCTGGTATTGCAACTGCATTCTTCAGCGACAGGAACACACCAATCGCAAAGGCACTCCTTGATCTGATGCAGGAATCCAACCAGGAGGTCCCTCCCTGGCTCCATGAACATGCTGAGAGATCAGCTTTGTACGGTGGTGGCAGTGGTGGTCGCCATAGGTACTATGGTGGAGGTTATGGTGGATCCCGAAGCTACTCTCCACCCCCGAATGATGATACTCATCACTACCCTTGCTCTTATGAACCATCCTTCACTGCTGACGCTGCTGGTTCTTCTCATGGCGCTGCTTTTGATTATGGAACGATTATCCCGACTGGATGGGATTAAAGCTGAACCTCTCCACCCTTGACTACTATGAAACAACAGCTCGTTCAAGGTTCAAGCGCGACCTCTCTATATATAATATATATAGCCAGTATTTTGAATCGTCGATACTAGTATACTACATATGGTTTTGGGTTATAGAATAGTATCCTGCAAACTAACTACTAGCTGTAAGTAAACAGTGACAGTGATACGACATACTTTTGAGCCTGACCGGGTTTCTTTCCCATGGGAGATATCTTTGATCGGTTCTCTCCCCAGTTCGGTTCGGTTAGGTCAGATTCGGTCATTCAGGTCGTGGATCATGTGCGAACCTGATCAAGTGATTATCTGCATTTTGCTGCAGCTCTTGCTTTATTGCAAGGTTGATATTATAAGCATTGGTGTTTTGCAGTCTTTCTTACCCTGTATTGTTGTTCTTTTCCAAGTTCAAGTAGTTTGATCTCTTTGGGGGAGTTCTAAATTACATGGTTAATGTACCAAACACCGCGCCTTAATCTAAATCTACTTGCGACATGTTGCCTTGTTATCATTAGAACAATTACTTCTACAGAAGGAACCCAAATTGTTGGGGACGAAAATATTAAAAAGGAAATACAGAGACTTTGAAAAAAGGTTTAGACGAGAGCAAATCTTCCCAATACAACAACTTCATGAATACCTTTCAGTTATCAACCCTGTCATCACAGAAGAGGAAAATAGTTTTCTAATCAAGCAGCCAACAAACAGTGAAATCAAAAAAGCTGTTTTCTCATTAGGAAGCAATAAATCTCCTGGTCCAGATGGTATGACTGCAGAGTTTTACAAAAAGTATTGGGAAATAGTGGGAATTGATATTACTAAGGCAGTTAAAGCCTTTTTCCACTCTGGTCATCTGCTGAAGCAAATCAACCACACATTTATCTCACTTATACCAAAAAATGATAACCCCTCTATGACTACACATTATCGACCGATTAGTCTTTGCTCTACTCTATATAAAATCATCTCCAAGATAATCACTGAACGATTAAAAATGATAATCGGAAAACTTATACACCCTCTCCAGGGAGCATTTGTTTCTGACAGAGCAATTCAGGACAATATACTTATAGCTCATGAAATATTCCACTCCTTTCGCACAAGAAAGGGTTTGAAAGGTTGGACTGCCATAAAACTTGATATGGAAAAGGCGTACGACAGAGTAGATTGGCAATTTACAAAGTTGGTGCTTCAAAGATTCGATTTTCACCAACGGTTCGTGGACATAGTTATGGAATGTGTAACTACAGTTTCGTTCTCTGTATTAGTTAACAATGGACCCACGGAACCCTTTAAACCAACTAGAGGACTACGTCAAGGAGACCCTCTCTCTCCTTTCCTTTTTCTACTTGGTGCAGAAGTGTTGGCTCGTAAACTGTCGATAGACGCAGAGGGCCCAAATAATAGTATTGGCTTTAAATTTGGGAATTCTGGCCCTAGCATCCCATTTTTGGCCTTTGCGGATGACATTATCATTTTCTCAAAAGGAAGCATCTCTGCATGTACAAAAGTAAAAGAAATAATTGAGGACTACTGTAGATTCTCGGGACAGAAGGTAAACTACCACAAGTCATCCTTCCAAACCACGCCAGGAATCCCGAGGACAAGAGCACGAGACCTAGAAGGAGTACTTAATATACCCTTAGAACGAAGTTTGGAGAAATACTTGGGCTGCCCAATTGTTAACGGGCGAGTAACGAAGGAAACCTTTGGCGAGATTATATGTAGATCAAGAGAACAACTCGGTAAATGGCGGGCAAATACCCTATCCCAGCAGGGAAGAGCCACTTTAATTGCATCTAATCTATCATCAAAACCTCTGTATTCTATGCAAAGCTTCTTGCTCCCTTCTTCAATACACAAGCAACTTGACCAAATTAACAGAACTTTTTTCTGGAACAAAGATGCGCAACATAGTCCACTGATAAGCTGAGACAAAATATGTAAATCCAAAGCAGCTGGCGGATTGGGAATACGGAAAGCAAGAAATATGAACGAAGCCCTCCAGCTAAAACTGTTGTGGAAAATTTTAGCCGAACCCGAGAATAACTGGGTAAAGATTATACAACATAAATACCTAAAAGAAAAACACATACTTAACTACACTAGGAGGGGGAATGCCTCGTGGCAATGGTCAAAACTCAGCTCCCTGATTACAAAATTTAAATCAGGACTTATCTGGTCGGTAGGAGACGGAAAATCTATCAATTTCTGGAAAGACAACTGGGTAACAACAGAGCCTCTTTTGGATAAAATTGAACCCCAACCCAATATAGATCAAAAAGAAACTGTAAGCGATTATATTATGGGGGGGGGGGGTAATGGTGGAGAGAGAAACTAGATTCCATTCTTCCTGATGCTATAACAAAAGAAATCATTAAAATCTCTCTACCCATAAGTCCCCTTGCTGATAGGCTATATTGGTGGCCAGACAAAAAGGGCTGGTTCACAACGTCATCTGCCTATAACCTGATTTCATCCAACACACGCACAATATCTGATGAATTTACCTGGATTTGGAAAATTGACGCCCCCCCCAAAAGTCCAAAATTTTATGTGGAGAATCAAACAAAAAGGATTACCCACTGCTACGCGATTAGTCCAGAAAGGGGTTGTTGTTCCCACTACATGCATCTTGTGTAACCAATCATCGGAAGATGATATCCATATCTTCATAGAATGCCCCTTCAACAACTTTCAACAACAATTTCCCATAGAAATATCCCAAAAAGTCAACACAATTATATCAGAAAACAGAGATATGGATCAAATTCTTTGGCTACTGAGCACCACCCTTTCGAAGGACAGCAAACAGAATATAGCATTTAGATGGTGGACACTGTGGTTTGTGAGGAATCAAATAATCTTCAGGAATGCCAAGATCCCTTCTATAGAGGGCATTAGAAAATTTGTTTTGGAAAATATCAATAATTGGAGAAGAACCATCAAACTGAACCTTGAAGACGACGAGGATACCACAACCCAAAATAGAGTAAAAGTCCACCCTAAAAATGCCAAAAAGTCCACCCGATGGAAAAGGCCACCCATGGGCAAATTCAAACTAAACTTTGATGGATCATATATATCAGATTCAAAGAGTTCTATTGGCTACATTATACGGGACTGGAATGGTAATCCAATCAGCATGGATGGTGGGGTGATTGGGGGACACTCTCCTATTATGGCAGAAGCATTGGCACTACGACTTGGGGTAAAAAAGGCAAATGAACTAAACATCGATAACCTAATCATTGAAGGGGATTCAAAAGTAATTACGGATTTCTTAGAAACACACACGAACTGTCCTTGGGAAATAGAATTAGTAATGTCAGATATTCAGAATATTCTCCGAGGTGTAAGGAATATAGGAATTTCTCACATTCCCTGTATTGGTAACCGGGTAGCGGATAAGGTTGCACACCTTTGTTACTCTACCAGGAGACCTAATTTATACAATCACTCAGGTCTACTTGACCTCATCCGGCGGGATGCTTTCGGGTAGAGGATCCTCACCCGAATTTTTACCTAATCAAAAAAAAAAAAAAACTTGAAAACAACTCGTATATTCGTGTTGTTTTGTTGATTAGGGGAAAGTCCGTTTATAAATGCTAGGTAAGGCCTTGGACTCTCCGATTCAAGAACTTGAAAACACAAGGTAGTACATGACGAAATTTAACCAAAATTTGAAGATGTCTTAAGATGCGTATTCTATCTTGAAGCATTAAAAGTACTAAGCAAGCAAACACACATGCTGTTAACAATCTATGCCTCAGAGCTTGTAAAATCAATCTTTCTTTGGCGTTGCCTTCTTTGACGCTCCTTTATATGGCGACTTCTTGAATGAGTTCTTCTTTGGTTTCAACTTGCTCGAGGACTTGTCATTCCTCCCCTTTTTCTCCCTTTGTACATTAAACTTCTTAACAGCCTGCATTACATTAATCTCATGTGAGTTCTTTGACATCAGCACCTCAAAACATACGCGAGACAAACAAGTTAAATCGTCTTACCTTGTTCATATCAACAATCTCATGTGAGTTCTTTCCACACAACTTTTCAAGGATTCTCTTAGTTTGCTGCTCCTCTTGTGAACCCATGCCACTGCCTTCCGCAACCGGTAAGAACTAAGAAAAAAAGGAAAATATTACATGGATATTGTGAGATGAAGAAACACTACTCTTAATTCTGACGAATTTATCCGAAACATCAGACATTTACCTTCCGATGTTTTCCCTTTTGTTTCTGTGGTTTCTCACCCGGCAACTTCCTATCAAACTTTCCACCACTAGCTGTTGATGTTGCAGCAGCACCGGCTACTTCTTCCAGTTCGGTCTTGCTGAATTTCTTCGGTGCAGTTTGAGTCCCCGTTATTGGTAAAGATTGAGCAGCCAACTGAATATGGCTGCAAAGAAAAGCATTTTAGATCTTCCAAAAGAGAATCATTGATGTGCAACGGTTGATCAACCATACCACCAAAGCATTGTAATTTGTAAATTTATATAACCAATTTCTATGATAGAACAACAAATCATGGGTCTTTTTTCATAAAGAACAAAATTTATACTTTCAGCAAATCCTACCTACAAAATAAGCACCTAACAAAGTTGGCATAAAAAATGAGCTCAATCACATACTACAAAATATTTATATATGATGCCGCTTACCGTTTGTCTCTTTCAAAAATAAAAATTCTAAGTATTCTTAAGAAAAACAATATCAACTCCGGAGCTTGTTCTAATATTCCTAACATTCTAGCGAAATCCAGAATTGAAATTAGACCCATGGGTCATACCCATCAACAAAGCGAATATTTTTCATTATATTTTTTTTAAGAAAAATATTGGAAATGTGGAAAAGAAGGATCACTGGTTCAAGAAGGGTACCTTGGTAGGGCGCCTGCCTTTGCAGCTTCTTTAAGATTCCTCAAACGATTCTGCTCTTGCTTTGCTACACGGTCCTTTTTCTCATCTCTTCTCTTTTCAAAAGGATCCACACCTGGTTCTGCAAAATGTAATGAACACCAAGTTTAATGGGCATGCAGGATAAGAAAAGATGAGAAGACTCGGAAAAAATAAACATGTGTATGTACATAATATTAATGTAACGGTCGAAACAAGAGGTCAAAATTGGTGAATGTATTTAGTTTACACAATTACTCACCATCTGTCATCTTAGCCTCAATGATGGGTATATCTTTATCATCATTTACACGATCATAGCCATGACGACGCTTCCAGGTACTAGTCTGTTCATCCCACACACGTTTTTCCTTCCCCACAGTCTGTATGCCTAAATATTATTGAAGAATTGTAAGTGAGACTAAGATAAGTCACTCTGGTATAAGTCAGGATTAATATTAACAAATTGCGCTGATGTGTTACCCTTTTTCTTGGCAAACAACTCCCACTTAGTAGGGGGTTTAGGCCTTGGAAGCTGCACATAACAAATGAAGCAACAATAAGATAACATACTTATATGAATCTAAAATAGCTTACTCATACGGAATGTTATCGTGTATGAATTTTGATAAGAGAGAATCTAAGCACAATTTATAGAAAAATATGCAGCTCTAGGCTTCTGGCAATAATAATAAACTAGAAAGTTGAACTTAAATGGGTACAGAACCAAAGAGCCTTGAATAAAGATCCACATTGGAAAATAGCTAATGGCCATCCAACCAACAAGTTTAAAAAATGATTGGTGACAGACTGACAGAAGTTATCAACTTTCTGAAATGAAAAATGCAACAAAAGCTAGATAATGTTATCACATGCTTGAAAGTTGAAACTAATTAAAATATCAGAGAAGCGTAGCAGAAAACAGATATGCTAATTATAAATGGACAGATCATTTTCTAATAACTTCCCTCTTGAATCCAAGTTAACAATAAGTAGCACTTCAATGATCTCAAGAAAACGTTGCTGTATCACTAAATTTAAAAAATGAATCATTTCCCATCATAAACAATAGAGCATCAATTTACAAACAGAAAGCTGGATACGTAATTTCACACCCATCTACATAAACAATAGTATATACAGATGACATTAGAAACTTCACAATTGAAGAAAGTAAGAAAACCCTAGCAAGAGACGGCATACATGTTTCTGCCTAGGCAATTTGGTAGTCGGAGGAGGCAGCTTGACAATGGGTCCTTCTGCAGATTCTTCCGCATGTAAGTTGAATAGCCTATTTGCAAGTGCTTGAGCTAACGCTGTTCCTTCCTTAACACATTCCTTCACCAATTCTTCCCTAAGGTTCACAAAAAAATAAAAAAAATAAGCATAAATGGTGCATGCTATACAAAAATCTGACCAGAATCAACCTTTATTATTTAATTTCCCAGAAGAACAGAAACTAATTGTAAACCCTAATTGCTATAGGCAAAAAAAAATTGAAAGGAGGTGCAGCTACATAACATTTACACTGAAAAAACAAAAGTAACCCTAATAGAGTCGACAGTGGACAGGCCAAACAAATTGACTTGCTCCTCCAACTATACACAGCTAAAATAGCACAAGGCCAGCAATTTAAAGTCCAGATTTCAATAAACGGACAACACCAGATCCAAAAACGGATAGAACAGCACAATTTGTGCAATAACACCAGAAAATAACCAGTAAAGAACGAAAAATATGGCGTCTTGTTCTTCGCAGTTACCTAGAAGAAGGAATGGACTGGAAGTGATGAGTAGGGTTGTAAACCAAGAGGTTCCCTAGGTCAATTTGATACTCCATCTCCTCTTCCATCGTTACCTCTGTTTCTCTCTTCTCTTCTGGCCTTCCGTTGAGTGGTTAGAGAGAGCGGAAAGGGGGAGAGATAGCTGCGCTGCGTAGGTTAAAAAGGTTTCAACGTTTAAGTGTATTTATATATGGGTACTAGGACGACGTCGTTTTGCAGCTCCTCAGTTGGACCGGCCTTTTTCTGAACCGGGTCCGGTCCGGATCTCCGGTTTAGGTCTCCTCCTAAAACAAAACTCTGTGAGAGGGTTGAGCTCGTCCACAATCCCTTGTTGCTCTCCGCCTCCTCTCGCCGTCGTTCCACCGTCTCTCGATCGGCCGTTACGCCGGAGCCCTTCACAGTTCCAGACAACCTCTGAAGATTATAAAGCAGCCTCTTTGCTCTGCGCCGCTGCCACACCACCACCACCGTGCAACTATCGATTTCTCGGCCTGTCTTTCTAGGCGTTTCGTTAGGAAAGCAATGTAAGTGCTTGGTTCTTCGTATTAAATGCTTCAATTACGAAACGAATTCGTTGCTTTCTTATTTAGTTTGCTGAATTTGTTTGAGTCCTGGTGTTGTAGGTCTCGGATTTGTGTAAAGCACTTGCCTGTGAATGCCAAGGAAGATGAGCTCCGTAACGTCTTCTCTCAGAAAGGAGAAGTGACCGATGTTAAAATCATCCGCATGTGCGTAATCATTTTTTTTTGCTTGGAACTTGATTTATACTATTGTATTTTTCTCTTGAATTAGAAATTGGAAACTGTTCGAAGCTTAATGTTTGGCTAACGGTTGTGGGGTTGTTTAATTTCAGTGATGGGAAGAGCAGACAATTCGGTTTCATTGGATATCGAACCCCGCAAGAAGCACAGGAAGCCATTAGATACTTCAACAACTCTTTCATGGGTGCTTCTAAGATTTCTTGTGAGGTATCTTATCAGCTTCATATTCATTAACACCAAACTCCCTTGCATGAACCATCACTTACTTTTTAGTGGTGCAGAATCAAGGTTCTGCCTAAAATTGATTTACCTGTGGAAGTTCAATTTGCACTGTTTGATGATAGGAATTCTAGGGATGCTCTGCTATGGCCTTTTTTTTTTTTTTTTTTTGAACCGGACAGACCCGGTGAGACGAGCGGCCGAAAGAACGGCAACGGATAGAATGATATGAAGGAACCGAAATTCAACCAAATCAACAAAGATAAGACAACCACGAATAACGATATGGCCTTATTGGAATAGTAGAATAAGTGTAAAATTTCTCTCCTTTTTTCTTTCTTTTTATAATGAGGAAATAGCTCTATTTTGATTTCAGTAACTAGTTTTATCCCCATTCAGAGGATGTCCAATGGATTTCGGAGGCCTTGTGCAAAACTTTAAAGGATGGTACCAGAAACTTTTCACATAGGCATCTGACATGAAAGTTTAAGCTGTTGCTCATGCATGTAATTTGCTGTTGGATGATGCTGAGTGTTTAACCTTATATCTCCCGCCTTATTTTTCTTTCAATGGAGGCAATTAGCAATACTTTTGCACTTATAGGTTGCTCGCAAGGTTGGAGATCCTAATATTCCTCGACCATGGAGTAGACATTCCAAAGAGAAGGAGCAAAAAATGATCAAAGAGGGAGAGGAAGCTCGCAAGGACCCTGATTCCCCTAATAAGGGCTCTAAGGACAGCGCAAACAAAAAGAGTATTGTAAATGATGACCTCAAACTTGAAGAATTTCTACAAGTTATGCAGCCAAGGAGTAAAGCAAAACTGTGGGCAGATGATACATTGGTCGCTCCTTCTGTTGATAAAAATAGTAAGGTTATTAAGCCATCCAGTAAAGGAGATAAAGAGCAGTCAAAGTTAAAGAAGGCTGCTTTAACTGAACGTTCTCAAGAAGACCAAGAGCGGGAGGAACAAGCATTAGAAGATTCAAGCAATCCTGCGCATCTTGAAATATCAGATGCGGATTATTTTAAAAGTAGAGTTACAAGAGAATGGTCTGACTCGGAGGATGACAATGAAGGCACCGTTGATGAAAAAGAAGATTCCTTAGTTAAAGAACATCGTAATCAAATTGGAGATGGAAAGATGGACAAGGAGGAGCATGTTTACGATGGAAATATTCCACACGAGGGCCGTTTTGATGATCAGGATGGTGAATTGATTGACTCAGAGAACCCATCAGTCAAGGATACAAATGAAGAAATCTTCGATGTCGGCCGCCTTTTTGTCCGGAATCTCCCCTATACTACCACGTATGGATTTCATTTGTTTTCGATTTATTTGTCATCTTGGAAGATGTTTTCCCTTATCTGATGATGATGTTTCATGGAACAGTGAGGATGAGCTTCAGGACTTTTTTGGTAGTGTTGGTGATGTTGCAGAAGTACATCTTATTGTTGACAAAGAGACAAAGCGGTCGAAGGGATTTGGCTATGTACTTTATCGTAATCCGGAATCTGCAAAAAGGTATGACTAAAATATGGTCGTAGGCTGTCTTCTTCTCTTATTAATTGTCATATTATCTGACCTAGTTAGCTATTAAATTTGTTGGAGAAACAATCATGCTTAATGTGAGGCAAACAAAGAAGAGATTGTAGTGGAGCAGGAGGATAAAAGAATGCTAGGAGAAATTTTTTCATAGGTTCGAGCAAAGTGATTGCCATTAGAAAGTATGACAAAGACAAAATATGACAATATACACGAGCTTGTGCGAAATATAAGTATTTGAAGGTGGGAGCTAGAAGATGACCTCTTGTATGTTTTAGTATACTATCATTTTGAATCTCTGTAAGACAGTGGCAGTTAACATTTGAATCATAAACCATAAAGCATCTGCTCTTATGTATTATCTGTTCCTTGAATATAAGTTATGTTATATTTGCCTCTTGAGTATTGTCTTATGAATGGTTTCACCTTTAGGACCAAATGTATAATTGATATTACACTATTGCGGTAATAGATTCTTACAATGTCATTTTGGTGGAAGCAGTTATTCTGTTGCCCTTATAAACCATAGCTTCCACTCTGATGTTTTAACAGTCTCTTGAATTTATGGTATACTGGTCTCTTGAGTGTTGTCATATGAACAGTTTTCACATTTAGGACCAATTGCATATACTTCATATTACAATAATAGATTGTTAAGACATACAATGCCATTTCGGTGGAAGCAATCACTCTGTACCCTCTTCATCTTCCAATTTGGGCAGTAAAGGACTAAAGTAGGGTTAGGGTTCTGGAATTAAGAAGATTTATCAGAGATCTAGAAAGCTTGATTAACATCTTCATACAGAGTATTATTTTGTACAAGATTACTTCAAGTCTAATCTAGTTTACTAGTTAGGGTACCTTTTTCCTGGTACCATTCTTTGTAATCTTGTAATGCTCACCCTGTAATAATAATCAGGGCACTAGAGGAACTCGATCACTCGGATTTTCAAGGGAGGGTGTTGCACATCCTGCCGGCTAAAAGCAAACTCTCTTCCCAAAATCAAACGTAAGTGAAAGGAGCATGTGAAGCTCTGTTGTTTTGTTACTATTAATAGTTAATACATAAGTTCTTACCCGATTTACAAATTGGGATCTGAATTTTGCCTCTGCGGACTTTTACAACTAGTGTCTCAGTGGACAATGCAAAAACATTGAAACAAAAAAGAGAGGAGCAGAGGAAGGCATCTGAAGCAGGAGGAGACACACGGTCTTGGAATACTTTGTTTATGCGGCCTGACACCGTATGTTTGAAATTACCTTGGTCTTCTTTCTTGTGCATTTATTGAAATCCTTGTGTCATTTTTCATATTGGTGCTGATGTTCATGGCATACTGAAAAGATAGGGATGAGTATTGCAGTAAGCCAGTAAGCGTGTAATTCTCCAAAATCCTAAGATTGTTTTCTTAGGATTTAGTAATTAATCTATAAGGAATTAACAAAAGGTGTTTTTCATCCAAAAAAAACAAAAGGTGTTCTCTTTCCCCCTTTAATTGTAGGGTTTGTAAAGCTTTAATCTTATTTCAGAAAATTGAGCTTTGAATAATGGTATAAGTTGCTTTGCTTTTTCTTTATCAATATCTGTATACTAATGCACACACCCATAGAAGGAATATCCCATATGAAACAATATTTGTAGTGGATTAGAAGGTTTTTCTCACTGGTTATTGACCTGTATTTTTTCTCGTGAGACTTTAAATTATTGAATTTTGATTTGAAGTATGATGATATTTACCTCCCTGTTCCCACCTCTAATGCAATGAATATCTACTTATCTCTTACACATGCATTCATGAATAGTTATGTTGATATAAAAATGCTCACTTTTGCCTCTCTGGTTTTGGCATTATTTCTTTACAATGATATTGCTCAGAATCCTCAGATAAAGCATCATCTTGTTTGATTTAATCTCTCACAATATTATTGTTTCTTACTTTCTATTTTGTCAGTGAATGTGCTCAGATAAAGCTCCCTCTTTTGGTTTACTACATGGATTTGTAACTCTTTCTTCCTTACAGATTGTTGAAAATATTGCTAGAAAATATGGTGTCAGTAAAAGTGAGTTACTTGATCGTGAAGCTAGTGATCTGGCGGTGCGTATTGCTGTGGGGGAAACCGAAATTGTTTCAGAGACAAAGAAGGCCCTGGCAAGTGTTGGAGTCAATGTAGCATCATTGGAGGATTTTGCCTCCGGTAAAACTAATGGCATGATAAGAAGCAACTATGTTTTACTAGTGAAGAACTTGCCTTACAATACAAACGAAGCTGAGCTTATGGAGATGTTTGGTAGATATGGAAGTCTTGATAAAGTTATCCTGCCCCCTACGAGGACAATGGCGCTGGTAAGTAACCATGCGCGCTTGTATGAACAAACCATTGTTGTAAAAAATTTCTTCATAATTTTTTTTAAGGATGCTGACATCTACATACTTATTTCATAGTGATAAATCACTATGAAATTAGCTTACAGACGTTACAATAGAAATATCCACATGATTTATTTATTTCCTCAAACTCCATTTGATATTCTAAATATTGAATTTCTTCAGTCTAATACTTAATGCTCTTGATCAGTCACTTGATCCAGCTTACTTATTCTTCTCGAGGTGATTGCAGGTGGTCTTTCTTGAATCCAGTGAAGCTCGTACAGCTTTTAGTAAATTAGCTTACAAACGTTACAAGTAAGTCATTTGTTAATTTGAATAATACTTGTTTAGATATGGCACTTATTAGTTTAAACTAGCTGGTTCATCTTTGATGATAGCGAAGTACTTTGTGTATATGTTTTCCTTTTAGTGAGTTGGTGTGGCAAGAAAATAGTCTTTAAGGTCGAGTTTGAGTGTGATTCACTGGAAACAAGTGATGGATTTTTTTAGTGACCCTACTGTAGTGCAGGATACGCTAGGTTGTTGTTGTTTTCTATTGTTTTAATGGGAGTTCGTTTGGGGTGGGAAACTTCTGGCTGCATTCAAAGGGATTCACTGAATACATGAATAGATTTCTTGTTTGCTTTATATGTGCTCTTTTTCCTGTGTTGTTTTTAATTTATTCCAGTAATTTACCTTATCTATGGTTTTTTTTTAAAAAAAAAATCAGAGTTCACTGTATTGTAGTGTTTAGTAAAGTAGTCCATAGAATCTTGAATATGTAATGTAATTTTCTTGAAAAATCTCATTTGATTTGATAATAGCTCTGATTTTATTAAGCCTTGTATCTCAGCTTTCTTGGTTTTTACTTTAGCAAGAAAAAAAAATACCTCTTTGTTGTTCATGTGGCATTTTCTTTACTCGGCTTTAGTATTTCCACAGAAGTAATTACAGATGTAAAGCCAATTCTGCGACTCATTCTGAATTGTCTTATCTGCTTTTGACAATTATCCTTTGGAACGTATCAAAAATTCCCTTCTTTGCAAAAGGTTTGATAAATGGACAGTACACAAGCAAAGAAGTTTCACTGTTGTTAACTCTTTGTCTTGGTGAACAGAGATGCTCCACTATACCTTGAGTGGGCTCCAGGCAACATTTTGAATCCAGATTCAGTATCTTCCAATGATGGAAAGAATTATGCTATTGTGGGTGGAAATGAAGCTAAGAAAGCTTTGCTCCAAGAAGAAATCGGAATGTTATCCAATGATACAGATCCTGACGAAATTGAGGTTAGTCAGAACATTCTTGATTTAATGGGTTTTCAGTTCTGCACATTCCATCCATCGTTTTTTTTTTTTTTGGGTTTGGATAAAATGTTTCATGATTGGGATCTTTTCCTTTGCATTCTTGGGACCATCCATGTATTTCGTGTAGCAAGTTGGCCCATCCATGTATTTCCTTTGATGTTTTGGCATTTAGCCAACATCTTTAAGTTGACTACTGGGAAGAAAAATCATACAGGCAGTATAGTGAAAATAGAAACACTTTGTAACATGTAGGTGGTATAGTTTTAAAACTTCCAAACTTCAACATTTGCGGAACAAGGGGTCGTATTTGATCTATTTTAATTCATTTAGTTTATCCATATGCTTGTAATGAGCCACTGTATTTGTTTCCTTATTATTATCCGGATAATTTATAAGAAATTGTTGTAGAATGAAGAATAAGCTTTCCTCGTGAATGCTATGATTTATTATTAACATCGACAAATTGTGCAAGCAGACCAAACCTTTACTTATTGTGCTCATAATCGGCAAATTGGTTGATGGGTACTTGGGATGTGCACAATGATAATGAATTATGGCCAAACCTAAATAGCAAGAAGAAATTGGTTGATGGGTACTTGGGATGTGCACAAGTGATAAATGCATTTGCAGCTTGAAAAGGAACCTGGCTTGTTGTTGTACCATTCTTATGATATTACACTGTTTCATGTTCTTGACTCTATTGGTATCTTCATCTTTTTGTGTTTCAGTCATGTTCTCTGTTTGTCAAGAATCTGAATTTTAAGACGAATGAAGAAAGCTTGAGGAAGCATGTTAATGAAAACATCAAAGACGGGAAAGTTACAAGTGTCAGGGTTAGTGCTTATGCATGATAGTCTTTGGATTTTTAGCTACTTTTCTCCCCCTTCTCTTACGGTATATTCTCTTTATGACCTTGTAGATAAAGAAACACTTGAAGAATGGGAAGAATGTCTCCATGGGTTTTGGTTTTGTCGAATTTGATTCTGTTGAGGCAGCAGCCAATGCAAGCAAAGATTTACAGGTTCATACCTTAAGCAAGCTTTGAAACTTACATTTTACTTGATGTCTTTCTTGTGCCGAGATTGGAAACACATCTACCTGTTTTTTTTTATAGGGAACCGTTTTGGATGGTCATGCTTTAATTTTGCAACTTTCTCGTCCCAAAACAAAAGAGAAATTAGTCAAAAAAGCCACAGATGATCTAAGCTCAACAAAGCTTATTGTGAGAAATGTAGCTTTTGAGGCAACTGAGAAGCAATTGAGGGAGCTCTTTGGCTTATATGGTCAGGTATGGTTTATCAATCTCAATTCTCAACCCTTTAACTTGCTCGTATTACGCTTTTCTCTTTCTCTGGGTAAAAGATTTTGGGCCGAAAAGATCTGAGATTTATCTTTTCAGATGCTAGAGTTTCATTAAACTTATAATTGACACGAATGCAAAGCTAGCCAAATGATAAATGTGCTAAAGAGAATGATGATGTTTTACTAAACTTGAGTGATGTTCATCTTCAATCAGGTTAAAAGTTTAAGGTTGCCAAAGAAGTTGGGAAACCACAGAGGTTTTGCTTTTGTGGAATATTCTACGAAACAAGAAACACAGAAGGCACTCCAATCTCTTTCAAGTACTCATTTGTATGGCCGTCATCTGGTAAGTTATATGCTTTAACAGTCTATGTTGTATACATGCATTGATGGTGTCTATATATTAACCGATGTAACATTCAGGTTCTCGAGAGAGCCAAGGAAGGCGAGAGCTTGGAAGAACTGAGGGTTCGGACAGCTGCTCATTATTCTGACGAGAAAAGCGGATTTCAGGCTTCAGGTAAAGCATCGAAGAAAAGAAAGCTGATGGCTGCTTCAGATAGAGATGATTTTTGAAGATATCAAGCAGTCTGTGCCTTTCGATAGGCATTTTTGTAGTGTTGCTATTATAGCAGTTTGCGCAATTATAGTTGATTATGCGTAAAGGCCGAAAACAACGAGGCATCATCTTCCTCTCGGCACTCTGCAGTGGACGCATATGGAGAAATTAGATTCATTTGAACAGTACAGTTTTATCAACTTAAAATTACCTCTGAAAAATGCCAAATGGATGGGCCTAGAGTTACTGTTACATCAGTTTTGATACAGTCAATTTGTTTCAACTTTTTGTACTTTAGATTAATGTATAAGCAGTTAAGTTATAGGGTATTCTCTAAGGGATTATTTCTTTGGTTGGAAATTTGGAATGGTGCTTCATTTGTTGTTTCATTCGGTGTTTCAAACTTTCAATTATTCATCTTAAAGGGCTCTTAGGATGAATTGTTTAGTTTGTAAAATAGTAAAGGCATAAGAGATGACCCAAAAAATGTCAGTTTTATTTGATAAAAGGGTCCAAAAAAAGGCATATATATAATAGATCTGGTGTGGACTGTTAACAAATTGATCATTTATATGTAACGAAATGATGTAATATAATTATTTATGTGTTATTAGGTTTTTTGTAATGTGAAAACTATGTGTCTTGTAACATGGTTTTTCGTACTTGTACTTATGTGCGAATAACCATGTTGTTGCAGACGGATAATTTTCTTTGTGTGTGTGTGTATGTAGACGGCTCTTATCGGGTAGTTAATTATTCGTTTGTACAAAAAGTGTAAAAAAAATGTATGTATATATAGAGAGGATATAAAATTTCATAATGTACTCATTCAAATAAAAGAAAATATGTAATTGAAGGTGCTATTTTCATAGAATTTCTTATACACTCTATGAGAACCTACCCGGCTACCCCTATTCAAAGAGTGTAAATTCATAAAACTAAACAAACAATACTAATAATAGAACATTATACAGAGTAAATTATATTATCGAATAGATAAATACGACACAACTCACATATACCACTCATGACAATCATCCTAAAAATACTCCAAAGTAAAATGCCTTAAGAGCTCAATTTGCACCAAAATTTGCATGTTAAAATAAGTAAATTTTAACATGCACCGAGCTGACTTCAACAAATTGGAGTAAAACCTGACTTGTTGACCATTTGGCTTTTCTCGCAATACAGAAGTGGAGTATTTAAATAATTTTACGTTGGCCCGCACACGACCTTCCTCCTACTTGTTTTATTCCTAATTTCCTACAATCCTACCGGACCCATCAGACTTTAACAAAATAATAAACATCAATTTTTTTTTTGGCAACATCTATGTTACTTATAATTTGAAGATGTAACATCAATTTTTGGTCCCAAACAAGGGTTTTATGAAGATGAAATGACTTGAATACAAAGAGCTATTGTCTATTTAATGGACACATATTTTTCATGAAATTAAATGGAATGGAATCTTATATATAGATGGTTTAATTCCACATGTGACATGCCCATGGTGAGTTGGTATTCATCGGATCATCAAAAAAGGTATTGCAATGCAATTTGCCACATACATACATGATACATTTATTGATCTTCTGAGGCGTCCCATCATATATCCATGAATTAAATTTTGGTTCATTATATCATATACACATCATGACTGTGACAAACTAACACTTTTCATCTTTGCATTTTTCATTTATATATTTACAATATTGCATTATTTTATTATATGAAAACGAGCGTTACAATTGCCGTTTTAATTGGATGACACGAAAAAAATGGATGCACAAATGTACAAAATCTTTGCTCCAAAGTTAACACGTTTTATGGTTACATTACATTACATCATATATAAAAGATAAAGACTTTGTAATTAGAAAAATAGTATTACTTTTAAAACAATAATTTTTATTTTATCCTATACCAAAAGATGATTACTTCAACAGTTATAAAGTGTATTATAATCATAAAATAATGCCAAAATTTTATCTTTTTTTCCTCCTAGTATTTTGATTTTTGAAAGTTTATTTAGCATATGATCCATCGATAATTGATTTTTTACTTCACTTCATTCTTCGCCAACGTCCCAACTTATATGGAGTAGTTCTGCTTAAGCCATCTCGTTGTAGATTAGTTTCAGTTTGGTTCGATGCGCCTTTTATTTTTCTGTTTAGGTGGATTTCGTGTGCTGATTCGTCCGCCTCTTGATAATTATTGTCTGATCTCAAATTTTTACTTAATAAAATAATCAACTTCGTTGGTGTAATTTATTCCAAATACATATAGACCTGAATAATAATAATTAACAAAAAAACTTACTTCATTATAGGTTATAACTTAAAGGTTAAGTATCCAAATTCGTAATTCACCACCCCTCTGTTAAAAAAAAAATCTTTACCGAATTTTTAAAACAAAATGTATGCTATCATCTATAAAATAAAAACCTTTGCCGAATTTTTGTTTATCCTATTTTTTAAGATGTGAAATAATTTATCAATTAACGAAAATATATTATTTTAAAGTATAATTCAGGTTAAATAAAGATTTCACATTTGATATTTTAGTTTTACTTTAAACAAAAATCCTTACTACTCCGTAATATATAATCCACTTATTAAATAATTAAATATACACAATAAAAGTGAAAAAATAATCTATCCTTGATGGCTTGATCTATACTAAAAGTACATACTCATTCCTCACGTTCTACATACATATTAGTCAAGTCAAACTACTAATTGCCTCCAACGGGCCAAATCCAATTAACCGAGCCCGCCCGAACCAGCCCGGCCCGGACCCACGCGCTCAACACAGCAAAGTCCTCATCGTCTACATATAATCTATGCATTCCCCTCTGCAACCCATCTCCCTCCTCCCACACCAGATCTCCCCTCCACCGCCAAGAACCCTAATCCCAATCCCAGCTCCTCCCGGCGAGGCGACAATGGGGAAGGGCGGATCCCTGAGCGACGGCGTGATCAAGAAGATCGTGCTCTCCTACACCTATGTGGCGATCTGGATCTTCCTCTCCTTCACCGTCATCGTTTACAACAAGTACATACTCGATCGCAAGCTCTACAACTGGCCTTACCCCATCTCCCTCACCATGATCCACATGTCCTTCTGCTCTTCCCTCGCTTTCCTCCTCGTTAGGGTTTTCAAGCTCGTCGAGCCCGTCACCATGTCCCGCGACGTCTACCTTTCTTCCGTTGTCCCGATCGGTGCTCTCTACGCTTTCTCCCTCTGGCTCTCCAATTCCGCCTACATCTACCTGTCCGTCTCCTTCATCCAGATGCTCAAGGCTCTGATGCCTGTCGCCGTTTACTCAATCGGCGTCCTCTTTAAGAAGGAGTCCTTCAAGGGAGAAACCATGGCGAATATGCTCTCTATCTCCTTCGGTGTCGGCATTGCCGCTTACGGCGAGGCCAAATTCGACGGCTGGGGAGTCTTTCTCCAACTAGGCGCCGTTGCGTTCGAGGCCACTCGGCTTGTCATGATCCAGATCTTGCTCAGCTCCAAGGGAATCAATTTCAATCCGATCACCTCTCTCTACTATGTCGCCCCCTGTTGCCTCGTCTTCCTCTTCATCCCCTGGATCTTCGTCGAGTACCCCGTCCTGAGGGATACTTCGAGCTTCCATCTCGATTTCTTCATCTTCGGCACGAATTCGATCTGCGCTTTCGCGTTGAATCTGGCCGTGTTCTTGCTCGTCGGGAAGACTTCGGCGCTGACGATGAATGTGGCCGGTGTGGTCAAGGATTGGCTGCTGATTGCCTTCTCCTGGTCGGTGATTAAGGATACCGTCACTCCAATCAACCTGGTTGGGTACTTCTTGGCGTTTTTGGGCGTCGCGTACTACAATCATGCTAAATTGCAAGCGATGAAGGCGAAGGAGGCGCAAAAGAAGTTGGCTCAGGCGGATGAGGAGGGTGCGAAGCTGATGGAGGAGAGAGAGAGCGGAGCAGTTGCCGGTGACGGCAGGAAGAGCGACAATCAGTAGTGAAAGATCTGAGCTTTCGGGTTTGGATTCTGATTCAGATTCTATGGAACCCTAGATTTAGTTACTACTACAAACCTTCTTCTGTTGCTGTTGCTTCTACTATTACTGCAATTCAATTTTTCTGTTTTTGTTGCTGGAGAGATAGAGACAGCAACCAAAAAAAAAGAGGCCCCTGACTGATGATTGGATCTATGGAGCTTTCCATTTCCAGTTTTGTTTTTGGGTGAGGAATTAGGGATTGTTATTAAGTTGATATGAGGATGGTTGGTGGTGTGTAATCTTCTCTTTTGCTTCACATACTTACTTGCTACCCAGGATAAAACACATTGCAGGTTCTCTACTTTAATATTAATTGTCATGTTTTTAGTTTATTCTTAGATGATCATCTTTGTTATGTTGGTACTTGACATTTTCTGTCTGGTTCATATGGAATTGACATTAGCATTGTTCAATTGAGTAATTGTCCTTTTTGCTGTGGCCTTCCTTTAGCTTACAACTATGGTGATTATCTTCTTCTTTAAATCAGCTTATTGCATTGCTACTAGTTTCAATTTGTTCCCAGTGTCAGTGTGTGATTTTACATATGAGAGTTAATCAGATGCACCTTATTGCTGGTTATCTGGACTTGAAAAGATGCCTTTTTGGAGTTTATGGATAAGGAAATGCTTACATGGTGCAGTGGTTGATGAAGAACATGTGATTGTGTTTGAGAATCATGGAGTACACAGTCTTTGATGAAGACTGTGTACTCCATGATATGCAATGAAGGGTAGAGAACATGTGATTGTGTTTGAGAATCATGGAGTACACAGTCTTCTCATCTTTTCTGAGTTTTTGGGCAAGGAAATGCTATGCAATGAAGGGTAGAGAACATTTGAACTTCATTATTTCCGTGATACAAGATAACGCCATGTATGCTTATATGGTGCATTAGACGATAAAAAAAACATGGTGTTAGAATCACAGAGGTGCATAACATGGATAATGAACCAGTCAGTACATAGCAATGATTCTTGTAGAAAATACAGACTGAAACAATTAGCTTCTTATGAAGAACCTCTAATAGACTAATACTCCGTAACTCATAACATGGATCTTTAGTAGTTTTGCTCACCGCAGCTCTTATGAAGAACCTCTAATAGACTAATTTTGTCACTCTTGGTCTGGTTTAGATGATGTATACAGTGCTACTTGGTTAATTCCTTTCCTTCTGCCTAAAAATGTCCTCCCTTTCTTTGTGGTTCCATAAGTTATGCTAGATACATTGGTTATCTATCATAGTTCATGTCAGAAGAGGCAGAGTATCTTTGGGTTGATATCCAATAATATACAGTAAGAAATAAAGTCCTGGAACTATTGAAGTTAGGTACAGTGCCAAGTTACCAACCTGCTAAGTCGAGATATGATCTCAGTTTCCCTAACTTGTTTGGCAGGGTTTCATTTTTCTTCTTCCTAGCCCCACCTAGAATTAGCTTCCAAGATCTGTTCTAATAGCACCTTGCATGATACTGTAAGTTTTAGACTCCAGCAAGATTAACATGTAAGGTAAGATTTGCCAATCCTTGTTTTCTGCATTTATCAGCTGCTGCACTATGCTTGCACAGTTGCACTATCATGTGTTAAATGCAACTTGTAGCTTTAAGAAGTTAAAATGGGTTACCACTTACCGCACTTTGCAGTAAAGTGTTTCTTCCCCAACTTGTCCAGGAAATAGGTTACAGGATCCGCCGTTTTAGCCAACTTAATAGGTTATAGACCTGTCAAAACACAACCCGACCGGTCAACCCGACTCAAACGCTCGAAAAATTTTCAACCCGAACCCGGGAATTTTTTCCGACTCGAACCCGAAAACCTAAAAATTTTATGGGTAATCTGGGTTTCGACCCTCTGACCCGATTGATTTATAATTTTATATATGATTAAATTTTCTGTGGAGATTCCAATTTAATACATTTTATAATTACAATCACTTGATCTTTCATTTTCAAATCAACTTTTATATTTATTTGTATTCTGTAATACTCCGTCCGATCAAATAGTATTTGATTTTTTATATTTCAACAGACTTTTTTAAGAAGATAAAAATTCTAAAAAATATTAAAATATTAAAACAAATCTATGCTTATTACTAACTGCATTAAATTATTTTTAAAAAAAATTATTTGAAAATTTGATATTTTATATATTATTACATTTTATTAAAAATTATGAGAAATAATAAAAATCAAATGTTTTTAAATAAAATGTAATAATATATAAAGTATCAAATTTTTAATAAAAATATTTTTTAAAAATTATTTAAAATTTTGATATTTATATATTATTACATTTTATTAAAACTACGAGAAATAATAAAAATCAAATATTTATATAATTACAAGCACTAGAACTTACGAACAACGTCTGTAATTTTAAAATTTAAATTTATCGCAAAATTATCAAATCATGATTTTTTTAATTTTAAAAAAAAAATCGACCGACCCGAAATCGACTTGAAATGACCCGAAATCCGGTCAAACCCAGGTTCAAATCAACCCGAAAATACCCAAAATCCATATTGTCCGGAGCCCATATTACCCGGGACCCAAAGTGCCCCGACCCATTTGATAGGTCTAGGTCAAATGTATTATAACTGGGCTTAAGGTCTTAAGCCCATCTATTTTTTCACCCCTTTCAGATAGGACTTTACATTAAATTTTAGGGAAATTTACAGAAAATCACTCTTTAAATATGAGTGTTTTCACTTAACCACCCCTTACATTCAAAATTTCAGAAAACTACCATTTAAATGGTATTTGTTTAGAACTCTCCACTCCTTTTATCTTTTTTCGTTAATTTATCATTAAAGATTTTATATTTTAACATCTTTAAACTCAAATTTGTTTATAAATATATTCAAAATTTGAATTTAAGAGCTCGATTATATTTTAGGGATTATTTTAATTATTCTAAAAATAATAATAAATATAGCCTAGAATTATTATCTTAATTTATGTTTATAAATTTTTAAAATATTATGTAAATTACTCTTATTTATTTATATTTTAAATATTTTAAAAATATTATTATTTGTCTATAGTTTATATATTGTTGTTCAATAATTATCTTTGATAAAAAAAAAATGAAAAAAATGTCTATAATTATATAATCGAGTCCTTAAATTCAAATTTTGAATATATTTACCATCAAATTTGAGTTTAAAAATATTAAAATTTAATGATAAATTAATGAAAAATAGAGGAATGGGTGGTGAGCTGAGATGTAAACAAAGACTATTTAAAGGGTAGTTTTATGTAATTTTGAATTTAAGTTGTGATTAAGTGAAAACACTCATATTTAAAGGGTGGTTCCCTCAATCTTATTCTTGTGTATACATGAAAGGCATCAATCCATGAGCAACAAGGACTAGGAGAATAAGTTGCATGATAAACAAAAAACAATACCACCATATAATTCAAGTTCAAAAACATCCAGCATTTCAATTGAAATAACATTAAACAACAATCATCTCACTTGCAAGTCTTTAAAAAGGAAACCATTTTTTTTAAAAGAAAAAAGCCGAATCAGGATGCCAAGTGCAACAAACGATCTCATCAGTCAAAGCCTCCAAGGAGCAAACTTTTGATGGGGCTATCACTCCGAATAAGCATTCCTTGATTCTTCTTCAGATCAAGAGCTTCTCAATGGCATCCTGTAAACACGTGCAGACAAGTGTTAGATTTGCAACAATGAACTGGGGAGCAAAAACAAAGAAAACATTAGTTTTAGGAAAGCACCTTCAGTTGATTTATTTGAGTTTTCAATTGGCTTCCTTCGTTGCTGGTCACAGAGCAAGCAATCACGGGTCTTGTGACTCCACAAGCACGGCCAAGAGCTTGCTTCGAGGGCACAAAAACATACGGCACATTCTGCACAAACATTCATAAGTATTTCTCCAGTTGAGACAGAAAAATGCAATTCTACAACACTGGAAAAGTCAAGGTTAAACCGGTCAGGGTTGAGGTAAATATGCATCTTCTCTAACCAATTAATACACTTGCTTTGCTGTATTTAAGCATCAAAGGGCATTTTACAGTATAATAACTACTAATGACTTACCAAGATGTACTGATTCTATTAACATAAGGGTTAACTAACAAATGATTCAGGTTGACATATGGAGGTTCAAAACAAAGAATTGTAAACCTGTAAATGCTTACCCAAAGTTAAATTAACATAATTGTTCCAACTCCCAATCCTTTTTTCCAATATAGGCTATTGTAAAATTGTAATCTTGTTAAAGATACAGTGAGCACAGGACATGAATTTTATGCTCATCCCACAGTAAATTGATTTCCTTTATCACAATCAGTTCAACTTAAAGCATGTATCAACAAAATACTCGACTACAAGTACTAAGCAATAACAAGCATAAGCAAAGAAACAACAACAGCAGCGCCAGTAAACAAGTACCTTGTCTTCAGCAAGCAATGGAAGGTGGAGGAGGATCTCAAGAGGCTCTGCATCAGCAGCCATGACAACAAACTCAGAGATACCTCTGTTCAATGTTTTGGTGGCTGCAAACAACACCAATCAGTCAAATACCATGGATTAATAACAAAACAGAAACTGAAATCACCGAAGAGAGTAGAAAAAGGAGCAAACCTTCATTGGCGCCCTTCTTGAGTTGCTTGTAATTGGCCGCTTGTGAGACCAAATCCATTATGGTGATGGTCAGCTGAGCATCGGCCAGCGGGTAAGCTTTAGGGTTAACTTCTTCTCCTCCCTGTATTTAGCGACGAAGCAAGCAATTAACGCAAATTACCATGAGTTTCAAAAATATCGAAGCTGATGAGAACAAATTGATTTCAGTCTCGACTACTACAATTAGAGAGAAAGGGACACAGAGATAGTAATAAAAAGAGAAATTACCATTTGAGCGGCGGATCGGCGAGAGCACAGTAAGCAGGAAGAAGAAGGGGGAGAAAGCGAAAATGGGGGCTAGGGTTTTTGCCCAAACGAGAAAACAAGGGTTTAAGAGGAACGAATGCTGATTTAGGGGTTCGAATATATAGAGGCGTATTTTACACAAAAACACCCCCAATCTTGGCCTATTTTAGAAAACGAACCGTTTATTTTTCTTTTTCACTATTTTAACATAAAATCACCCTTTATCTTGTATTAATTCCACAAACTACAAACGAGATCTTTTTGAAACTAAACGCAACCTAGAAGACAACATTAGCTACCATTTGGTGGAGCTTATAGACCATTAGAAACAAGATTATATTCAATGATGACAACCACATATATCAAAGAAAACAAGAGGTATGATGTATCTACGAGACTACAACAACAACTGATATACTCCCCCCGTTAATTAAAACTTGACGTTTTACTATTCACGCACGCATTTTTAGGTGTTAAAAACTATATAAAATATTGACTTTTTAAATAATTTTTTTAAATAATATCATACTTAGTACTATTAGGTATGAGTTTATAAAAACAAATGTAACAAAAACTTAATATTTTATATAGTTTTTATCGTTCTAAAAAAGCGTGCATGAATAGTAAACGACAAGTTTTAATTAACAGAGGGAGTATCTACGAGACTACAACAACAACTGTAACAACTAGAGGATTATAAAACAATGTATTGGGAAGAGAAGGAATCAACGGAAATACAACCAAAACCAATACCATGACGTAGGAAAAATATGAGATGGACCAAACCGGCAACTAGAGTTTTCAAGATTAGCTTCGACGGCTCTAAGCTACCATCGGGAGCGGAAGAAGAAGAAGCGTATGAAGATGGAAGAATAGATCTGAAGAATAGATTGGGATACCCGTCGAATTTCTAGGGTTTGAAAGTTTCCAATCTATTTGTTTTTGTCATTTGTTATTCGGATCTGCATCGGAAGATAAGCTTTTGATGAGATTGAAGAGTAAGCTTTCATGACTCTTCTATTCACCAGTTATTCTATTTAGTCGTAGTTAGCTGTAGTTTCATTGGACTGGGTGTGGAGTAGAATCTATTGTTGCTTCAGTTCCCTTGGATTGGTAGCACTATTTGATTTTGAAGCATTGGTTGTTGTCGCTTCAATTTCATGTATTCAATCTTAGTTTCCTTGAATTGGTAGGGGACTAAGTTTCGATTTGTTAGATTAATGTGTTGGTGGTTGTGTTTATTGTTAATCTGCTATTAAAACTGCTATTAGAATGTTTGTCTACATATTTTTCCCATCTTTGGTATGCGAACGAGCTCAAACGAGCCTATCGAGCCCGAACAAATGAGCTTAAGCAACGAGCTTGAACGAGCTTAGGCTCGTTCGTTCAGCTTGACCGAGCCCATCAAGCCAAGCTCGAGTTTGTAGTTGGGCTCGCGAGCCGAGCATGAGCGCCAAAAAAAGCTCGTGTAAAATTTAGGCTCGAGCTCGGCTCGGCTCGATTTTTATTCGAGTCAAGCTTGAACATGTCAAGCTCGGCTCGTTCGGCTCGAATAACACCCCTAAGTATTACTATCTTCAATGTCTTGCAAATGTGCACTATGCAGAAATTTACAATACTTTTTTGTATTTTGTTTAATTTGTATTTTGCATTTAATCATCCATAATCTATCTGCAATCTATGACGAATTATTAAAAGAGAAGAATTTTCATGAAATGTTCACCACCATAATTATATAATTTTTAGAGGGAATAGCACAAAATGACCCAAAAATCGGTTTTTATTGCAAAGTTAACCCAATCCGGTTTGAAATTGGGCTAAACCGGATATGGGGTAAAAGGTTCCCTTGAATTGGTAAATAAAGAGTGGTCATTCCGGGGTTCGAACCGGGGACCTATGGGTACTACCCACGAGTCCTTTCCGGTGAGCCATAGAAAAAGCAATTGAGAGAGGACAAAAGAGAGATAGGGGGGAGTGAAAAAAAAAGTAAAGTTGCAGAGGAGAGAGAGAAAGAGAGATCAGTGAGGATAAGACAGAGAGAGATGGAAGAGTTATCTCTCTTTTGCGACTTTACTATTGCTTTTTCACTTCGAAGAAGAAGCAATTAGACGGGGTTTATTTGCATGTTGACGTGTAAACAGTTAGTTTTAACTGCACAGCCAATGCAAAATGACACGACACATATTGGAATCGATTGGATAAGAGTTATCGGAGAAATAGATTCACCATCGACTTCGGATAGAAAATGGGCAAGTTTGCTTTCGATAAAGGTTATGCGAGATGTGTCTCCCTCAAATCTGAAGCAAATTTACCCATTTTCTATCTAAAGTCGATGGTGAATCTGTTTATCCGATAACTCTTGTCCAGTCGATTTCAATATGTGTCATGTCGTTTTGCTTTGGGTGTCTAGTTAAAACTAGCTGCTTACATGTCAACTTGCAAATGAACTCTCGTCCAATTGCTTCTTCTTCGATGGTTTTTATCTGAAATTTAAGATTTAATTCAAATTATGTTAATGCCCCCTCACTGTCACTCTTTCATCTCTCTTTGTCCTATCCTCACTAATCTCTCTCTCTCTTTCTCCCCTCTGCAACTTTACTTTTCCTTTTCACTCCTCTCTCTCACGTCTTCTCTCTCCTATGCATACTTTCTCTCTGCAGACTCTCTCTTGCTGTCCTCTCTCTCTCTCTCTGTTTTTTTATCGAAAGCAAACTTACATATTTTCTATCCGAAGTTGATAGTGAATTTGTTTCTCCGATAACTCTTGTCCAGTTGGTTCCAATAGGTGGCATGTCGTTTTGCGTTTTGCTTATGTAAACCTTTTACCAATTAGTGGATTTGAGATCTCAAGTCGATTCGGATGAAGCTCCATGGACGTAGGCTCCGGCCGAACCACGTAAAATCTTGCGTTTGGTTTTTGATTTCGTTCTTGTTCGTTTTCAGTTTTCAAAACCCCAATCTTGGCTTTCAATCTATAAAGCCGAGATCGCTACGAATCATCATAGATTTCTACCTTATTTTCTTGGTTTAGTTTAAATCGGTTTGAACTTACAATCGATACTAAAGTCTATGTGATTCAGTACTTGATAGATTACAATTGAACCTCATACACTTTTAGGTGTAGGTTTAGCTGTGTCAAAATCTAATGAGATGTGACCTTGAAAACTCTTAGCCAGGGTGCAGAACATCGAGATCTTCCTTAATTTATCAGCAAATACATGTGTGATAATGTATGATATTGTAGGTATATATTGTATGATGTATGAATTTGTTGTGTAATTGATGAAATGAGAGACTGGGCTGATTTTTATTTTTTTTATTCTTAAGGCTGGGTAGGGCCCTTATTATTGAAAAACAGTAGTTACATCACAAGTGGAGCAACATAACTACATAAGGAATTAGGTTGCTAATAGAGGGTGGTAGAGAGGGGTGTATGGTGAGCAATCCATCAAGGGGCATAGCCCAATTTGCGATTGTATCAGCAACCCTGTTTGCCTGACGTCTGACATGCATGCCTAACACGAACATCCAAGCTCGTCTCTCTCAAAATCCGCCGGCTTCGACAGATAAGGTTGTAGTTTGCGTGTGCGTCCTCTCCATGTCCGTTTAGTTCCTCCGCTAATGCACCACAATCCGTCTCCAAGATGAGTTTGCCGATCCCCATGTCCTTTGCAATCGATAGTCCATGGAGAATCGACCACACTTGAAGGGTGAATGCCCCAACCATCGTTCCTGGGCTGAATTTATTATGATCAGCTTCTTCATGCGTTTTCAACATGTCCCCACTGTTAAAAGGCTAAATACATGTGTGATATATGATACTGTTGTCGGTGGTGTGTAAATTGTACTAATGTATGAAGTTATTGTGTAATTGATGAAATGGGAGATTGAGCTGAATTTATGATCAGTTTCTTCGTGTGTACGTTATTAACAGTTGGAGATCTCCGGCAAGTAAATCATCAAAGTATCAAACAAAGCAGAACATTAATAAATCCCATGATTTTATTTAACAAAAGATGATGGAACAATACCGAAAAAACAAAAAATAAAAATTCAATCGCGCGTCAGGTAGGGGTCGAACCTACGACCTTCTGCTTAGGAAACAGACGCTCTATCCACTGAGCTACAGACGCTTTGTTGTTTAAATTGGTACGAAGACGTTATATATTCATGATAAACTAAAAACAAAACTTCATTAAACTAAAAACAGACGCTTTGTTGTTTAAACAGACGCCCTATTATAAATTACTCATCCATAATTTTAGACCAAAACACCTTGAATTAACTAAATCGCCTTTCATTAAACTAAAAACAAAACTTCGAAATTCAATACTTATTGAAATATATTTATAAAATGTACTAAAAACAGTGATTCAGTGAATATATTCATGATAAGAATAAAAGGTGTTTCCAAATCTAGCATTCCACTTCTTTTTTTAAATATTATTTTAATAAGAATGAAACAAGTGTGTGGATGTTGAATTGTTTTTTTTTTTTTTAAAAAAAAAAACTACCAATATTATTAAGCAAGGTCTCGATCAACAAGATCTAAATCACTACACCGACAATCATCAACAAAATCTAACTCAATGAAAGTGTTAAAGTCACAACTAATATAGTAAGATAATATTTAAAAAAAACATTAATTTTTTTTACTCAAGAGTCAAGACTCTAAATAAATCTAAAATAAGCTCTCGGGGGGTTGCTAAGACACTAGTGGGGAGTAAAAATCATCAAATATCATCTATCTTAATTGCTAAGATGCTGGTTAAAATGAAATTTTACTCGTAAAAGATGATTTGAACAAAATGACCTAAATTAGGATCTGTCTTGTGTAATTTATACCTTGCAAAAATGAAAAAAATTTACCCTGTATAGTTACATTTCATCCCCTCCAATAATCCGATCCCATTTGACTTTAAGAATGTGTTCATCATCCATATCCATCCACTCTTGTAGGAACTAGGAAATGATTAAAGAGGAACTTGTTTATGACAGCATCGGAGGAACATTCAAGGGACAGATCCCTCTGTATAATAAGCTAAAGAACCAAAACTCAGCCATGAAGCAACCAATCCATTCAATTCACATCCATGGAAAGAAGTTATACTAAGTTGAAGGGATGTGATCACGAGCTTCAGCCCCCGTGGCTGTGTTAAAACAGGGAATTTAAAGAAAACTGCATATAAACGAATCCTCATTGCACAAATTCATGTTAATATCAGACGAAGTATGTCCCCAGAGTACTTGAATGACTTCTCGGTCTCATCCAGGCAATGGTTCTTTTCTTCCCTACTCCAGTTCTGCAGCACAAGTAAACAGCTCTTGAGAATGAGGTCTCGGAAACAGATATTTACAAGCTGTGGTGAGAAAAGAGGATAGGGGGTCAAAAGTACTTACTTCAGCAACCTTGTTAAGTTTGTCCCTCACATTCTGCAGCAACTGTCGTAGGTCGCCATCCCATTTGTAGAATTCCAACTCCTTTTTGTCGAGTATCTTCTCAGCCACCTACACGCAGTTCAGACCAATGAGCGAATGATATAAATTATGCAATGTGTAAACTGGAAATATAGAAAGTTAGAAACGATGAGTGACTCAAATGATTTTACCTTTTTTCCAATCATTCGCCCGCCAGCAGTATGTGCAAAATATACATTATAGAAATGGCAAATAAATGCCTGTGGATCCTTCTCTGATAATTCTTCAAGATAACTGGCATAAGTGAGGCCCGGGGTGGACGGTTCAGGAATGGCATAGCCTTTCTCTTTGAACCACTCCAAATCCTTGGCTAAACTTTCTGTTCTTTCCAGTCCCGTGTTTCTAAACTCGGCATCTACAGATAAGAGATGCATCCATTAGGATAATAGCACTACCAATCCAGAATATGGTTTAAGGCAACCCCTAATGACATTCATTAGCTGATTTGCAGGCATCAACAATAAAACAGGAACTATTCCACCCTGGTATCAACAAGTCAGTTAAAACCACTCAACTTCATTCAAGTAACACTAATTTAGTTGCTAATGGATTTTGAATAATGTCTTAGATGAAATATTACTACATTTGCATTGTAGTAAAATGTGGTAAGAGTGATTTCCAACATTTGTTTGGCCCATTTAATTGTAAAGCTCGTTTGGAATAAGTTTGCCCGTTTTGCTCTATAGATGAGACCAAACAATAATTGGCGAGTCAAAAACTTTGATCATGAAGTATGCCCCTGTTGTCTTGGCGTACCTCATGTTGTATGCTTATTTATGCAATATTCCCAACCCCAAATGTGGGGAAAAGAACCTCATGATGTATGATATTCATGCAATATTCCCAACCCCAAAAGAGGGGAAAAGATGAATAAGAAAGAAGGCCTAACCTTTCGCCCTAAATGCAAGCTTCTCAGCAGTTCCAAAGTAAATATCAGTTATCAACTTATTGCAGCTCATATTCAACTCCAATAACAGTAAAATCCACCCATTTCATTATAAGCATAATCATTCTTTATTCAGCTCCTTGTAAGAAAACGAAAGAGTGCAAAACCAAGTTCATATCATGGAGAAAAACAAAGATATAAAAATGAAAGAAAAATATAGATCTGCAAATGAAAGAGAAGCATACCAGCATATGAACACATTTGTTAGATTCTAGGAAGTCACAGGCTTAGCATGACCATGTCACTGCCAGATTCAGAATATTGCTAGAGCAACAATATGGCTACTATCATCTTAGAAATATGCACTTATGCAGCAGCACACATAAGAATCAAGCAACAAACATTAGGTGAACAAGTGGTGATTAGAGTGACTGTTTGTGGTACCTCCAACGGGAGCGGCCATTGAATAGGTTCCAAATCCAACTTTTCATTGATTCATGGTTCCTTGCTATGATACAGTGCTTTGAATTTCAAAAGAAATATACAAATACGTTGTCTACAGCCATCGAAACAGCTTACTTCATAGTCCATTCTGATGTATGCTAAAGCTAAAGTGCCAGAAACATGGCTCCTTAGTTCCCTCAAACAGCACACAGCATAAACTCTCCATTTGCAAACAGATCAATCTATCAAACTCTACGCCCCACAGGCATGGACAATCATTTACACATAACATATCCATTTACAAGCATGGACAATCACCTTAATAATAACACTTGTACTGAAACTAAAAATCCCAAGTTCAAATCATAAAAAGTGTAAACCACTGGCAGGTATTTTATTCATTTAGGTTAGATAACATCCACTGATCAATTCCACATAACACATACCAATCAACAAACTATAACCAAACAAACTAAAAAAACAACCTCCTTCATTCTTGATTTGGTATTTAATCATCAAATGTAAGACAGAAACCCTATCCAAGAAAGAGATAACAATTTCAATCCAAATCCTCAAAAAGAAGGGCAAAAGCTACTCACAATAAGGAACAGGAGCTTTCTCCACAATACCCTCCATTGTTTCATACACAGCCTTGCTATCCACCAGAAACCTCAAATACCCATCAACCGTCGGGTCCCACTTGGCCGGCGACGTCTCCTCCGGCGAAGTGGTTTCCTTTTCCCCCTCCTTGGCCTGGTCCCTAGTATGCAACCTCATAGCCACGGACCTCATTTCCTCCACAAACCCCTTACCCTCACCACCACCGTCCCCCTTCTTCTGCATCTCCGACGACGCAGCGGCGGTCGCCTTCGCCACCACCACCACCGGCCTCAAGGGCAATCTGGTTAAATACCGGCCACCCACATGCCCGATTGACAGCTTCTGGCCAAAACCCATGGCGGAATTGAGATTGGGGCTTCTTGCGGAGCAACAAATAGAAGCCGCCCGTGGGATTCGATAATTGAATACCGAGGCTTTGGAAATAGGGCGGGATTGAGAGATGGGTGTGAGTGAAGCCATGAGTCGGCGGGAGCTTGTGGCTTGCAATCAAAGCACAGAATTTGGATTGTAGAGATTTGAGACTGAGAGTGCACGTACAGATTGAACTGGACAGGAATTAATAAATAATGATGGATATGATATGGGTAATTTTTTTTTTATTAAATTTTAAAATAAAGGAGGGAGATTCAGATCTTGGAAATGGGAAGCCGGAAGGTGAGTTGTCCATTGTGTCTCCGTCTCGGGAAAAGATTCGGGTAAAAGGAGAAGAAAACGGAGTCGTTTCGCAGTGGATTGGGGTGGGGCGGCAAAATCAACGACAACAACAGGTGGGGGTTCTGCGTGGGTTCAGCCGGTGATGGTAGAGGTGGAACCGGCAATCGGGTGGATTCGGTCGATATCGGGTTCGATTCAAATAATATATTAATCCTGCAGTTCTACGTGAGTGTTGTTTGGACTTGAAAACAAACTTTCTAAGGAGTAAAAATTCTATAAAATATAAATTTTTTATTAATTTAAAAAAAATTATAATTGTTAGTAATAAGTATAAAATTATAAAAAAAAATCATTACAAAAATAATATTTTATAAAATTTTACATCCTTAAAATACATGTCGAAAAATAAAATGACACTTATGATTTAGGGCGTGTTTTCTGAACGAAATTTTAAGAGGTGGAGGGGGTGGAGGTGGGTGAAATGGGGTGGAGATAGGGCAAAATTACCCAACTTGGGGACGGGAGGTAGGAGGTGGGAGGGAGATCCACCCCATTAACGAGGGTGGAAGTGGTGTTGGGAAAGGAGGAAGAAAACAGGCCCTTAGATCTTGTTTGAATTGAGTTGAGGACGGATGGAGTATGAATCGAGCAAGGTTTGTTTGTGTTTAGCTCAAATTGGATATCGTGATTAAAATGGATCGAGCTAACTTTGCAATAATGCCAGATTTTAGAATCAAATGGAGCTGGAAAGATGAACTTCAACAACGTCGTTTTAGTTTCCTTAATCTCCAGTCTCCACAGCATGGACTCCAAATTCCAATGCTGCTCAACCAGTTTCATCATGGCTCCCGGGAAGTCGAAATTCATGCCTAAAACCTAACAATAACAATACTCTTATGGGGTTTGTTTGTCCCCCTCAGCGTCAGACCAGATTCCCGACACCTCTTTACGATCCTCGAACTTGACCTGGCTGTCGAAGCGATGGCAAATCTGGCAGTAGTCTGCGATGAAGATAACCAAGTTATATTACAGATTCAAGTTTATGGCGAATTAAGGTCTCTCTGTTAGTGGGAGCATGCGAGGCGGCATGCATAATACACATTGCCAGTTTTGAAGGTGAACACAACAAATTCAAGCCATCTTTGGATTACACTCGCGATATTCTAAATGCAAACGAGTTCAATTACTTCGCTACTTGTTCGAATATAGGTACTCCGGGCATCTTCTTCCATGTCTCGTCCACCCCAGAAAGTTTCAGGGGAGGCAACGAGAACATGCTAACAGTCGAGCTACCCCTTCTCATTTCCTTGAGCGACCTCAGCGCTGAAACCGTGCTCTTCATGTACAGGCTCTCCATGTACTCTATTTCTGCCAGCTCCTTGGTGCCTTCAAGGAGGGCTTCGTTGCTGCTGGGGATGTCTGTAGTGTTTTCGCTGGTGGTGGGGCCACACGGCTCCTTTCCATCTGCTGCTGCAGCTGAGGCAAGGGATGGCTCCTCGGTTGGGAAAAGCATGTCGAGCATTCGCTCACATTCCTTGACTAGCTTGAAGAGCAGATCAGTGGTGAAGAAGGGCTGCTGGAGAACCTTCTGGATGAAGGGCAGGCGAATGAGGGCACCCGTCCTCTTGTCATACTTCTTCAGAATTTTCACCAGTCCTGCAATGGAGGTTTGAAGTTAAGCTTCAAGGCACTTGTGAAAATTACATACTGGCTTTCTACCGGGGAAAACACAATGAGAGCTGATTGGGGGGACCATCTCATTAAGGAGACTTTCACCAAGGATAAGAATAAGAAAGATCTCAACAGGAATACCATTTTCAGATCAAATACAGTTCAAATAAAATAGGACAATAGGATGATTTCAATGTTTTCACAAGAATTTTTAAAGGAAAAAAAATCTCTTTCAAAAGACACTTGAATGATCAACTAAGCAAACCAAGTCAAGAATCACGGAAACCATAGGGCAAATTAACAATTCCTTTCAGCAGTGAAGACTGAATCCTCATGTACACCATCCCTTTTTATTTCTCAATATTTGAACTTATCAAAAACACACAAGATTCATGCGACGATAGTCAACACAGCAATGACAACATTATTCAAAGATAACCCAATCCACATAAACACCAATAAAATCCATCCACCTATGCAAACACATATCTTCTACCATTAGCTAAAAGATCCTGCACTTTACAGTTCACAGTGTAACTTGGAACCACTAGAGACATCAATTAAACAACAACCAAAGGATAATCAAACTAAGGAGTAGGTTTTCTTAGGGGGGCAAGGTTAATCATTGATTCACAATAATTGCTACAACATATTACAATCGTCCCTTATCCTATCACCCTGAGTAGTGGCCTGTGATTGAATGCACTTGCAACATAACGAACCTTATCCACTCGAATATGGAAAAAGCAAAGGCCAAGAAAACGCCAAAGATGGCAGCTAACAGTTACCTGTATAGTTCAAAGCACTATAATTTTCCAGTAGAACCATCTCCCCATGGAAATCCACAATCTCCTTCCTGATGTTTAGTGTCTCCTCGTTTGAGGCCTTGGCTTTTGCCACTCTGTCTTGCAGCTCCTGCACATATGGAGTCCATCATAAGGTCACTAAGCTATCAATCATACAAATTTTGACTGATCAGATATGACAAGTAGCACAATCATCCTATTTTCCTAATAAGGCAGTCTATTGATTTAAACAATTCAACTGTTTCCCATTTTATATCAAAATTTCCGAAGAAGGAACTTTAGATCATGCTCTTTAAAGAGCAACAGCAACCTAAACAAGGTAACAAATAAAGCACATGCAGTAGATCTTCAATGACTGACTTAGTTCCACAATCAGTAATAGTGTGATTCGGAATATAGAAGGGGGACAAAATCAGAAGCTTAATAAATACGCCATATCGCAACCGATAATGCGTAATTCTTCAATTTCAACCTAATTCACTCAAAATTCGAACTCTCCGAATTCAGATTCTTCAAGAGGAGATGGAGAAATTGAGTATCATACCTTCAATCTGATGATGTACTCCTCCTCCTTCTCGACGAAGAAAGTATTGAATTTCTCAAGCTCGTCTTCAAGGAGCCTGATGAAATCAACCTCCTCCTTCGACATGCCGTCCTCCACGGCCGCCAACGCATCCACGTCTTCCGCGTCACGGGAGAGAGAGGAGAGCCGCTGACGCTTCACCGGACGAGAAGCGCAGTCGGAATCCTTGGGATTGATGAGCTTGAGGCGCTTCTTGAGGCCTTTGTAGGACAAAAACTTGTCCCTCCACTCCGGGAGAGTCTCCTCGATCTGGTTGCTCAGGTTCTTCCCAAACTTCATCCTAATCGTCCTGGCCGCAGATTGGGAATCTTCGAAAGAACTGAAATCACACAAAAGGGAAAGTGGTGGGCGTGAAGATGAAGACGAAGAGAGGAGGTCGGAAGTGGCGGTGTGTTGGGTGGGTTAAAATTAAAGGAAAAAAGAATATTCGGCGTTTGTGTGCGAATATATCGGTCTTCTTTTTTCTCTTTATTCGCGCAGGAAGAGAGGATAAAAAGGGAAAGGATAAGAAATCATTTTTAAATTTTTATTTATGAAAAATAATTGAAAATCAAAATATATTAAAATAAAATTTAATTCATTTGATTTTCCAGCACAATTCTTAAAAGATAAAAAAATTATAAAATACATTATTATTTTTTTGGTTTATAGGCAAGCACTAGACCCATTACAATATAACACGTCATCCTTACCAACTAAGCTAGCCAGACTTATTTATTACTAATAAAAAAATTCAAAAGTTGATATTTTACTCCGCGTATATTTATCTAAAAACGTGATGAAGAATCAAGTGAATTAAATTTTAATACACTTTGAATTATCAACTCTAAATCGAGTGAATTAAAAATGTATTCAAAGTTTCAAACTATTTCATATCAAATTGGGTCATGAACTGCATCACTACAACAACATTCTCAGTTCTGGTCAACAACAGACCGGGCAAACAATTCAAACTTGGAAGGGGAATTAGACAAGGTGATCCACTTCCTCCCTATATCTTCATCTTGGTCATGGAAAACCTTGCACAAGAATTAATGGAGGAAGCAGCCTATGAAGTTGCACTCATAGGGATCAAACTATGTTGAGAATATAAAAAGTTGAAGATGTGGGATCTCCCACATTGATTAAAAATGAAATCCAAGCCTTGCATATAAGCCGGTGGGCTACCCCACTTAATACCAATTGGTTTTAGGATGGAACCCCACTCGGTTTGTATGCTCGGCTTGGTTGGTGCGCATATTGCGCTTGGGCGTGCGTGGCCCTCCCCTCCACGTCGGATATTACCCACCGTAATTTAACATGGTATCAGAGCCGAATTATCAGAGCCGAGGTTCGGCTAAGTGCGGTGTGGTTTGGATTCCTGGTCTTAATTGGCTGGCCGGCCTTAAGGCTTAAGTCGTCAAGTGCAACTGTCAATAATGCGTGGCCAGGCAGTTGCACTTGAGGGGGGGGGGTGTTGAGAATATAAAAAGTTGAAGTTCCACATTGATTAAAAATGAAATCCAAGCCTTGCATATAAGTCGGTGGGCTACCCCACCTAATACCAATTGGTTTTAGGATGGAACCCCACTCGGTTTGTATGCTCGGCTTGGTTGGTGCGCGTATTGCGCTTGGGCGTGCGTGCCCCCCCCCCCCCCCACGTCGGTTATTACCCACCGTAATTTAACAAACTAACCAAAAATGGTACCCCAATCCCCTTTCTCGCCTTTGCAGATGACACAATCATCTTCTCTAAAGGATCCCATAAGAGTCTCCACACGATTATGAATATTCTTAACAGCTTCTCAAACCTCTCAAGACTATCCATCAACTATAACAAGAGCTCCCTACAAGTCTCAAAAAATGTAAGCCAAAAGCTTGCCACCGCCCTAGCCAATGACATGAACATTCCGATCTCTAAGACCCTTGAAAAATATCTTGGCATCCCACTAGTAGGAGGAAGAGTGAAAAATGTTGTCTTTGATGAGGCCATTCAAAATCTGAAAAAAAAAAACAATTATCCAAATGGAGGGCTTCCTCTCTATCCCAAGCAGGGCGAACAACCCTCATTCAGGCAAACTTAAGCTATAAAACCAATTACGGAATTACCTAATGCAAAACTTCCTGCTACCTAAAGGTGTTCTTAACCAAATTGATCAGATCCAAAAAAAACTTTTTTTTGGAATAAACTACAATCAGAGAGATACACCCCTCTTATTAGCTGGGATAAAATTTGCAAACTCAAAGAACAAGGTGGTCTGGGCTTGAAACTTGCAGAAGACATGAATATCAATTTACAAATGAAACTCCTTTGGGAAATCTATGCTGAGCCTAACAACATTTGGGTTAAATTAATCAAAGAAAAATATCTACAACAAAAGAGCCTAATAGAAAGGACATCTCATAACACTTCATGGCAATTTGGCAGGCTCCTTAAACTAAAACAACAATTCCTCCAAGGATTACTATGGATTATTGGAAATGGCAAAACCATAAATGTTTGGACAGACCCTTAGGTTCAAGACCATAATCTGATTAGTTATCGACAGAACTTTGACCCCGAACTTAAAATTTACCAACTCTTTACCCCAACTAAAGAATGGAATGTCCCCCTTCTCAGCAAAATCTTTCCAAATCATATTGTACAACACATCATAAAAATACATATCTAAGATTGGGACACTTCGGATAAAATAATCTGGGAATTTAACCCGAATGGTCAATTCTCTACTAGATCAACTAGACACATAATCAACACTAACAACACATCCACCAAAGATTATAAATGGATATGGAAGTTGAACCTCCCTCCTAGAATTAAAAACCTACTTTGGAAAATATCTACTGACAGCCTGGCTACGACAGATAGACTAAATAGGTACATAAATAGGGTCCCTTCTCAATGTTGTTTCTGTAACCACAATAATGAAGATAACAATCACCTTTTTGTTAATTGCCCTTTCACCAGAGCTACGGTTGCGGCCTATGAGCAAAGTGTAAGCAAAACTACAACACTTATTCCCAACCACTGCACTGATATAGATAGTATCATTACTACAAATACAGACAAGAAGTTGATAGAAGAACTATGTTTTATATGGCAAAAAATATGGGAATCTAGAAATGAATTGATTTTCAGGAAAAAAAACGCATAATACGCCTCATCAGATAGCTGTAAGAGTAATCATAGACCTCAGAGCTTGGCACTATGCCATCAAAACTAATGATGAAACTCCACCACTAAGTAACAAAAGAAGAAGAAACCGTATTAAATGGATAAGACCACATAGGACTATCTACAAAATAAACGTAGATGATTCTTTTATACCCACTGACTCTTGCCGGGTGGGTGGGATTATTAGGGACCATAAGGGTTTTGTGATTGATATCTTTCAATCTGAAGTGGATACGACTTCTGCTATCCAAACATAAGCAGCTGCTTTATGTGCAGGTGTAAACTTAGCAATAGTTAAAGGTATAAGAAGAGTCATAATGGAAGGGGACTGCTTGGAGGTTACCAAGGCAATCAATGATAGCAACTACGTGAGATGGGAAATTCTGAGAGAAATGGAGTTTATCAAGAAACTTAGTTGTAACTTCGAGAGCATAGAATTCAGACACTGCTACAGGGAAGCAAACAAGGCCGCTGATTATATAGTTAAGTCTATGAATATTTGTACGTTTCGAACCTCCCTACCTGTAGGGATCTCTGTAACATCATCCAATCGGATGATCATGGTGGTATCTTACCTAGGTAGGATCTGTCTAATTTTTGCCTATTGTAAAAAAAAATAAAAAAAATCAATCTCGATACTGGACGAATATTGTCCAATTTTTTGTTTAATTTTTTCATGCGGCAATCAAAGATTCAAAAATTTAATGAACACAACACCAAATCATTAAATAAAAAAATATAATTTTTGTTACAAAAATTAATTTTGAGTATAAATTATATAATGTAGGATAGTTTACTTGTCTTTTTTTTTTTTATATATTGGACAAAGATTTGAGGGTGGACATCCGTTGTTGATCCACCGCCCAAGAGTGTCATGACAGACGACATCGTCGGTCTCAACTGAAGAGTGTTTCTCAACTAATGTCGAAGTGACTCAAGTGAGTCTAGATGTGACATCCCACCAGTTGTCTAATTCCCCTCCCTAAAGTTGTGCGAGAAGATGCCTTGCTAAAAGGTAAGTAGTAATTACGTACTAAAATTAAAATTTATAGTGGGTTCGTATGAGACGAGGTTAATAAACTGACTAAAATTATAACAGGATAAAATTTATAAACGGTTGGTAAAAGTAGTTAAAGATTTAAACAACAAGATAATCTCCGTACGGGGAGAAAAACAGTTTATTTGTAAAAAGTGGAGTTTATTTGATTGTTATTAGGAGTATTGTGGTACTTTTAAACCAAATAAGATAAAAGAGAGAATAAATATAAAAATAAACACTCAAATAACCTTCATTTTGTAGCTTATTTTTTAACACAATTTTTAATACATTTTTGTTTATTTTGATTATCCAAACAAAAAAAAACTGTTTTAAAATTAAATACCTACAAATGATTAATTTTTAACAGCTTTTTTAGTTGTCCATAAACACACACCCAATATGTACGTATTGTTTTCGGTTAATTTTCATTTTCATTTACTTTGTTAATTGTGATTTTGGCAGCAAAGACACGTGGTGTGGCGCTAGCCAGTTGGCTTAAGGAGGCGTTTGGCTCCGCATTTTCTGTTAATTTAGTTGGTTGAGACTTGAGAGTGGGGTCTTTGCGTCTGTCGTGTTTCAGTGTTTGTGGCGGTCCTTTTTGGAATATTCCTTGGAATTCAAAGTTCTCTACATTTCTTTTAGGGAGAAAAAAAATCATTTATAAAAAGATTTCAACTTTTGATAATGGTTGTGATTTTATATTTTCAGGAAAATTAATTCATTTTTCTGTTTATAGGTGACCAAGAAAAGATGAATGGTGCATGCAATTATGTCATGCGGTGACAAAAGGACTTTTTAATTTTTATAGTTGTAGTGAATTGAATGGGTAACTTTGTTTAATTTAAAGATAGTTATATGGTTTTTGTAGTGGGTCGTATAATTTCTCCTAAACTTAATTTTTATAGATTCAATATTCATAAATTGCGTCATTTGTGAATTGGGGAAACTAAGTGTAAAGATCTATAGGCTTGTGTGTGTTTTTTTTTTTTGAAACGGAAATAATTTGACCATAGAGCTAAGCTCTATCAGCCAAAAACATCCTTGCGGATGAGACTACGCAACAGAGAATCATCAGGAGTCATAGATCTGTTAGAAGCAAAGGCAATACGTGACAAGCGGCCAGCCCATCAGATTTGCCTCACGGAAGACATGACGAATCTCAACAGAACCAAAGAAGCCCAGCGAGACTAGACTGTCTGAGACAATCATTTCAGAGTCTCCAGTAGGCTTCCCCATACCTTTTAGACTTTTGATAATCGTTAAGTTATCTCCTTCAATGATTAGGTTCATGATTTTAAGTTCTTTTGCGGCTCGCAGGCCCTTCCAAAGGCCCATGCTTTCACATCCACAAACCGAGGTGATTGGTGAGGTTCCTGAGCCACTGAAAATAGGAGCACCAACGGAATCCCGAAGGATGAAGCCATACGTGCCCCTACCATCAGGGGAGAGAGAACCGTCAAAATCCAGTTTATAAGTTCCATTTGGAGGGGGTTCCCATTTGGTTCTTTTTCTTTTCGATTTCAATCCGGGTTGGTCGACTTTTTTGGACAAGTTTTTGTCATTTGTGCAGTAATCCGGTGGACCCGAATGCGCTATTTTCCAGATAAATATTTGTTCTTTAACAAAAGACAAGATACGCCTTATGTCTGAGTTTATATTTTCAAATATCGTTTTGTTTCTAAAATACCAAATTCCCCACCAAACAAAGGCTAGATCTTCAAAACATTTTTCCCCAATTGTATTTTTGATATCCCAGATTGTGTCGTTGAGGTGTTCCTTTTTGTTGAAACAGCCCAGAATTTTCATAAAGACACCTGGGTTATTTGCAATAAGGGTTTCCCTAGAAACAGGACAGTCCCATAGTAGATGGTTAAGGTCTTCATAGCAGGAGTCACAGTGTGGGCAATTCGTCGGAATACCAAGACGGTGAGATGCCAGTTTAACCGTAGTGGGTATTCCGTTCTTAAGGATTTTCCAAAGGAAAGATTTTATTTTAGGGGGAATCTTTAGCCCCCATACCCAGTTTATATCCGAAATTTCATGGTTTTTGTGTCTATGTATCATGTCAATTGCAGATTTTGTGCTGAACCATCCATTTTTGCTCCATTTCCAATATAGTCTATCAACATGGATGTGTTGTGGTATTGTGGTTGTTTTGATTGCTTCTATTATGTCATTTGGAATGACGTTCTGTAGATTTTCATGTAACTTATCTTGGTCCCATGTTTTATTCTGTTTTAGGAAATAGTTTATGTTGATTGTTTAGTCAATTTGTTGTTTTCCTGAGTTTAGTGAATTTAGCGGCGTAGAGCCTAGCCACATGTCCCGCCAAAAATTAATGGATGAACCATCCCCAATAGACCATTTAAGACCTTGCTTGAATAAAGGTAATAATTTTATTAAATGTGTCCATTGCTAGGAAGAGGTCCCATGCTTCCGATAATTCAGTATGTTTTGATCTTTGAGATATTTTCCTTTAATTAATGTAACCCAGGGGCTAGATGGTTCTGCTAATAGTTTCCAAAGTAATTTCATCTGAAGGGCTTTATTCATGTCCTCAATGCTGCGAAGACCAAGTCCTCCATTTTCCTTGGTTTTACAAACCTCAAACCAGTTGATGAGGGGTTTGTGATTCGGGCCCTTGTTCCAAAGGAAGTTTCGGTTGATTTTATCAAGTTCTGTGTGAACAGATTTGGGTAGCATAAAGCATTGCATTATATGTAAAGGTTTAGCTGCTAGCGTCGTTTTGATCAAGGTGCAACGACCCGCTTATGAGAGGCAATTCGCCTTCCATCTGTGAAGTTGTGACTTAGTGCTTGTTAATAAGTCTTTAAATTCGTCCTTTGTCACTCGTCCTTCAATGATCGGACATCCCAAATAGCTCCCCAATTTGGGGATGTGTGCTATTTCAAGCTCATTTCGAATAAGATTTTTTTGTGTGGTTGAAACATTTCCGGATGTTTGGAATTGAGATTTGTGCCTGTTCACTCGTTGTCCTGACAAAGATGAGTATTCTTGTAGTACTTTGTTAATTTGGTCACAGCCGGTTTTGGTCGCCGATGCAAAGATGACAATATCGTCAGCAAAGGCTAAGAAGGGGATTTTCGTACCACCGCGTGTTAATTTGATTCCTAGATGGCTTTGCGGCCTTTTTGACTCATGTTGTAGCCCTCGAGCTAGAATTTCTGATATTATTAAAAATAGATATGGTGAGAGCGGGCATCCCTGGCGTAATCCCCTCTTGGGGAAAAACATATCCGTGGGTTCATTATTTACTAGTACTGAGTATGTTACAGTTGTAATACATTCTTTGATCCATTCCGTGAATTTGGGTGAGAAACCAAGTTTAAGCATGGTGGAGAGTAAGAAGTTCCAGTCTACCATATCAAAAGCTTTTTCCATGTCAAGCTTGACAGCCATCCAACCTGAATTTTCTTTTTTCTTTGAGAAAGAGTGGAATATTTCATTTGCAATTAAGATGTTATCCTGTATTGATCTGCCAGAAGAGAAGGCACTTTGAAGTGGGTTTGTTACTTTGGGGATAATCCTTTTTAGTCTTGATGCTAGTATTTTGGATATAATTTTGTATGTTGTTGAGCATAGGCTGATAGGTCTATAGTGAGATGTTGTGGCCGGGTTGTCTATCTTCGGTATTAATGCTATGAACGTGTGGTTTGTCTGTTTTAGAATTCTTCCACTCAGAAAGAAGCTCTTGACCGCCTTTATGACGGACGGCTCTACTATGTGCTAGTATTTTGTGAAAATCTATGGCTGAAGTCCTGCTTGATTAGCTCTCTGATGTCTTTTTCACTGCTGAGTGTTATACCAGCAGTGGTTTGAAGGTGCTTTATTATGTTTCTATTTCGTCTTCCTGTTGCAATTTTATGAAAGTATTTTGTGTTAGCGCGCGTCAATTGATTTTACGTGTATTCTTTTGGCCCTTTGCCCCCAATATTTTTGTTGGAAGGAAATGAGAGAGGTATGCTTTGTTGTGAGCCTTTTAATTTTGTTATCCAGGTTTTGGTTATAAGCATTGCAAAGATTTTTCTGTAATTCCAGTAATTCTGTTTCTACTTGTTTAATTTGGCGAAAGACGTTTCCAAACGTTACTTTGCTCCATAGCTTACTTTTCCTTTTGACCTCTTGCAATTTCTTTGTTAATTTGAACATTTGAGAGCCGGGAGAGTCAAGCCTCCAAGCAGAGCGCACAACTGCTTCATATTCTGATTTCGTTGTCCATGCCATTTCAAACTTGAAAGGCTGTAATTTTGGTTGCAGGTTATCCATGAGGTCCAGTGTAATCTGTGCATGGTCTGATTTTAAGAAGGCGTGGTTTTTGGTGCATAGGTTGGGGGAATTGTTTTAGGATAAAGTGGCTAATCACAACGCGGTCTAGTTTTTCAAATATATTGTCATTACCATATTCGTGTTTTCTCCAAGTGTAATTGTTTTCACATGCAGGGGAGTCTACCAAGTTGTAAGTACTAATAATATCATGTAGCCTTGTAAATCTATTTGCAGATGGAAACTTTCCACCCCTTTTGTCGTTCGACTCTAATATTTCATTTAGGTCCCCCAATATAATAAGATCGCCCTTTGCATTGCGTATATAGTCTGAGAGTGAGGCCCAGAAAGAGTTTTTTTCATTTGCATAAGGTGTTGCATAAACAAATAAAATTTCGATGTTAATATTAAGAGTTGTGTTCGTGTAGTCTGCCTGGATGATACGACCTGTAGAGTTTTTAATAGTAAAAGTTTCATTCTGGAAAAGGGATTCCTTCCAAAGAAGGCATAAACCTTCTGCCAGTCCTTTTGACGAACAGAAGAACATTTTATCAAAACCTGGTTTCCTCCAGCACTTATCCGGAGGAGGATTTGTTAATTTTGTTTCGGCTAGCATTATGATTTTTATGTGTTCTACTTTAGTGGTAGATTCAATGTGACTCCAAACGTTTTTTCTACTTAGGCCCCTTACATTCCAGACGCTAAACTTCATTATAACCAATTGTGGGAGAAATGGTACTTAGAAAGGTTAGAATCTTACTTAACAAAGTAAAGACTCGCCAGTTAATGTGCATTTTGATTGATTTCGGATCATTGTTATAGGTTTTTTTTTATCTCTATGAGTGTTTGAGTGAGTGTGTAATGCAGAAGGTAAACTTCATTACAACATTTATGTTTTGATATGAGTCTGAAGCACACAAGGTAATCAAAATTATGTATGGGTTTCAGGTTTATTGTATATATAGTAAAATTATGCAAGTGTATGTACAGAAAAAATAAGTAAAATTCCCAATTCAAAGAGTTAACTGGAGCATTATAGTGACTATAGAGGGCTAGAATTGAAGCCTTTTTGTGGTAACGATTTAAAGTGGGCTTACATAAATACAAGTGAAGCTTTGTGTTATCTTGCGCTTGAACCAACAGTACCATAGTTGTTTGCATTGTGAAGCTGCTGCGTGTTTTGAGCTTGGGGTCGAGCCTGCTATGTTCCTTGGGATGATCCTGTAAATAGAAGCAAGATTCCAACAGCTCGAGAGAAAAAATCACTCGAGCCAAGGCATTATCAGTATGAGAGGACTTCAATATATGGTTGGCATAGACTCGATAGTGTTGTTTGCCTGGAGATTCAACTCTTACCTTTTTTTGTGTTGATTTTGTGAGCTTTAAAACTCCCATGTAGTTCTGCAGGTGGTAGATAAGAAGCAGGTGTTCGAGAGAGTAACTCGCTCGACTGATGTTAGTACATAAATTGCTAGGATTAAAAGCAAATATACTTTGTATTAGTGTGTCACAATGAGTGCAGTGGGTGTGAGATATATTGTGACTTCTGTTCAGTATTCTTTTGCTTATGTAAGGATTGGGTTGTTTGAGTAAAGTCATGGCTAAGTTGCTGGCGTATTGGGTGCAAGTACAAGGGGCCAATGATATGCAGTCAGCTCGACTATAATCAGAGTATACACAGATATTTGGGAAGATTAGAGAGTCAATTTTAAAGCCAGTGAGGCAAAATGTGAAGTAACAAAAGGGGGCAGACGATAATGTTATAGGTAGACAACAGAGGTAACTAAGGGTGGAGTAACAAAAGGATGCAGAGGGTGATGTTGTAAGTCGACAGAAGCATGTTTGAAAAGGCAACCAACCCAGAATTTTGGATTCAAAGGGGGTACCAAATGTTCTTCTGAACAAGATGGAAACCATGTCAATTCTATATTGGGGTTGGATTCGCTGCAGTTGGGTAAAAAAGTTCCCTTTGTCCAAATCACACCTAAGTGATTTGGAGGGAGTTGTGGGTTTGTGGGTGTTACTCGAAGGCTTCCCGTTAGGTTGGGTACTTGTGGGTGTCGGTGAGGCCCCATAGGGACCCCCCTTCCCTTTAGGTGGTTGATGGTTTACCATAAAAGCAAAGGAGTGCCGATTATAAACAAACCAGACAGAGAACACCGGAAATTTTTGGTGGAAAGCAGACATAGAAGGAGTAAGGAGGAGATATGCATACCGTAAGCCCTGAGAGAAGCATAGGGGCTTCAAGAACCCGGAAACCCAACGCTAGATGGATGAAGTCGCCTCCAATCTAACAGAGAGGAGCCCTTTGATTGTTGCACTGATTTCACCTCGAAGTCGCCATGTATGCGGTTTGAGCGGACAACGGAGACGAGCCCCAGGAAAGAGAAAAGAGCCCCAAAACCCATCCGAGATCCAAAATTTTTGCTAGATCCAGAACCAGAAGCGTTTAGGAGTGATGAGACTATATTGATTTGAGCTTTTGAGCAAGATTGGGGTGAGATTTGCAGGGAAGGCTAGGGGTTTTTCAGAATTGGGTTCTCTATTTGGGGGATGATTGAAGGTAAAAGGGGGCGTGTACACTAGCGCGTACTCCTCTTGGCTTTTGGGGTTTTCGGGTTCCATTTTCTATTTCTTATCCACCTTTTACAAGCTCTCAATTGGCTCCCTATTTGCACTCTCTTTTCTATAGACTTGTGTGTTGAACTACACTTATACACATAATCTTTAATTATTAGTTTCAATAAATTTTGACACTATATAGACTGTGTTTGGCAAATGGAAATGCAAGTAACTTTTCGTGCGTTTTTTATTTTAATATTCTATAATTTAAAAAAAAAGTTAAATACTATAAAATCTTAATTTGATTAGCTTTTGAAATTGATTTTTTAATAGATACTCACCATAAACTTTTCTGAACTTTTTTATATTGATAAATGTGTTCATTTTATCATATCTCATCAATTAGTTTATATCAGCTACTCAATCAACTGGGTTGCTGAACATCTCACTTGCTTATGAATATTATAATTTAACATATATTTAACACACTTAATCCATCAGTGTCAACTACAATAAATTACATTATTAAAAAAAACTACCTATCAATTACATGTTACCAAACAGACCCTAAATGAGTGAAACCCCTTATTATACACGAGTATTTATCTAACTTTTTTAGATTTTAAGTTTTTTATTATTTTTATATGTAAAATATGTCCTTGCATATTTTAAAGAAAAGTTATATTTTTTGAAAGGGGTGAACTTTGCCTTAATTTACTTCGGTTTAATTTAGTGGATGTCTAAAAAAATGGACATAATTAAGTAAATGTCAACTTTTTTAAAAAATTAGGTAAATGTCCATATTTGACATTTTTACCTTCCTTCCCATCTCTTACCCTCCCCTTCCCCATTTGACTATTTTTAATTTTGACATTAACTAGTCAACATTGACCAATTAAGTCAATGCCTATTATTTTTGGTGACAGATGTTTCTGATAATTTTTTTTGGCGACAATCGTTTTTTTGGTGACATTTTTTTTTTGGTGACAATTGGAGTGAATTTTTTCTTGTGACAATTGATTTTTTTTTCTTGGTGACAGATTTCGGTCAAGGCCTACATTTGATGACATTTTTTTGGTGACAGTTGTATATATTTTTCCGATGACAGTCGTTTGTGATAATTATATTGGTGACAACTGAATTTTTTGGTAACATTTAACATAATTTTTTTTTTCTGGTACTAGTGAACACTGTCACCAACCTATTGTCATCAATTACAGAATATATATTGTCATCAACTACAGAACATTGTCACCAACTTTTTGTCATCTACTATAAAATATTGTCACCACCAATTTTCACTAACTACATACTATCACTAACAAGTTTGACTAGTTTCTCTCCCCTGAAATTGTCACCCAAATAGTGTCACCGACATATTTTCAACAACTACAAAATACTGTCACCAAACTAAAATGTGTGTATAGTACTAAGGACATCACCTTTGTCACAAAATATTAACTCACTTTTGTCACCAAATAAAATTTGAAAAATTTGACTAGTTTCTCTCACCTAAAATTGTCACAAAAATAGTGTCACCAACCAATTTTCACCCACTACAAAACATTGTCACCAACAATAAAATAGTGTAACCAACCTATTTTCATCAACTTTGTCATCAATCTACTGTCAACCACCTCTTTTTAGAAATTAATTGTCACCAACAACAAAAAGTGTCACCAATCGATTGTCACCAACTAAAAGCACTTTCATCAAACTAAAATGTTTACAATGCTAATGTTATCACATTTGTCATCTAATATTAACACATTTTTGTTATAAAACTGAAACCCTGAAACAAGGGGAGCATAGACCCAAGAAGGGCTAAACCTGAGCAGAGAAAAATTTGATGTGGAGTATAGTTTAGGGTTCAGGGTTTAGTCTTTAGGGAGGGTCAAGGTCCTAAACCCTAAACCCTAAAATGTGTGTATAGTACCAATGTTATCAGATTTGTCATCCAATATTAACACATTTTTGTTACAAAATTGAAACCCTAGAACTAAGGGAGCATAGACCCTAGGGGGCTAAACTTGAGCAAACGAATAATTTGATGTACAATACTAATGGCATCACATTTGTCATATAATATTAATGCATTTTTGTTACAATAATAACCCTAAGTAGATGAAATTTGAAGTAAAGTTTAACTTTCTAATACTTAATTGTCACACTACATTAACTTGCAAAAATATCAAAACAAATGGGAACAGTTGAGACATTCATACATAACATCCAAAATAGCTTTCAAACTACAGGCACCAGGCAACTTTGTACTACTTAATATAAATCTCAAATTGTCAGACTATATTAACTTCCAAAATAAAGGGGAACGGTTGAGACATTCACCATGATAGTCAGATTGCAATAAGTATCAAAGTACAAGCATCATGCAACATTCTACTACTTAATACCCTAAAACAGTGACAATTAAAATGTAGGTGGGGATTGTAGTCTTACAACTCCAATGTCCAACACTTCTTACACAAATCCATAGCCATCCTCTCTCTATACGCATCCATATACTTGTCTGAAATAGCTTCAATACCACCATGAAATGCAAGACCCTCGATATATTTGATGGTATACATACACATACCTCAACTTCCACTACAATTGAACATAAGGATAATGAAAATTACATTATAGCTAAATGAGATATAAATTTCATTTGTCACCAAAACAGAATATATCTTTACCAATCGTCACCAATCTAAAAATAACAACATAAATTCTATTTGTCACCAAAGTAGAATATATAACTCTACAAATTGTCACCAGTCTAAAAAAACAACAAAATAACAACATTAATTCCATTTTTCACCAAAACAGAATATATAACTCTACCAATTGTCACCAATCTAAAAAATAAAATAAAAATAACAACATAAATTCCATTTGTCACCAAATAATGAAGCAAACCCTGATAGTCTCAATTAAATTAATGATATAAAATCAAGCTAAATACTAATTGTCACCAAACAAACAATTATCACCAAAACAAACAAGCAATGATAAACACTTGAAATTGAACAACCTATAAAGTAAGAACGAATTAGATTCATCAATAAGAACACTAACCTTGATTATCCATTTAAAGTTGATAGAAACACATAAACCCTAAAAAAACATAAACAAATTGTCATCAGATCAATGTACTCACAAAACCCATGTATGTACAAACACATTCGTACTTCTAATTCTTAGCTTGAGGAACTTTGTTTGTCTCATGAATCATGATAGAGGACGTTGAGCTTTAGCTTGTAGGAGCATGTAAGAAGATATATATGCAAATCTGTTGTTTCTATTGATACATTATGCAATGTTATGACAACTTTTGGGGTACAATTTCTTGCCTCCAATGATGTCGCTCAATTATCGATGACTCCTGGTGACATTGAGGACAACATGAAGGTTCCATTTGATGGCCCTGTCACTCGTTCAAGGGCTAAGAGGATTCAAAATGCAACCAAGGCCTTTCTTGTCCGTCACCATGGAACGTTAGAGCAAGGGTTCAGGCCACCCTGGATCACTTGGCTCAAGATGACTCCATCAGCACCGGAAGTGAGCTTGCGTCCACACTCGGAGCTCATGAAGACTCGGCAACACCCGCCTTGACCAAAGACATGGCCGGATGGGCCTTGGCCGAATGGGCTCATGGTTGGGCCAAGATTACATTAGTTAGATTAATTAAATTGTTATGCAATTAGATAAATAAGGTGGAAATTAATTATATCTCTTCTAGATATATTACTTTCCCACCAAGTTGTTATATTTCTATCTCTTAAGATTTATTTATCTTTAAGCTATTTCACTTATCATTAGATAGAATTAATCTATCCAAACCCCTTTCCTTTGCAAGGAAGGATTGGTTAGATAGCTCATTAGTTTACTATAAATTCATGTTACACCTTTTGAATTTAATCAGATTGAAAATTAGAATTGAAGAAACCCTTAACGGAATTAGGGTTCTTCGATTAGGTCAATCCAAAGGCTCTTGTGTTCTAAATCTCTCGGCACTAAAATCATCATCACCATCACGTTGTTCTTCATCTTCACCGACACAAATCACCATCCCCTTCCTGTGTTTTCCGTCGACATCAAGTACAGGCCAACCTTCGTCGAGAAGTTGTCGCAAGAAGGAGTCCAGCCCTTGGTTGCACCCGCGAGGAGATCCGCTCCAGCGAGCGCGACGCCCCTGCATCGCAACGCCGTGCCCTCGCTTCGCAGTCCCCGACGTCCTCGCTCTGCACATCCCAGGATTCCCAGCGCTACTCGCGCACCCCGGCTCCGTCGATCGCGCACACCCTGAGGACTCCAGTCCTGTGTGCCGCGTCCCAGCCCCGGCGCGTCCGAAGTCCTCGCGCACCTTGCTCGTTCTCCTCTCTGCATCGCTTTCCTTGGCCTTAGTTAAATTGTTGCTTGTTAATTAGTTTAGTTAATTAGTTTTAAATTACCGTCACTTTGATATCCTTGATCAAAACCAAATCCTCAACCGATACTTCACAGTACGACAACGTGCTCTGCATTATCAATCGACGGGTCCTGCACATTCAGGAATCTCCCATGGCTGATCAAAGGGAGAACATATTCCACGCACGATGCGTGGTTCGTGAGGCTACCTTAACACTTATCATCGACGGTGGGAGTTGCTGCAATCTCATCAGTGAAAAGGTAGTAAATTTCCTCCATTTACCTACAACTCCTAGAGCTACTCACTATGGGTTAAATGGCATTACTGATGATGGTTCTGATATAATGGTCACCAAACAATGTTTAGTTTCCCTTTCAATTGGAACATATCATGATAAAGTATTATGTGATGTTGCTCGCATGGATTGTAGTCATATATTGTTAGGGCGTCCTTGGTTATATGATCGTAATGTCCTTCATGATGGTCGTGCAAATACATATGCTTTCACCTATGACGGGAGGAGAGTTACTCTCCTACCCTTATCGCCACAAATTATACTGAAGGACCAGGTTCGCAAGCAACAACAAAGGAACGCCGAACGAGAAGCTGAAAGATTGGAGAAGCTCAAAGGGAGCTCGGCCGCGCCCGCGTTCCAAGCTGCCGCGCCCGCGTCACAACCTGCCGCGGCCGCGCCACACCCTGTCGCGCCCGCGTCCCGTGCTGCGGCATCCGCAGGAGCCCCAGCAGCCCCTTTGCCGACTGCTCCTCCCCTTTCGACGCCTTCTACGCCCTCTTCTGCACCACTTCAGGGCTCTGTGGAACGTCGATCATTGGTCTCTCATCCTCAGCAAGGGACCATCACATGGAATACTCATCGACCTCATATTCTTCTGGTAATGAAACAAGTTTTACTTAATGTTGAATTGAGTCATATTCCTGCACCTATTGCTGCTCTTCTGCAGGATTATTTGGATGTGCTTCCCGCTGAACTACCCCAAGGCTTGCCTCCTATTAGAGGTATTGAGCATCAGATTGACTTTGTGCCTGGAGCAGCCTTGCCTAATCGCGCCGCTTATAGAGCTAGTCCTGAGGAGACAAAGGAGCTGCAACGCCAAGTCACAGAGTTGATGGATAAGGGCTTTGTTCGTGAAAGCTTGTCTCCCTGTGCCGTACCAGTCATATTGGTTCCAAAGAAGGATGGCTCATGGCGCATGTGTGTTGATTGCCGCGCAATCAACCAAATAACGGTTAAGTATCGCCACCCTATTCCTCGTTTAGATGATATGCTTGATGAACTTCACGGTGCTTCTATCTTTTCTAAAATTGACCTTAGAAGTGGATATCATCAAATTAGGATGAAACAGGGTGATGAATGGAAAACGGCTTTTAAAACTAAGTATGGCTTATATGAATGGTTAGTAATGCCTTTTGGTTTGACAAATGCACCTTCTACATTTATGAGGCTTATGAACCATGTGCTTAGAAGACACTTAGGAAAATTTGTCGTTGTCTATTTTGACGATATTTTAATCTACAGTAAGAATATGCATGATCATTTAAGTCACTTAAAATTGGTTTTTGATTGTCTAAGAAAAGAGAAATTATATGCCAATTTAAAGAAGTGTTCTTTTGCATCCAAGTCTACCATTTTTCTTGGTTTTGTAGTGACTGCATCTGGATTAAAGGTGGATGAGGAGAAGATCCGTGCTATTCAGGAGTGGGCTAGGCCGACTACACCCACCCATGTCCGCTCATTCTTGGGCCTTGCTGGCTTCTATCGACGTTTTGTCAAGGATTTCAGCCTAATTGCCGCCCCCCTACATGAGCTAACAAAGAAGGATGTGACATTTCGCTGGTCTGACTCACATCAAAAGGCTTTCGACACTCTCAAGGATCGCCTGACACACGCCCCAGTGCTGCAGTTACCTGACTTTGCTCAACCGTTTGAGCTAGAGTGTGACGCTTCTGGCACTGGCATTGGAGGGGTCCTACTGCAGAACAAGCGTCCGATCGCCTACTTCAGCGAAAAGTTGGGCACCGCTGAGCTCAACTACCCTACTTACGACAAGGAGCTATTTGCATTGGTTCGCTGCTTACAGACTTGGCAACACTATCTCTGGCCTAAGGAGTTTGTGATTCATTCGGATCATGAAGCTCTTAAGTACCTCAAAGGACAAGCAGTGCTCAGCAGGCGACTTGCTCGATGGGTGGAGTTCATCGAGACCTTTTCCTATGTGGTTCACCACAAAAAGGGAAAGGATAATGTGGTAGCTGACGCGCTATCACGAAGGTATGTCCTCTTAAACCATATGGATGCACATGTTTTGGGTTTTGCATTAATAAAGGAACTGTATGCTTCTGATAGTTTCTTTAAAACTATATATGCTCAATGTGTGTCCAAAGGTGAAGTAGATTCATTTTTTGTTGACAATGGATATTTGTTCAAGATGGGCAAGCTTTGTATCCCATCTTCTTCTATTCGCCGATTGTTAACCCAAGAAATACATGAATCTAGGGGACATGGGGGTTTCGAAAAAACACTAGCTGGACTAAAGGAACATTACTTTTGGCCTAAAATGTCTAATTATGTGCTGAGATTTGTCAAAAGTTGTGTTACATGTGCTAAAGCTAAATCGAAATCCAATGCTAATGGTCTATACCAACCTTTGCCAATTGCTAATGCACCCTGGGAAGATGTTTCTATGGATTTTATTGTAGGATTACCTAGAACTTCTAAGGGTCATGATTCCATATTTGTTGTTGTAGACAGATTTTCCAAAATGGCTCACTTTATACCTTGTCATAAAACTGATGATGCTATTCATGTTGCTCATTTATTCTTCAAAGATGTTGTTCGCTTACATGGATTGCCATTGTCTATAGTTTCTGACCGTGATCCTAAATTCTTAAGCTCTTTTTGGAAAACTTTATGGTCTAAATTGGGTACAAAATTGCTATTTTCTACTTCTTGTCACCCACAAACTGATGGCCAAACTGAGGTCACAAATAGAACTCTTGGGGCTCTCCTTAGAGTCATGCTTCGAACTAACCTCCGGAGATGGGAAGACTGTCTACCATTTGTAGAGTTTGCATATAACAGGTCTAGGCACTCTGCAACAAAGATGACTCCCTTCGAGGTAGTGTATGGCCGAAATCCACTTACTCCAGTGGACATGATGCCTCGGCCATATAAAGACAAGGAGAGCATGGATGCAGCTAAGCAAGTGGACTTCATCAAAAGCTTGCATGAGCGTACCAAGGCGCAGCTGGAGAGGAAGACTGCGCAATACAAGGCCGCGAAGGACAAGCATCGCAAGGATGTGCAGTTCAACGTTGGTGATCTGGTCTGGCTGCATCTCAGGAAAGAAAGGTTTCCGCAACAACGGAAATCTAAGCTGGACCCCAGGGGAGATGGACCATTCAAAGTGGTTCAGAAGATGGGTCCTAATGCCTACAAGCTGGATCTCCCTGCCGATAAGTACAGCGTCCATTCTACATTCAACGTCGCCGATCTATCCTTGTTCGTGCCTGACGATGACTCTGACGACGATTTGAGGACAAATCGAAGTCAAGTGGAGGAGAATGATGTCGCTCAATTATCGATGACTCCTGGTGACATTGAGGACAACATGAAGGTTCCATTTGATGGCCCTGTCACTCGTTCAAGGGCTAAGAGGATTCAAAATGCAACCAAGGCCTTTCTTGTCCGTCACCATGGAACGTTAGAGCAAGGGTTTAGGCCACCCTGGATCACTTGGCTCAAGATGACTCCATCAGCACCGGAAGTGAGCTTGCGTCCACACTCGGAGCTCATGAAGACTCGGCAACACCCGCCTTGACCAAAGACATGGCCGGATGGGCCTTGGCCGAATGGGCTCATGGTTGGGCCAAGATTACATTAGTTAGATTAATTAAATTGTTATGCAATTAGATAAATAAGGTGGAAATTAATTATATCTCTTCTAGATATATTACTTTCCCACCAAGTTGTTATATTTCTATCTCTTAAGATTTATTTATCTTTAAGCTATTTCACTTATCATTAGATAGAATTAATCTATCCAAACCCCTTTCCTTTGCAAGGAAGGATTGGTTAGATAGCTCATTAGTTTACTATAAATTCATGTTACACCTTTTGAATTTAATCAGATTGAAAATTAGAATTGAAGAAACCCTTAACGGAATTAGGGTTCTTCGATTAGGTCAATCCAAATGCTCTTGTGTTCTAAATCTCTCGGCACTAAAATCATCATCACCATCACGTTGTTCTTCATCTTCACCGACACAAATCACCATCCCCTTCCTGTGTTTTCCGTCGACATCAAGTACAGGCCAACCTTCGTCGAGAAGTTGTCGCAAGAAGGAGTCCAGCCCTTGGTTGCACCCGCGAGGAGATCCGCTCCAGCGAGCGCGACGCCCCTGCATCGCAACGCCGTGCCCTCGCTTCGCAGTCCCCGACGTCCTCGCTCTGCACATCCCAGGATTCCCAGCGCTACTCGCGCACCCCGACTCCGTCGATCGCGCACACCCTGAGGACTCCAGTCCTGTGTGCCGCGTCCCAGCCCCGGCGCGTCCGAAGTCCTCGCGCACCTTGCTCGTTCTCCTCTCTGCATCGCTTTCCTTGGCCTTAGTTAAATTGTTGCTTGTTAATTAGTTTAGTTAATTAGTTTTAAATTACCGTCACTTTAATAGTTAGGATTCTTAAGTTAAGAAATTGTTTAGTTAGTATTACTTAGTTGGTTTAATTTTGTTTAAGTTTTAAATTAGTTTAATTCAATTGTTAATCAGGAGATATCAAAGAGCATTGCAAGATCGGAGCAAATATACGGCGTGGTTCTTGATCTAAAGCCCACAGGCGAAGGATCGGAGATTCCAAACGTATCATCCAAGCCATTAGAATACTAACCTCAATCATGATAGAAGGCATTAAACATCTATTTTAGAGCATTAGCAATCCCAATTGAAATCCCCATCGAATTTAGGGCTAAAAATCTCGATCGAGTTTAGGGTTAACACACTAAAAACGAACAACCAATCTAATCGAATTTAGGGCATAAGCAATCTCAATCGAATTTAGGGCTAACAACGAAATTCCTCAAATCAAAAGGGAAAGTGAATCAAAAGGGGGGGGGGGGGGGGATAGATTGAGAACGACGGGAAGAAGAAAAGGAAGCTTACCAGTAGCGGCGACACCAGCGAAGGCACGAGCAGTAGGAAGAACAAGTTGCGGGAAGGAGCAAGTGGTGCTGTCTTTCACGGTCTACCGTTGAGACTGGAGGCAACGAGTGCGACCGACGATGACAAATGGAGAGTCAGGTGGCGATGAGTGCAACCGGAGACGGAGCAGGGCAACATGAGTCCGGACGGAGACGGAGTGGGACCGACAATGGAGCATCACCTGGGCTGTTGGGAAGGAGAAAGACAAAGAACGAATTAATAAAGGCCGGATGGGTGAAGTGAGGGAATGAAGGGTATTTTAATAGTAGGGGTAAAGTTGGGATTACAATAAAATTGTGGACACTTCCTTAATATCCCCTTAAACATGGACATTTACTTAATTGACTTTCCTAAATGGATATTCCACCAAAATTTTCCATTTACTTCTCCTAATATTAATACGGTACATTATATTTTAGGGTGATTTTCGTAGATAGCCTTTTTTTAATGTTCAATTGGGTATTTAGACCCCAAACTAATTTAAATTAGTTTTTGGTAGACCTCATCCAAATAGAGTGGAATGGTCAAAGGTTGACCATTGACCGGTCAACATTGACCGTTGACTGGTTAACGTTGACCAACACATTTGGATTTTTTTTATGCCGTATTTTACCGTTTTGATGCAAAAATTTTATTATATTTTATTTTTACTTTGATGCCACTTTTCTAATGAAATGATTGGATGACACTTTTTTAATGCCACTTTTTTTAAACATTGATGACATTTTTTGTTTACTGTAATGTCACGTTGACCATTGATGCCACTTTTTTTATGTTACTTTTTGGATGATATTTTTTTACCGTGATGCCATATTTTTTATGATATTTTTTCAAAGTAGTATTTTGATGACATTTTTTCCTTTAATGTGATACAACTTTTTCAAAAATGGTGTTTTGATGTCATTTTTATAATGTAATTATTTGATGCCACTTTTTTAGTCAAATCGATTGATGTCACATGTTTTTAATTTAATCAATTGTATATCGATATATTTTCATCGATTATACTTTTATTCACAGATGACACATTTGTGATTACACTTCATTGATGCAATCACTTGTGGTGACATGTTCATTACACTATTATTCATTGATGACATTTGTGATTACATTTAATTGATCATAATCATTTGTGATGACATTTGTGATTACATTTCATTGATCATAATCATTTGTGATGACATTGCTTGTTGATGACATTTGTGATTACTCTTCATTGATCGCAAATTTATTTAAAAGCAAATTTCAAAATAAGAAATAAATATGAAATAAATTTATGAAAATAGCCTATGCGGGATTTGAACCCGCATCTTCGTGCTTAAGCACATCACTCTACCATTTGAGCTAATAGGCTTTAAATTAGTAATAAAGTCGGTCATTTTAATGTGACCAAAACACAATTAAATACTACAGTATGATTTAAGAAATATAAAACACTATAAAAAATTGAATACAATAATAATGCTTCAAAAGATATTTGTTCACAAGATATTAGTAAATGAAAACATATCATGATTGAGCCAAAATATAAAACACTATTAAAAGAAATTTTATAGAAAATCCAGGTTAGCACCATCAAATGAAACAAGAAACAAAAAAGAAAGAAATTGGCATATACTTGGATAATTTGGATTCATTAAGCACTGTTGCATGTGCTGATATACAAATAAACACTTTCACCTTTTGATTACAAGTCAACGGGAATTCCACCTTTTAATTGCCAGACAAAGGCCAAAGGGAATGCAAAATAGGACAATGGCAATCTCAGTTACTCAGAAGCCCAACGATTGATGACTTTTGAGAAATTAATGACATGAAGATGCTAAGAAGTACTGCAATTTAATAGATTTCCTATTGCAACAACATTTACACTAGATGGCCTACTGCAGAACTAATGAGCAACTGTTTAAAAAATTATAAAAGTGCAGTCAGTTGCTCTTGTAAAGCCAATAAGTTCTGAGATATATGGCTAAAGATCAGTGAGAAAGAGACCATGTAGTTGCGTAGCAGTAGAACTTGGAACCAGAAACCATCTAAACAAAGGTAAACAACGAAAGTACAATCCTTTAAAGCAACTGAAATCAATGACAGAACAATTCCTAATAACAAGGAGTAAATTTGTACCTTTGTCCTCTTCACGTGTATGATTCGTCTTCTCAAGTGCTCCAAGCGCTCACCTTTGTCCATAGAAAAAGCATGTAAATCTTCCATTGTCGCTTTATCTGCAAATCGAAAAGGAAGTTAGAACCATAAACTATCTTTCTGAGAAACATTTCATCAAACACCTTGCTTGCAAATCAATGAAACAAAAAAAAAATCCGAACTCACCTTTCAAATGGTGATTCATCAGCAGAGGGAGAAACTCCATGACCGTAAACTTCAAATTAGAATCCCAATTGAGACGACCTTGGCTCTCCATGAAGCGACGATGGATCTGGAAGGGCATGAGCCTTTGCCGAATTGGATCTAGATTTAGGGTTTTTTGAGCGTGAGACCTCGAATGGTGAGATTTGGAATCAGGATTGGATGCGAGAGTGGTTTATAACAAGAAGATGTGGACGACAGGGGAAGTGAATTGAGAGTAGATGATGCAGGCGGTGAGCCAAGACTCTAATCAACCGCAAATCCTTCAGTCGACAACAACACCACCGATCGTTTGCATTCGCCGCACCTCCGCCGCACTCAATGTCATCTTCATCTTCCTTCTTAATTCCTTTCTTCCGGCTTCAAAATCGACGACGAGGAGGAGGCAGAATGGGTGGGAGCTAATAAAAATTGAAAAGGGTCTAGGGCGGCTAAAAAACATTTAAGGGGACTAATCACTCAACTAAATATCTCTAGGGGTCTAATTCACCAAATTCCCTCTATATTTTACCTCTAACAAAAAGCACCTTTAAAAAAATTAATTTAATTAATTGTCTACATTCGGGTTTTTATAGTTTGATTGGAGAATAAAAGCATGTACGTGTTTTATGATCTCAAATGATAATATCCTTTGAATGCGATTGGTTCTATGACAATAAACTCTAACTTGGCCCAACTTTTCTTAATCGAATATATACAAGTAGATCCCCTTTGTGTCAAATGAGGGCTATTGGAACTATCATTATGTTAAATAATACTCCCCGTTCGGTAAAACTTGACGTTTTACTATTCACGCACGTTTTTTTAGGAGCTAAAAATATATAAAATATCTACTTTTTTTTAATAATTTTTTAAACAATTTCTTAGTTATTATTAATAAGTACAAACTTGTTAAAATTTTTTTAAAAAAATGAATATTTTATATAATTTTTATCATTCTAAAAAAGCGTGCTTGAATAGTAAACGACAAGTTTTGCCGAACAGAGGGAGTAATAATAATAATAATAATAATAATAATAATAATAATAATAATAATAATAATAATAATAATAATAATAAAGTCTTTATAATAAAGTCTTTATAATAATAATAATAAGCCCATTCGTCTAACGGATTTGCTCCTTTATTTATGACAGGGACCGGGACGTGTGTCGATCTGACATGGTCCTCCCCCTTGACTTAGTCTGGGATGTCTGATTTTATGCCCGGTCGTATTGTTGTTGATGCTGCTCAGCGTAAGTGTGTCAAGTATCGAGATTTGTACACAACTGATGGTTATGGTTTCATATCCTTCTCCTTCTCTTCGTTGGGGGAGCTGGATATAGATGCTGTTATTTTGCTAAACCGGATTCGGAAATTCTCAGTATCTCAAGATGTCGGAGCCCGTGCTGCAACTTATATTTTTACTAGACTTAGTTTTGCTATTGCTAAGGGGGTGGGAGCCCAGATAGTATCTTGGCTACCCACTAATTTCTCCTCATTTGGTGAGCTGGATGGGGATGCGCTTCTGGGACGGATCTGTTCCTTCTCTTTAGCCTTAGATTCTAGTTCTCGTCTAGCTGCTCATATTTTTACCAGAGTTTGTTTTTCCATTGCTAAGGGGGTTGGCGCGCAACTTGTTTCTCGGCTGCCCGCTAACTTCTTGTAAACATTCGGTTGTTTGATTTCTATAATTATTATTATTATTATTAAAAAAATAAATAAATAATAATAATAATAATAACTTCTTTTAAACATTTGATTGTTTGTTTAAAATAATAATAATAATAATAATAATAATAATAATAATAATAATAATGGTCTTTTTATCCTATGTCATAAGGGTATAAAATAAGATCATAATTGAGAAAGATGCCCTAAAAAAATAAATGACCCTATAAATCTAATTTAAAATTTGGTTAATAGATTTTAATTAGTGATAGATTTTTTCTAAAGGACTCGGTTGGTCTTTTAAGTTTTATTCTGGATAAAGCGACTAGAGTGGTTGCTGATAACAAGAGGAAGAAGTACGAGGATGTTTGTAGGGCCGAAGGTTATCACTTTTTGGCGTTTTTCTTTTCCACTATTAGTGACTTAGAGGATGGTCTTATGAGACTTCTCAAGCAGATATGTGGGATCGTTAAGGCGTTACCTGCAAATAGTAGGATTGCGTTTAGAGGTCAACTTATTAGCCGACTCTGATTCAGTAAACTTTAATAATAATAATAATATTTCAATTTTGATGAAAATGACTCGCTATTGTTGACTTAATTGGTTGGATATAAATATCAAACAATCAAGTGTATAAATTGAGGTAGTTGGGTATTAAAAATACAAAGCATGCATAAAAAGCGTTTATCGTAAGTGTAGAATATTCTTTATGCTCAGCTTAATATCCATCTTATAACACATGCAACAACCTTAGTCGCCGCATTGAAAAACGATGATGAAATATAAATAAAAACAGCCAATCAGCCTACCGATCAAATAAACCCCAATTTAATTTTAAAACTATTTATATTTGAGAGAAAAATATATTTATAAATATGTTTATAATTTATAAAATAAAAAGTGCTCACTTAAACTCTTTTACATTTACTGTATATGTTTTTTAAAGATGGTCAAACTAACATGTATGAAATTATATTTGTAAAAAATTCATATCTTATATAGTTTTTATAATTAAAAAACATGTTAAATATAAAATACACGGAAATTTCACGAGGTACCCCCGAGGTATTGCGAAATTCACGCGGTAACCACTTCTTTTACACCTTTCACGTGGTACCCCTGAGGTTTGGGATTCTTTCACCCCGTGCCCTTCTCCCCTTTTTGTTAACAGTTCTGTTAAGTTTTAAAGAAAATCGATTAGAAATAGGTCGGAGTGTTGGGCAAACTAAGGAACAACGAACAACTCGACAGTGAACGACGAGAGGAATGGCGAAGGAGGGCGGCGCAGCGACGACGGAAGGCGAAAGAGGTCTCAATCAATCAAAATCGAACCCAAACACAAAAAATCAATTTGTTCGCATCAGAGTTTTATCGGAAAAGCTTGAGAATGCGCCCCCCTAGGCGGTGGCCGGAGGTTTTTGCCACCACCAATAGCCTCCCTGTCCCCTTTGCTCTCTAATCCAGCCGGTTACCTACCAGATCCGGCGAGTATTGTCTCAGATCTGAAATTACACTATTGTTCATCGTCTTTCTTGTTTGGCTGCTACCTCAAAGGCGATCCTCCAGCCCTTCCTGGAGCTCCTCCAGCCGCCCACATCCAGATCCAACCTATTAGTGTTGAATCCCGTCCACAATCGACCCTAATCTACATCCTTTCCCTTGATTCGCTTCCTCGAGTTCTTCATGGCTTGAAAGCGCCTTTTGTTCATATCCTGTCCGGCTGGAGCTCCGTCGGAGCCTCCACCGTGCAACTTCTGGTCCAGGTCCAACCACCCTCGTTGGAAGCCACCGCGGGCATCACTGGAATCCATCGAAATGAAGCTTTCATCGTTGTCTCGTCGATCTTCCTCTTTGTCGTCTTCATGTACAACGAGGACGTCAAATCCATCGCCGAATTCCCCTTCTCCAGCCCCAAATCTCAAGAAACCCCTGTCTCTGAGGACAAATCCACCCCTGCCCCTGCTCTAATCAAATCAAGAACGGAACTTGAAACCGGGGCCGCCGGAGACCGCCTATCGCTCGCCTGTGGAGTCCAGCAGTTCTTCGCTCGAAGGGTTTCTCGTCTGGGCAAATCGCATGAGAAACGTACAGGTTAAAGAATATTGGTTTTTTTTAATTAAAACTTAACGGAAAATGTTAAAAATAAGAGGAAGGGGCACGAGGTGAAAGAATCCCAAACCTCAGGGGTACCACGTGAAAGAGGTAAAAAAAGTGGTCACCGCGTGAATTTCGCGATATCTCGGGGGTACCTCGTGAAATTTCCGTATAAAATATCAATTAAAAAACTATTTTTAAAAAATTGAGTCAAACTAGTACTTTTCCCGTACCTCGTACGGGTGAGTATTTTTATTGAAATTTACCGCTTTAGTTCCCCCTCATACCATGAATATATTTCATTATATTTGAATTGTTTCATGTTATCAATTACAACCCCTGTTATAATACAATAACACTTACAATCTCAAACAAAATTCTCATAATTTGGGTCAAGTTTAATATCTCAAACAAAATATGCAACACATTAATTTTCTACTAACGTATTTCTCTTGCTTCTTGTCATGTTGTTCTTCGAAATATTTGATTATCAGGATGAAGTACTTTTTTTTTTCTTGAGACAATCGATACTTAAATTTGACAAAAAATAGTAAATCACCTGCTTCTACGCTTCTCCTAATATCCATCCTAATTGAAGGCAAAGAAAAAAACCTTATAGTTTTTAGCTTAAGAAAACCGAATTCGGATCCTTTATGATATTTTATCTATTACACATCATTCTACACGTTTTAAATTGATCTAAATTATAAACCAATTTGATAAAGATACCTTAAGTTTAAATGTATAAAACAGTGATAATAAATGAAGAAACAAACAAAGTAAAGCTCGCATCATGAGGGAAATGAAGAGTGGTAGTGTATTTGTCGGTGTGACATCTTTTTGCATTCATTGTCTATCTTCTCTATGTTGTAATAAGCTTGAATCTCCACCGTAGTGCCTTTGTCATCGTCGGACATCGTATTGATTCTCTATTAAAGAGATGGCATCCTCGCATCGAATTGTTTATCCACCGAAGCTTCATCAATTTTACCTAAAAGAGCGATTTTGTTATGCAAACATATAGAAAGAGAAAGGGAAAAAGAAACCTATCTAGTTGGTTTATTAACCAATTAGTCAATCTTAAACAAAAAAATAAGAAACCTATCTAGCTGATATTAAAGCCTGTTTTTCATGGCCATAATATATTTCATACCATGACCGTGAAAATGGCTCAAGAAAATTATTGTTTTATGATTATATTCGTATTAAGTTCGTGTGTTATCATGATAGTCCAATTATTCCAAATCAACCCACCATAGACTCATAAACACCGACTAAATCTACTCAATAACAATTTTAAGTACTTTAAATTTTGAATGAACCTCTAAAATTAAACTAGTTGAATCATAAAATTCAGTTCAAACAACTGAGTAACCAATTATTCCATTTTGACCTCTAATAGACTATTTATTTTCAGATATTCTTAATATCATTGTATGTAATATTAAAACCTCATTTTCATTGTCATAATATAGTTCACACCTTGCATGTGAATCAGAGTAATAAAATACAACAAAACATTAAATAGTGATACAACACACAGAAAGTAAAGGAAATGGGAATGGAATTTGCATATGCGTAGGTTTTCCACATAAAGCACATGATAAGGAGCTCTAGTTGTATAGAAATATTTGCAGCACAAGCAAACACAACTTCTCTATAGATTAGAAAACTGCCCGAATTAGAGAACGCGAGGGAGATGATAAAATAACTAAATTCATTACCAATACATAAGTCACTGAGATCTTTGAGTCTATATCAGATTCATTAATCATTCATTTTAAAATCTTAACCTCAACATCCATCCAGATTGACCTATTTGCTAAAGAATTAGATATTTGCTTCTCTATATTCCATTCACAACACTTAGGGAAATTTTAATCAAGCAAGTTATTCTCATAAAAACGATTTCCAATTTCCAATTTTAGGCACGAAGAAATCAGAGCATAATAAATCAGTTATATAGAAATATCAACAACACAAGAAAACAATAACACTTCATTCCAATTAACAAAGAATTTTACACGATGTACCATTGACTATGACCATAGTACTGACTTGTTGCCTTTTCCTGTGACCATAGTACTTTTTAGCTTTATACACTTGTATCCATGCAGTAAGTTGGTATCATACTTCATTCATTTTTTTCTATGTAAGTAACCAAGAAATAAAGAACTTGCTTCATAAACAAATAAGCCAAAACCAAATTTCAACCACCTTACTTTGTAACTATATCCAGTCTTTAAAACTCTTAAAATATATGTATGCATTCATCCATTCAAATGCAACTTGCAGGGGGCCCTTAGAGATGTGCATTACACAAGATATCAAATTCATTTTTATAGCCATATCATTATAGCCACAATTATATTTAAGACCACTGCAACAACAACAACAACTACCCAGTATATCCCGCCTAAGCAGGGTCTGGGGGGTCAGGATGTACGCACTCATTCCCCGAACTAGTCGAGAGAGTGTTTCCGAAAGACCCTGAATAGTAGAAAGCTAGAATTATGGGCGAACAAAACTCATAAAAAGGGAGCCTAAACATAGACGAAGCAAGGGAAAGGTAGAAAGACGCAAGGGAAAAAGGACAGAACACAACAACACGAACACTATCCCTTCGCAGCCCGAATGCACCGCCTCCAGTGGTCCCTGTCTGAAGTGAGATCTTCCGACAGGTTTAGAAGGTTAAGATCCTTACGAATAACCTCCAACCAGCTCTTCCTTGGTCTACCTCTCCCTCTACGGATATCTCCAAGATCCAAACTCTCACACCTGCGAACCGGGGCCGAAGACGGTCTCCTGCACACGTGCCCAAACCAACGCAATCTGCCCTCCCGCAGCTTGTCCACTATACTCGCCACTCCTACCTTGCTCCTGATGTCCTCGTTTCTGATTTTGTCCAGTCTTGTGTGTCCACTCATCCAGCGCAACATTCTCATCTCAGCCACTGACAACTTATGCTCTTGAGCTTTAGTAGTCGGCCATCATTTCGAGTCGTACAGAATATTTAAGACCACTGCATTTATTGAAAATATATCGAAAATAATTGAAAAACCTTAATTAAGCAAAATAAGTCTTTATGAAAATGAAAAGGGAAAAAACATTATTAAGTGTTACCACAGTAATGAGTACATCAATTGAACTAAATACCATTCAGGATGTCACTTACCATGGTACGCTTCGAAGCGTACCATGGTAAAGACATCAGATGTCTTTATATGTTATATAACTCGATATCTTTGTATGACATCGTTTAGAACCCGATGTTTTTGTATGTTATAACATCGTTTTTATTTTATAATCGATGTTATAGAATAGTAAAGACATCGGATTTAAAAATAGAAGTGATGTTATAACATACAAAGACATCGGGTTCTGGCCGATGTGAAAAACTTTTGACTTTTTACATCCCCCACATAGACATCGATTTTGTTTTTGAAAGACATCGCCTATTACCCGATGTTAAATAGCAAATTTCTAGTAGTGTTCATAATGTGACCCACATAGACATCATTTGAGTTAGCCACAGTAAATGCAATGAGAAGATTACATTAAGAGAGGTGAGAAGAGATATCACTACTTAATCTAACTACACAAGTTTGATCGTGTCAAACTGATTAAGAATGTCTTTGAGAACATTAACATAATTAACTGCAAAATTATATTGGAAGAACGGTCGTGGCGGTAGTGTAAATCGATGGTTGCAGTCGCTACAAATGCACTTAAGTATGATATGGAATGAAACTATATAATCAAATCAAGTAATTAACAGTGAAAAAAAGGAGTTTTATACCTCTATCTCACGCATCAAGCTGTCGATTGCCACCTCCGGTCGTCAATTGCCGTTGCCGATTGAGCCGCATCCTGTGATTGCCCTTGATTGCCCGCCACCTGCTTGCGCCACGCCTCCAACCATTGATTATCGCCTCCAACCATCGTGGATTGAGCCTCCTCCTGCGACTCACCCTCTTCTGCTCGCCATCGATTGCGCCATGCCTCCAACCATCGATTGCCGCCACCAACCACCGTAGCAGAAAGTGGGTTGGTACCTAATTTGACTTTCACAATCAATTTATCACATTTTTTAAAACCCTAAATTTTAGAACAAAAAAAAAAACCAAATTGATATACATACACATGAACCTCCACAAATTCAATCACAAAATCCCTACATCCAACTCTCTAAACCCCAGAATTTGGAATTTTAAAACAAAAAATCGAACATATACCGGGTCGGGCAAATTGCCTATCGTTGATACATGCATCCACTCAGCATCTATGCTCACCGGCTGTTTGTTCATCGTTTGTCATAGTAACTGACGTCGTCTCTACGAGCATCATTCTCGTCTTCTCAACTTGTTCGAATTTGTTGCCCTCACCGAACTTCAATGCCCATCGCAGATCTAAGACGCAAATGATTCGGAACCAAAACCACACCCGACTTGACATCGATCGTCTCTTTTGTGGACCTGATTGCAACTTTGCGATTAACAAAGAGTGTGATTGGATGGAAATTGGAAAGAGATTTAGTAAATTGAAGAGTGGGTTGAAAGGTGAGAAGTTTATTAAGCAGGCAAAATTAAGAGTGCAGAATTGGCAGTACTCAAATTCTTCAAAGATGTTGAAACGGGGAAGAGAGATCAAAGATTAGGTAGAAAAAGCAGCGGTTTTAGAGTATGAGAAAAAGGAGGAACGTGGACACTGAATAAGGAAGCTTTCAATTGCCGATGGAGTGTCGGCGCTGAGAGAGGAGAGAGAGGGGGCAAACGGTTGAAGAGATAACGTGTGTGAGATACTGAAAACTGCTCCTCTTACCTTTGCTCAAGGAAGGACACGTAGCGCAAATTTTAACAAAGACATTGCTTTTGATTTTATAAGTATAAGGGGTGGATTATAAATCCTTAAAAGAAAAATCAAAATTCACCCTCATGTGTTGGGTCAAAACAGGTTTGGATGCAATTGATTTGAAATTTAGAATGGATAAGGGCGTGTTTGTCATTTCTAATTTTTAGCCTAGCTTAAATATTATTGTATGATTTAGATAAAGATTTTGATAAAAATCTAAAACAAATTTAATTTAGTTAAAATGTTAAGTGTTTTAAAAAAATATTATGGACTATCTTCTTAAAAAAAATATAAATCGATATATAAAAGAGGTAATGGGGTTTATAGACCCTTTTCATTTTTTTTTAACTTTATAGACATCATGATAAATTCTTTAATTATATAGACTTTTTCATGTATATTATTCCATCTATACCCTTCAATGCTTATATTTTTAAAAAGTTATCATCCTTAATAATAAATGTGAAAAATGGGTACAAAAAAATCAAAGATAATATATATTATAAGGAAAAAATTAATAGTTTATTATATTCAAATCCCTGATAAAATATTTAAATTAACATTATTATTGTAACACATCTATATATAACCTTAATTTAGAAGACTTTGCTTACGTGTCAATCTGAGAGGAGTTTTAGGAATATTGACCAATTATGTTTTTTTCCTTGATTTTTTTATTTCTCTTTTTCTCTTTTTTCCATTAATATTTTTTAATCCTCCATTCTCTTTTATTCTTAACATATTTACTAACAATTGGGCTTAATTCAAAACATTGAATTCAATCTAATATAACCATTAGACTTAACTCACATTTATGTACTAACTATCTATATATAACCTTAATTTAGAAGACTTTGCTTACGTGCCAATCTTAGAGGAGTTTTAGGAATATTGCCAATTATGTTTTCTTCCTTGATTTTTTTATTTCTCCTTTTCTCTTTTTATTTTTCCATTAATTTTTTTTAATCCTCCATTCTCTTTTATTCTTAACATATTTATTAACAATTGGGCTTAATTCAAAACATTGAATTCAATCTAATATAACCATTAGGCTTAAATCACATTTATGTACTAACTATATATATATATATAAAACCTTAATTTAGAAGACTTTGCTTACGTGTCAATCTTAGAGGAGTTTTAGGAATATTGACCAATTATGTTTTTTTCCTTGATTTTTTTATTTCTCCTTTTCTTTTCTTTTTCCCATTAATTTTTTTTAATCCTCCATTCTCTTTTATTCTTAACATATTTACTAACAATTGGGCTTAATTCAAAACATTGAATTCAAACTAATATAACAATTAGACTTAACTCACATTTATGTACTAACTATTGAGTTTAATTCAAAACATTGAATATAATTATTAGTTGCGACACATCACATTTAAATGCATGATTCAGATTTCAAAATTTCTAAAAAAGCTACAATGATACTGATATTATTATTACTGGGTGATTGAAAATATCTACATTTATGTATTATACTTTAAACGAGATATAAAAAAAATTATTTCAGAATTATAAGATACATTTATGGTGAAGTTTTTTTATCTTAACTTTTATTAGTATTTTATAATATATTTATATATATTATTAATATTTTAGTTTTAAAAAACCGCGGTATGGCGCGGGAATTGTACTAGTTTCAATATTAATGTACAACAATAACTTGTGTATTGTGATACAATATTTCTCCTTTATTGTAATCCAATATTACTACAATATAGAGATTCCACATTGTAATACAATGAATAATTAATTAGTGTGATTATACGTATATTACAATAAATACAATTGTTATGGTAAATGTATTGTAATTGATTATTGTAATCCCGTGTGTAAATATAACAAAAAAGCTAATGTCATTATTATTATATATATATATTATGCTATAAATTAGTGCATGCTTGTATATTATATTAATATAGAATTAAAAAAGTTATTGTAATTATCTTTAAGGATTTTTAAAAATAGTTTTTAATTTTATTATTAAATTATATTAACTTTTTATTGAACTAAAACTTTCAAGAGTAAACAAGTAATAACACCAATAAAAGGGTCTATATACTTAAAAGATTTATTATGGGGTCTATTAACTAATAAAATTATCAAAGAGGGTCTTAATCCTCCAATTATCTCTATATAGAAAATATTATAAAAAGTATATGCCAAACAAGTCCTAAATACGTAGGCTCGAGCTAGAAAAGTCGAATTGCAAGCTAACTGAAGTCGAGCGTCTCCATTATTCCACAAGAGCTAAAGGTCAAGGTTTCAAGTTTCAACAAACACTTTGGGTATCTACACCGTTCTCGTAATACGAGCGTGGCATGTACGAATGGGCTTAGCTCAACCAATCGTCCAGTCACAAGGGTTGCATTTGGAATATGGATTAAGGATCGAGTCTCATCAGCAACAGTGTGAGAGCAATCTTTTAAATGAGGGGGCTACTTGTGCGCAATATGAGCATTGATCCCAACTTTTTATTATCGATCGATTGAGTCACCATGATTTACCTTTGCTCACCATCTCCGTCAGGTCGGGGGGTGAGTGGCGCGTGGGGTGAGCGATTTCACCTTTTGGAGTGTGGGCTGATCCGGGATAGCTTTAAATAGACCTTTCCTGGTAAGTCGGACTTGGCGTGCTGGGATTCGTGGGTTGAGTTTCACATTGAAAAATAGGGGAAAATCAAACCAAAACATAAGGGGAGGTGCCTACACAATTAGGGATGGCATTGTACGATACCGTGGAAAATTTTCGATTACCACGTACCATACTGATATCTTTCGGTATCTAATTTTCGTTACCACGTACCAACCGAAGTTATCGGTAACCGAAGTTTTTGGTACCGAAACTATCGGTTACCTAAGGTCTGGTAGCATGGTACCAGCAGTCTCACTTAATTTTCATTTACATGGTTTTATGTATGGTAATTGTGGTTACCGAATGTTTGGTACCGATGGTACCATCGGTACCAAAATAACGAGGTTGGGACGGTACCGATGGTACCGGAGCAGCTCAGCTATTGTTCACAATATTGGTAGGAAATTAATTAAATTAAGGGATTTTTTTAAAAAAAATATTTTTTTTTACATATATATTCGATACCATGGTACCACAGGATTTGAACTTTGCATACTGTATACCGTATCGAGGTTGGTTGGTACCGACATTTCGGTTACCGATTTCTTCGGTTACCGATTTCGTGGTACCAACTTGTTGTTGGTACGGTTGGTAATCGGTTGATTCTAAAATATATGTTTGGTTGATTTTTTATCCTAGGAGATTAAATGAAGGAATTGAATATTTTCAAGTTAAACATGGCGGAAGTTGAACTTAACTAGGGGACTAGGTAGGTGAACTTCTTCCAAATTGAAGGAATTTAACTTACCAGAAATTGGAATTCCTGGGTTTTTGGTATTTAAAAATGTCAACCAAACACAGATTTTTTACCTACTTCCTGAAAATTTCCACTTCCTGTATTTTCTAATTGCTAACCAAACAAGTCCTTTATCTAGAATACAAAATCTATTACAGTATAATGAAATCCTAATGTTTTTTTTTGGGCCAAAATTTGGGGCTTTTGTTTGGGCTGTATCTATCTGCAAACCCTTGTCCTGATCTTCTCTCTCAAGCGGAAGCCAGAGAGAGAGGGAGACCCTTGTCGTTCTCCCGTTCTTCGCTTGTTCTATGTGAGTCGTTCTTCTCCTTTTCCTAAGATCTCTGTTTTTCACGTCGTCTTTATTTTCTTCTAACCCCTCCGATTGGATTCAGTTGGTTTTTTTTTTGCTGAAGATTGCTGAGTTTAAGTAGTTCTGATTGAAATTTTATGAACTGTGGTTTTGCTGTTCGTCCGTTGTTTCATTATCTTCTCCATTCTTTGTTTGTTGATGTACCAGTTGATTCCGAATCTATTAAGGCTGTACTGTTTTCAGGTTCTAGTCACATTGTTTATCTATGAATTTCCTAGATTATGTACTGGAAATCTTTTACATAGCACAATCAGTGATAGACTGATAGTTGAAGGGTTGAGTCGCTAAACCCTAAGGATTGCTGAGCTGTAAGTAGCTTTGATTGAAATATTTTGGATTGTAATCTTTATTGAGTGCATTTACATATATGATTGATGATTTTTATCTATATTTTGCCTGACTTCTCTTCATTACTTTGATTTTTTTGACATAGTTCTCCTTCACAGTTTTGGAAATGGATTCAAAACAACCAGATAAAGCTCCAAAGAAGGTAATTGACATTCACTTTTGCTTAGATTGTTTCCGTCTGAGAGTAGTCATCTTTCCATTTTAGATTCCCCTGAACCTTTCACCGTTGTTGCAGATGAAGTTTGTGCCAAAAGCTCCTCCTCGGCGACCGCGAAAGCCTGTTGTGCCTAAAGCGTATGGAAATTCCCTTCTTCATTTTTTAAATGAAAATTAAATGTAAGTAGCTGAGGCGTCTCTGCTCCTGTTTGATATGGAGTCTCTAATTTTTATTTTCTTTGCAGTGAAGTGGTTGATGATGCTGAAAGTTTCGAGGCCAAAGAGCTGATGCGCCGTTTTAATGTACTTTATATCTTTGGCTCAGCAAAGTTCAGCTTGAACACATTTATCAGTATTGGATGTTCTATCCACTTTATCACTTCAATTTGTTGTTTTGATTTTTTTTTTTGAAACCGTTTTTGATAGGATGGCGTAGAAGGAAAGCGTAGGCTCGAGAAGAAATGTGAGTTCTCTTCTTAGTGATAGAACAGTTTCATTTTATATTTATTTCATGATAACCCTTTCGTGTCATGCTCTTTATCGCAAATATGATTCTTGTTAGCAGACTTGAGAGCTTTTGTGAAAGAGGAGGATATTTTAGAAAAGAACTTTTATTCTTTTGTTTCTGCAATAACAATCCCTCAAAAAAAAAAAAGGTACTTTTGTAGTGTTTTTATTGGATTGTTTGTAAAAGTGGAAATGAGCAAGACATTAATTTCACTGCCTAGTATCAAATTATCAAGCACATTCCTGCTTGATTGATTCAGCTACTTTTGCTCACTTCTCCATCTAAACCTGCAGCTGCACCTGTACGTGTTGCCTTTGGTCTCGGGTCTTCAGCAATGGCCAACAATTACTACAATTCTTTGAAACCTAGTAGTTCGAGAAATCAAGGTGCAGCATCTGATGTTTCGTAAAACGTTTAAATATGACACTCATATCTGAGCCACTATAGTAACTAGTTTTGATGTTTGATTTTTTTACTTTTCTAGATGGGACAAATCCTTTGAGTCTCAAACCAGAGAAGGAATATGAAGACCCGTGGGTAGAGAGCTTTTTCTGTTTCTGAATCACTCATCATGGTTGTTGTTTTAGTTCTTGTTCCTCTCATTTTCAATGCTATTGATAATCGAATTACTGAAAATGCAGGATTATGAGAGCTATTATCCAGTGACCCTTCCTTTACGCAAACCTTATAGTGGAAATCCAGGTGCTTGCTTTTGCTGCAGCTCTACTTGATTATGTTTTAAAAAACTCTCAAACTGTATTTCCATGTGTAGCATGATATGTACATAAGATTCATATGAAAAGAAAAAAAGTCGATCAGGCATAACTAGGCTTGAAAACACAAGTACAATTCACATTTGCTTGAGCCAATTATAATAGGTGACGTGAAGTGTGGTAAACGACAGAGAGCCTCATATAGGTTGAGCTGCCTAGTTAAAAGTGTCTCTTTCATTCGATTGCTCTATCTTTCCTTTCTCACTTTTGATGGGTATTGGACAGCTTATGTCCTTGTTCAACTTTCTTTGATATATGTACTGATGTAATCTGACCACAATACTTTTAATGAGTAGAAGAGTAATCTTTTTGTTGGCTGAATTAATATGTTGATGTAATATTGCCTTGTAGATGTGCTTGATGAAAAGGAATTTGAGACACCCATTGAGGGCCAAAACAGCGACGCAAATCGAATTAATACCAGAATTGAGCTTGGCTTGACGGTGAGATCCTTAAAAGGTCACATCTGTATGACAAAAATTGGAACATTTGAACATTCAAACCTTTGTAATACTAGTGCAAGTGGCCTTTGCAGGATGAGAATTGTGAGCCGAGATTGATGTTAATCCAGTTGCCGAGGACAGTGCCAATGATGAAGCAGGAGGGTGCCAGTAGCTCAAACCCGCTAAGTAATGCAAGTCATCCGGAAAGGAAATGTGGGTTATTGAGAGATTTACCAGCAGGGCTGATGGGTAAGCTGCTTGTATACAAAAGTGGCAAAGTGAAGCTCAAGCTCGGGGAAATGCTTTATGATGTGAGTACACAACAATCACACAGATAAGGATTTAAACTTTTTCTTAACTTTATGCTTGCTGGAATTGGTTCTCACAAATCTGACCTGATTTGCCGATAACCATCCCAAAAATTAGCAAACTGACTGAACCTCAAAGCACACATGACCTGGAAACATATGCACTTCCACATTCACAAGTACAAAGAGAATCCAAACAATTAAAACCAGAAATAAGCAGACTCCAAGATGACTAATGCCTTCTGTTGCAGGTCAACCCCGGTTCAAATTGTAAATTCGCTGAAGACTGTGTAGCTATGAACACCAGCGAGAAGCATTGCTCTAACTTGGGACCTATTTACAAGCATATGGTCGTAACTCCAGACATCGACTCCATTTTAGACAGCATTGCAAATGCAGATTCCAATTCAATTTGAAGTCCCCTTGAAAAGGCTAATTTGGGTTAGTCTAGTACATGTTTTATTTTACTGCATCTCACTCGAGCTTTCATCTATTTGTTTTTCGCCCCTGTACCACCTACACATAGAGGAAATACAGTAGGAGATATCATTGCAATTACACATTGCATGTAATTCCATATCCACCCACTTATTTGGGAGTAAATTTGTACTAGAATCATAGATTTAGCACCTTATTCTAAAATCTATGATTAGCACCAATCTAACCACACATTAGAACTCACACTAAACCACGAATTGGTCATTATAATGTGATTACTGTGACTTGGAGTGACTATTTATGCTGTAATTGTGAGGAAGTAACACTTGATCATATGATTTGATTTTGTGCCATAGGAATTTTTGCTGGAGATGTGAGTTTCATTTGTGTTTGTTTCTTGAACCTACAAAGTCTGTATTGTGTATAATGTGGGTGTCTTGCAAATTATATTTTTATTATCGATCTTTATTTGTGACAAGAAAGTATATCTTAACAATAGGGCAATATCTCCATGGCATTGATTAAATTTTGCTATAGGTGAGAATGTGATGTAAAACCCATCAGTTTTTTCTGGGTTTTGATCTTATTTGATTTTGGTTGATTCGGGTTTGGTTCATTCAGGTTTTGGTTTGTTTGGGTTATCGAATTATTTGGACGTCTGGTCAAAATGGGTTGGATTGGTTGGTTTTCAGGCGATGTATATTACGCGATAAGGACTACATAATGAACAGTAAACGTGGACTAGAGGATCTCAACCAGTTTTAGGTGGGTTTGATTTTAGTTCTCTCTTTTCATCCCAATCCTTTGTTAGCATTATGTACTCCAAACGGCCTCAAATTAAGGAAATACTACCAAAATCTTCATTTTAATTTTTTTTTTTTTTAAGTCATACATAAGTATAACTAATGATTGATTTAGTGTGGATCCAATAATAATGGGAAATAGCGAGATTATAAGATTATATAACTGATTTATTTATAAATAATTTCAGCCATTAATATTGGAGGTTAGGTCATGATAAACGCCATTTACATATTGTTGTGTACTTTTTCTTAAGGACGATTATCATTCATTATTTAACAACAATTATTAAGTCAACCCTAAGTTTCCAGCCAATCCACCAACGGGCGGTCAGCAGATATAATCTCCCTAAAAACAAATGGAAACAAAATGAATCTAATCCATTTTTTTAATTCATTAAAAAAATTCGATTCTCTAGAAAAGTCTAGAGAAACGGAGGAATCGAACTAGTCGGTAGATTGTGGACTAACCAACATGTACAACGAGAAATAAATGATAAAAAAAAAATAACAGAAAGGAAATTACAGGAGACACCAAGTGTCTATCCTACACAGAGACACGAATCAGCAGAATACACGAATCGACTAGCCACGCGAAAATGTACACAGAGAACTCTAGAGGTCATTAGTGGACACCCCAGATTATTGATTCCAAGAGCCACCAAGTGTCTATCACATTTCCACAACGTCTCTAGACACGACATATCAAGCCACCATTTACAGGAGACTTGTATCACCACAAGAATAGCAAAGCACACCAAGCACAGAGCCAACCATAGCCACACTATCGTCCTTCCAAAATCCCAAAACCTAACTCAACACCCTAAAGGGCGATAACAAGATCGTAATTCGTAAGTAGGCTACCACAAGGACAAGCCAAAATTATAGGCGTGTGAGCTAGGAAAGAGAAGACAATCGGGCAATAGAGGATAGGCTAAGGGACAAAAACGTGGTTGAAAAGGACCGTACGTAGTCGACCGAGGCAAGGCATGATAGCCGTCGATTGGAGTTGCGCACGACAAGACTAGAGTCGGGTCGGGGCTCTTACCGACGAACTGCATACGACCCACCCCCAAGACGAGCACAACGTAACCACGAGTTGAAACAATCACGACGGCACCCGAGGATGTCGTCGAGATAGGCGGGGCCGAAGGCGGCACCGGGGATACCATTGAACCAGTCAGATACAAGGGATGAGGCCAGACATAGTCGGAAGAGCCACAAAGGTGGTCGGAACTAAAAGGCGGTGGAGGAGGAGGGCTGTCAGAGTTGCTGGTAGCCAAGGGTTGGAGGCATACAAATACGACGGTGGGCGATGGAGGGCCAAGGTGATTGGGCAACGGAGGCTGGCACCGTTACGTACGACTTGGAGCAAGGGGGAAGGTCGGTTGGGGGTTGACGGTTGAATCTAGTCCATTTATAGTTCAAGACACCATGTTAACAAATTTAATTATTATCATTTTTCTCAGCTTTTTATACAAAATTGATTTTATTCTCCACCTTTCAATCGCCCATTTCAAAAATGGATAAACATACCTCATACACTCTTATAATCATTACCCTTCCTGTCTTATTTTTTATACAAAAAATATCATTTTTCTCTCATATAGACTCATATAACTAATATACGAAGTACAATATATTTTCTCATACAACATTTATTTCAATAACGTTTACTTAATTTATATGACCTTATATGAAACAACCCCTTAGATAATAATCACCCATTCGCTTTTAAATAACTTTTACTATTCATGTACATCTTTTATAAAATAATAAAAACTATATAAGATATTAATTTTAATTTTAATTTTTTTAAAAATAATTGTATACTTATTAATAATAATTACATAATTATATTAAAAATTATTCAAAAAAAATATTTTACACATTTTTTTTTATCATTCTTCAAAAAAAATATGTATAAATAGTAAAAGTCTTTCTTTTTTGACAAGGTAAGAATTCGAGGGTGTGACATGCTTGACACCTCTAGAGGCCGACAAAGTCGGCAGACGGCGAAACGTTTAAACATACAAAGTAAATAACAAAAGGTGCAACTTTTGTAGTAACAAGCAAACAATTCCTGGCGACCTAGCAAACCTAATCCAAGCACGTTGGGGACAACATTGACTTCAAATTGAAGCCAAGCGCCACCAAACAACGACACCGCTGGCCAACAGTACATCAGGAGTCCCTGTGGGTAGTGAAGATGAACCTCCAAGAAAATTTCCGGATCACGGAGACGCCTCGATACACACCGCCTCGACCCCGGCTAGACCCGACTCCGAGAAGCCAGAGCCCCAACTAAGAAAAGGACCGTCGAGACCAACCAAAAGAGCAACCGAGAACCACCAAAGTACATCGCATCTAAAAACCTTTTCGGGATTTAAACAAGTCCTTTTTGGGATTTTGGTCCAACCCTTTTGGGATTTTAGTCAATCCCTTTTAGGGAATTTCAATTATTATTATTTTTGATTAAGTAAGAATTCGAGGGTCAGACAAGCATGATACCTCGAGTGGCCGACAAAGTCGGCAGACGGCGAACCGTCGACATACAACATAAAATAAAAGGTGCAATACAGAAGCGGAAAGCAACAAATCTAGGCGAACAAACAAACCTAAACCTAATAAGTTGGGGACAACATAGACTACAACCAAATGCCAAGCGCCATTAAAGACACCGCTGGCCAGCGGAACATCAGGACTCCCTGTGGGCAGTGAAGACGAATCTCCTAGAAAATCTCCGGATCATGGAGTCGCATCGATACATACCACCTCGACCCAAGCCAGACTTAACACCGGACGCCAGAGCCCCAACTAAGAAAAGGTCCGCCACGAACACACAGAGACGCAATCGAGGACCACCTAAGTAAAACCGCACATGAAAACCCTTATGGGATTTTATCAAGGCCCCTACGGGATTTCTTAAAGCCCTTGCGGGATTTAGGCCATTTCGGGAGAGAGAAAGTCGAGCCCAATATGGGAATTTATATAGGGTAATTTTGGCAACTAGCATATTATGAAGATCTAATTAGCTAACTAACACCCAAACAAAATTAATTAGCTAACCTAACACCCTTCCCCAAATGGACTATTAAGGTCAATGGTCAAACTATTTGACCGTCAATCGGTCAGCGTTGACCGTTGACCGGCTCATTAAGATTTTTTTTAAATATTTATTTAGTGGTGACATTTTTTGTGATGCCATTTTTTGTCGTTTTGATGCCATTTTTTATTACATTTTATTTACGCTTTGATGTCACTTTTCTAATAAAATTGATTGATGACACTTTTTTAATGCCACTTTTTTCAAATCTTGATGACATTTTTTTGTTTACTGTGATGTCACATTGACCATTGATGCCTACTGAGGACACTTTTTTTATATCAATTTTTTGATGATATTTTTTTTACCGTGATGCCACTTATCTAATGAAATGGTTTGATGACACTTTTTTAATGCCATTTTTTTCAAACCTTGATGACATCTTTTGTTTATTGTGATGTCACGTTGACCATGTTAACCATTGATGCCATTTTTTTTTACCGTTGACTACTGATAATACTTTTTTTTTTGTCAATCATTTGATGATATTTTTTTTACCGAGATGCCATATTTTTTCAAATTAGTATTTTTATGACATTTTTTCTTTAATGTGATGCAACTTTTTCAAGGTTGTGTTTTGATGCCATTTTTCTAATGTAATTATTTGATGTCACTTTTTTATCAAATTGTTTGATGCCACTTTTTTTTTAATTTAATCAACTGTATATCGATTTATTTTCATCGATTCTAATTTTATTCACCGATGACACGTTTGTGATTACACTTCATTGATGCAATCACTTGTGGTGACATGTTTATTACATTTTTACACAATTGATGACACGAAAGCATAAAATGTGATTAAATTTCATTAATGACATTTTATTGATGACTTTTATTCATTGATGACATTTGTGATTATATTTTATTTTATTGATCTTAATCATTTATGATGACATTGTTTATTGATGACATTGTTAAGTTTTATACAATTGATGTATAAGACAAGAAGGTACAAAGTTAAATCAAAGCAAGTTTATGTATACATAAAAAAGAAAGTGACAGCAAATAAACGGAGTATTAAATCAAATCAAGTTTAGGCCCCAAATAAACACATACGGAGTATTAAATCAAAGCAATCCGGCCAATCAAAATGAACGGCCCCCAGCCCACCTATTTCCTAAATTGCTAGCAAACTGCACCAGACAAAGGAGAAAGTAATTTATAAGCCCATTCTAATGCTTGCACACAGCACATCTCCATGTATGACAGTAAAATCAATTGTATAAAATTTAACAATGTCATCGCACACAACACATCTCCATGTATCATTCTTGGCAGTTGGATCAGGCCATTCCTTCTGGGGCTCTTGTAATCCAATAAAGCAAGTATCATGTTTTGGCTTACTTGGCCTAAGAATGCACTGTATGGATCCTGGAAAGGAACCAAGCTGCTGTTTCTGGGATCAGGCTTGGCCTATTGAGGAGCGGAGGGAGGAACCAAGAGGGGAGGCGCGACAAAGGTTGGAGCGCTGGTGGTAACCGGGGGAGTCTGGTGGATCAGCGAGGCTAGATGTTGTGGCGCAACAGAGTCATGTTGAGTCATTGTCCATGTTGAGCATCCCCATGCCCATGCCAAGGCCGACACCCATGCCAGCAGCGACATCTGCAGCTGCTAATGCATCCTGAAAGGCATCATCATGTGTTGCGACATGCTCCTTGCACTCATCATCTGAACTTGTGTCTGCATCCATTCACCTAACAAACATTCCAGAGATGCTTCAGATAGAAAATTATCGCATATCACATTCACCGAGTGACATAAAAATAGCAGCTGCCCTTCAGCAAGTAAATTATATAATTGCAGACACTACACAACTAACTTATTCTAAGAATCAAAGAAAGAATGTTATTGCTCTTCAAATAATATCCCCACGATAAATCTATTCATACAAGCAACCCATCGACACTACATGTGTTGAAACTGACATACAAGGTATGAAGATAATGGGTAAGAAACTCACTCTGCCTCTGAACTTGAATTGCCAGCCTGATTTAAAAGTCCTGTGTTGCTGTGGGTGGGATTAATACACATTCGGGAAGACATCACAAATGTTCTGCAACAGCATTGTATATTCAGTGATAATGTTCCACCACCACAAAAATGACAACAAAGGAAAAGATATGAACCGAAGATGCCCAAAAACAAAACAAAAAATACAACTAAAACAACAATAGATTATAAACAAATAAATGGAATCACACTCAAAGGATCTGATGCGGGACCATCCAAGACACCTTCGGATGATGTCCTTCTCAAGAGGAAGAAGAAGGCTCCACCTTGGGAGAAGATCAAAAGGTGCAAATGACGTTTTAGACTCTCGTTCAGAAGTTTGACAGCTTTTCGACGTCTCAGTAAAATGAGTCGTACAAATTCAATATTTATCGGATTGAGGCATGCCATACCTTGTTGAAACGAGGACGAAGAGATATACAACATTGCTATTGAAGGTTTTTCCAGATTCAACATGGATCTTGTCCGAAAATCACCATCTTTGCAAGTCTGTCACTGTTTTGACGGGAATGGAATATGGCTAAGTGTTGGAACATCTTTAGAGTTACTATTGGGCCGATTGGGCTTATCTTAAGTGTTATTTTTAAGACCTTATTTACTTATGTTTTTAGGTGTTTTAATTAAATGTTAGATTTATCTTTCTATCATTAAACTCGGCCCATCAGCTTATCTAAGACCTATATATTTCAATTCCTACATTGTAATTCAAGGGGAACATAATGAATAGAATTTGTCTTCTCAAATTGTGTGAAACACATTGAGTGATTGTTGGATGATTAGAGCTGTGCTCATCATTCACGAATTGGTATCTATCTCAGCTTGGTTTGCTTTGTGTTCATCAACTTCGCAAGACTTGGTGATCCTAATATCCACAAACCCCCTCCTTGTGCCTCCAAGTTGTCCGCTTGGTTGTGTAGGGTTGTAGAGGCGGGTTATATAGTCATTGGTATTGGTTACTACCCTCTTAGGAGGCCTGGGGTCTTTATCTTGTTTTATATAGTTCGGCTCAGTCCTTATCGGTCGTGTCCTTATTCAATTTCGAGTCTTTATTTCAGTTTGTCGAGTCTTGCATCTTTCTTGCTGCGTTTCTTGAGTTCTTGTTTGAATCTTGATCGAGTTTCTTGAGTCTTGCTGCGTTCTTTGTTATTTCTTGAGTCTTTCTTTAGTTTCTTTCTTGATTGTCGAAGATCAGACCATCTCACGGCTAACCTCGTATCAGGATCACAACAATTCCACCAATAAAACACGAGAGCGACTAATTTCGTTTACAAACCCTAGATACAGACAACAGAAAAAAGTTTTGAAATATACAAAATTCAGCAAGGATTAAGATGCACTATATGCATACAAATAAGAAAAAAAGGAGGAAAACGAAATGGAAACATAGAAAACATACACGAAGACGAAGACATTGGACGCCAAATTGGGGGAAATCACCGGAAACCAGCCGGACAAGTGACCACGCCACCGCCGACGGGAAAGGAAGGACGAGTGGGGCGGCGCCTTGTGCAATTGGCGGCCGGAGAAGTCGGATCTGGGGGGCTTGGAGCGGTCGTAGAGGCCGGCGCCGAAGTAGGGGTCGACGGCTCTTCCAGGTGTCAGCAAATCGCCCTCGGGGGCGAGAGATAGATAATGGAGAGAATGAACGGGAAAGAGGAAGGGAACAAGGGGTTAATTAATTTTCAATGGGTGTTAGCACAACCAATTTAATAAGTTAGGATGCTAATAACCTAATTAAATTAGCAAAAGGTGATATTTCACCAAATTTTCTCTTTTATATAAGTATATATATATATATATATATATTTTATAAAAACCGGGCTGCTTTGGGCTAGCCTTTCGGGAATTTTAATGAACCCGGCCTTTTGGGATTTTATTAGATTTTATAATTAAATACAAAATACACATAACTATAGAACCAATTAACCAAAGACATTTAAAAAAAAAAAATTAAGGAACATAAAACTTGGCGTGCAAGGCCGTCTCTCGGCAACTTGTACGCCAAGCACCACAATTTAGTACTCTAGCCGAGGAAGAGAACCGGAGAGGGGACGTTGCCTAGGGTAGTCAGAGAGGCCGCCACCGAACGCTGACGACAACAACGAACAACCTAGGTGGGGGAGAGAGCACCCTTGGCCTTCCACAAAGGCGAGCGGTGACCGTTCACCAACCATCTCCAGACCGGAGCACTAGGTAGCAACCGCGCCACCACTAGGTGCCGACGGCGAAGAGAGGAATAAGAGGGCAAGCACCTCGCCAACACCACCGATGAGAAGGCATCGAACACAATTAGCGGACTTGGGTTGAGAGGCTCGATGGAACCCAAGAACCGTCGAGCCAGTATATAAAAATAGGAGGTGTTGAAGCGTGAAATTGGATTAAAAAAAAAAAAGATGAAAGGGGGACAAGAAACTAGGAACAACAAAAGCCACTTATCAATTTCAATTTGATTGAGGTCCGAGAAAGAAGTTTCGGAGATAGGGTTTGCCTCAACGTTGGTTGTCTCGTCAGAGCACGGAATGCCTACGCCACAACGGAATGGATGCGGCCGGAGGTGGGTTGGACAGTGAAACCGGGGTTGAGGATCCTCTCTCTCTCACAAGAAAAGAGAGAGGAGATGCATGCCTATATTGTACTTCCGTATAAATAGTAGGGGTGGGCACAAATCCCGCAAATCCCGATCCCGTCCCGGTCCCGTCCCGATCCCGTCCCGATCCCGGTGGGATTTAGGACAAAATAGCGAATCCCGTCCCGATCCCGTCCTGCAAAAATTATGCGGGACGAAATGCGGGACGATCCCGGTGGGATCCCGCAAATCCCGTCCCGTCCCGCATATAATAATAATAATATTAATAATAATAATTTTTATAATAATAATAATATTATTATTATAATATTATAGAATAATAATATTATAATAATATTATTATTATAATATTATAGAATAATAATAATATATTATTAGTATTATTATTTTGAGCAAATATTATTTATAACTATAATAATAATTTTCAATTTTCAATTTATAATATTATTATTATTATTATTATATAATATTATAATATAATTTAATAATAATATTAATTTATAATAAAATTATTATTATTATTATTATATTATTATTATTATATCATATTATATTTTTTTCTTGTAAAGTATAATTATTTTATAATAATAACAATAAAAATAAGTAATATTATTTTATTTTATTTTTAATTATAACGTGGGATTATTATTATTTTTTTATTATTAATATTATTTTATTATTATTATTATTATTATTATTATTATTATTTTATTATTATTATTATTATTATTATTATAAAAACAGATTACAAGAAATTAGTGGGCAACCGAGATACTATCTGGACACCCACTCCTTTAGCGATAACAAAGCCAAGTCTAGTAAAAATATAACGTGCAGCACGAGCCCCAGCATCCTGAGATACCGAGAATTTCTGAATCCGCTTCAGCAATGCAACCGCATCTGTATCCAACTCCCCCAATGAAGAGAATGAGAAGGGTAGGAAACCATAACCAACCGCCGTACACAAATCTCGATACTTGACACACTTACATCGAGCAGCATCAACAACAACACGACCAGGCATAAAGTCAGAAATTCCAGACTGAGTCAATGGAGAGGATCCCATCAGATCGACACACACATCCCGCCCATTTAGAGTTACAAGAGGCAAATAGCTAATTAAATACGATATTCTTCCTAACTATCAATCGATAATTAGACAATATTGGTAAATCTCGTCTCAATTCCTTTCCGTCCTGATCTAGTAAGATAATGTAGCCAAATATGTTGAACATTATAATTAATTATACAATCATTGTATGAATTAATAATAGTATTATAATAATAATATTATTATTATTATTGAATAATATAGTTGAGAATAATACCGTATTCAACATATTATACTAAATAATGAATTATGAAAGCATTTTTTCACTTTGCGAATTTATATAATATTTTATTATTTTTATATGCGGGACAAGGCCCGTCCCGTCCCGATCCCGTCCCGTCCAGACACCATCCCGTCCCGATCCCGTCCCGAAAAAAAAATGTCAATCCCGTCCCGAAAAAATTTCGCGGGACGAGTCCCGTCCCGGCCCAATCCCGTCCCGTCCCGTCCCGTGCCCACCCCTAATAAATAGTAAAAGTCAATTAAAAGTGAATAGAAGTAGTAAAAAATAATAATTCATGAGCTTATCTATTAAAATAATTTTAGTTGTTATTTTTCTTCAAATTTATGTTACCTTCCGTATTGAGAAGTTTAATTAGGCTATCTTGGCAAAGGAATGCTTGTTGCAATGTACTTCCCTCGAACTGATTTCTTGAGTGCCAATTTAGGGTACAACTCGAGTTAGAGCTGCAAAAGCATATATATAGAATGAGAGCGAATGAAGTGCTTCAGATGGTGATCATCTGGTGTGTATGGATAGAGAGACAAGTGAATTCAAGTTTGGAGTGATCAAAAGCTGAAAGGATGCCAAAATCGGGCAATAGGGTCCAAACGATAGAGGAAGGTCGTGTGTAGGTTTACAATATATGAGAGATACGAATAATACATAAATGCAAGAGTTCTCTCAAAATCAATCGATAATAAAAAGATAAAAAGAGTAGTCTGTCAAGTTTATAGTATATTACTAGTCTATTCCCCGTGCTATGCACGAGCTTAATGTAAAAATATTATAAAATTATAATAATTATTTTCAAATTTAATTATAAAAAATATTAACCTTAAAAAATAAATAATGTATACTCCTCTACAAACAAAACAAATAAAAAAAATCTACAAATCAAAAAAATTAATCTAGATATTATAATAATTTTTATATAATTTAATATTAAAAAAATAAAAACTTATTTGAACACTAACAAAGGAAATTGTTTTTAATGACCACCCAACGAATTTAACAATTCGACAATCACTCTCCACAATAATATCATGATATATGTCTAACCATCCCCTCATGGTAATTGGAAAACACAAATGATATGTCCATGCCTCTGTCATATTCGGCGTTGATACCATTAGAATAGCTCTTACACACAAGAAAGAGTTAGATGGGTATGGGGTGGCTTAAGCCCCTTCTGGTTGAGAAGGAAAAAAACTGCATGTTTTTTCAATATTTTTTTTTTACTAATTTTCGAACTAAAGTAATAATACAAAAAAATTATAATAAATTATAAAGTGTATTTATCTTAGTTGATACAGAGTGAGTATTCAATCATGAAGCCATGTGTTCCAATTCGTTTGGCTAAATTTTTGCTTTTTTTATTTTTATTTTTTTCAATTAAAAATGATGGTTAAAATAATAAATTTAAGGATTTTTTAAAATATTTTTTCTAACATTCTTTCTGATATATGAGTATAAAGAAAATTATTTTTAAAAAATTGAGCCTCCCTTATAAAATAATACCTAACTCTATCATTGCTCACAGACTCACAATTTTTATCATATTTTATGTTTAGTTTTGTTGGTAAGCAAAAATCGAGGAAGACCTCAGTTGAACAATTTATGTTAATTAATTGAGACATAACATCTTTTCATGAGTTTGCACTATTTGACTACCCCTTTACCCCCCCCCCCCCCGGAATATTCAACAATATATGGTGTGCGCCATATGACAACATTTTCTCTCGATATTCAACAATGGCGTATGTATGTGTGGCTTTACTTAGTTGATTAAATTTCTGACTTAGCTCATAAGCATCATGGATCCCCCATAATGACGTATGGTTCACCCCTTTAAAGAGAAACTAATTGTGAATCCACCAAATACTACATACCAAATTTGTCCAAACATATTGTATACTTAGTAATTAACAATATAATGTAACCAATTATCTATCGCACCAAACTAAGGATCTCAAATCACCTTATCAAAAAAAAAAAAAAATCCTTTGACGAAAGCTCTATTTTAATTTAATAATCTCAAGATTAAAATGTACAAAGTACACGATTCTTATACAAACAACAATGAATTAAAAATGATTGAAATGTTATAACATGAAAAAAAATGTTATTATTTCAGTATTGTATAGGATAGAATAGGATAGATATGATGAAACTTTTCACTACAAAGTGACATGAATTGTCTTATAATACATTCATATTTATAATGTAAGATCGATCAAACTTATTTTTCAACTCATATAGATTTTATTTTATTTTTGTTTAAAATAAGATGATATGCAAAGATTATTAAAATAAAATGAAAAAAAAATAATAAAAAAATATAAGTGTATGTAGTTTCCTATTTTAAAAGATATGCAAAGATAAATAAAATAATAAATATATGTAGTTGTCTATTTTAAAAGATTTGTATACAAAGATTATTAAAATTGAGATAAATCTGTGACATAATATGTGACATTATGACATGGCAAAATGTGATTGGTTAAAATTTTGGGTGGGAAATTTTTTCACCAGAAGCTGACATGTGGCAGTTCAAGTTCTGCTTTAGTATTGTTTAGGATTTAAGAAATCCAAATATTTTTCAACTAGAGTAGGCCGGTGGCGCCCACTGGCCATTGATGTCGGGTTCTAAATTTATTTTAAGGGGCAAAAGTTAAAAACTAGCCCTATTAAAGCAAAAAACTACAAAATTGCCCTATAAGGGTGTGTTTGGATTCCAAATGCATTATCATTATAATGCAAAATGATAAGATGATGTTTGGTTAAAAAAAAATTTAAAGCGTTTAAATTATGATATTTTTAGATTTCACGATATATTAATTAAAATGTAATTATTTTATCTCGATTTATGTGATTATTTGATTAAATTACAATTTTAACTCGATTTTTATTTTTACGACCAAACGAATATATAAAATGAGGTAAAATAATTACATTATAATGATAGTGCAATGGAATCCAAACACACCCGAAAGCTTAAAAATATTGGCTGTCACGGTAACGGTTACTATCAAATATTAGCAAGTAGCAACCAAACGTCATATTGCAACGGCCACCAACTGGCCGCACCAAGTAATTTGTCCACAACTTAGAATTATATATATAAAAAAATACTTATAATAAATTCGCAAAACTTTCATATTCTAATATTATTCTATTATTTGTACAATTAAAACTCTCTATCATACTATAGTCGTATTAGATATATTGTTATTATTCTATTAGATGTTACATATTCTTTATGGTTTCCATTATTTTTTTTACAAATTAACTAGAAGTGCCTAGTATATAATAATCTTCAAAATCTTTATATATCTATATAGAAATCAATTAGTGTTACCAATATTTATTATGAACTTCATATTTAATATATAAACTACTTAACTAAATATTTTAATTTATATTATACTGAAAATATGATTTTAATAGTTCGCCAATATATATTATAAATAGAATAAAAGAGTAGTTTTATGAAAATAATATTGATTGAGTGAACAATTCTATGGTGGGTATAGTAAGCTACATAGGAAGAGCCAATTGATCCTTATTGCCCCCTCTAATGTTCTAATGTCAAGATACAATAATTTGAGTAAAATCTTATCATAATTATTGGAATATAATATTATTATTTTTTTTAAAAAAGTTGGATTCATTTGTGATATACTTTGCACGGAATGAACATAAGAAAGTAGTTCTATATATATATATATATATATATATATATATATATATATATATATATATATATATATATATATATATATATATATATATATATATATATATATATATTCTTGTGATGCATCCATTACCATATTTAGGGCGTGTTTGGCTGGGGGTGGGAAAGGTGGGGGATACCAAATTTCGCCTAGGGAAGCGAGCCAGAGTGTTTGGCGGGAGGTGGCAGGGGTGGCGGAAATGGAGGTGGAGGGGATGGCGAGGGTGGATTTTGCCTAGATTTTGGTACCTTCGATTTTGGAGTGGGCGGGGGTGGAAGAATTTTGGTACCCCGTAACACCCATTTTTGCCCCTGGATCCGACGCTTCGGCTTCTCATAGAAGACTGGATATATATCATCATTCTTCATCACCTCTCTCACTTCTCCATTTTCGCTCTCGAAGGAACTCGCCAGGTAACCCTATTCGCTCTTCCTTCCTCCCTTTGTCCTCCATTGCAGTCCTCCATCGACGGCAACGCCCTAATTATTTCTCTCTTCTTGTTCTTTGGAATCACAGGTTGTCGAAATCGCAGGTGTTCATCTTCCTCTCGAACAAGGTTGAGCCTTTCATCCACCCCTCAATGTAAGTACTTCTCTCTGCTCTTCTCCTTCTTTTGACTCAAAACCCCCGCCAATGTTAACCCTAATCCCCAATATTTGAGAGCTCCCTCTTCCCCTAAAACCCCAAAATCGAAAACTCCATGTTCAAATTCAATAATGAAAATGTCGTCTGTTGGTTGTCTATTGTTATGCACATGTCAGAGATGAGATGGTGTGAGTTTTGTCTTCAATGGTTTGCAACTGTCATACCGGATCTGTAAGGTTTTTTCATTGTCGATTGTGTGTGCTTTTTTGTTTGCAGGGTTGTCCTTTTATCACATGTTTTTGTTTATGTGTCTGTATGTAAGGGTTTGTCTTCTTCTGCTTTTGTTTATTAATGGTTGTTTATGGTTTGTCTTCTTATGAAATTTTTTTGTTCATGTTTTTTTGTCAATGGTTTCTGTTGTTCTGATGAGGGGGGTTAGCTTAGGAGTTTCTTCTCGTCAGTTTGGTTGAGGGTTGGGTTACTGCATTGTCTTCCTCCTAGGTTCAGTTCATGGTTGTTGTGCTGCACAAAACCCATCATATTTCACACCTCATTTGCCATTACACAACCATTATGTTGTTATTTGTTGTTGTAGTTTCTCAATATGTCTTCCAGGTTGCTTAGAATCGTATGCATTCATGTATGATTTATTTGACTGGATTGAAAAATATTTGATAAGGATGTGAGGGTGGGAAGTGAAAACAAAACTACAATCTGGATAGCACATACATATTTGATTGAATGAACATCTCACATTCATACATATTTGATTGTAGGCACCACGTATATGTTGATGTCTCCCCACTTGTCTTTGCTTTCATGCTCTTCAGTGGAAATTTATTTGTTCATGTTCACCTTCTCATCCTTTTCAATTGTTATCAACTTTGTCATGTCCTTGGTCTTCCTCGGATATGGTGGGAATATGTTGTTGTTTGTCTCATCCTTTTCATATTAATAGTCTCTAACACGTTTCTTCTCCCTCAAAGCATGTACCCTTACTCCGACACAGACGAGGACTCTGATGCCAGCTATCAGTCGGGCGACCCCGGCAAATATTGGCGGATAAGGGGGGATTACCCTTATGGAGACCCATGGGCCCACCACGAGGCGGAAGTCACAGACGATGATGAGGTGCAGTCTGAGCTCCAAGGACCTGCTGTGAACGAGGAGCTTGACGAGTACCGCGACCTTGTCAACGATCTCGAAGCTGATATCGTGGAGCTCCGCGCACAGGTTGCCACACTCCGGGAGCATGACATTGCCCGAGAGGCTCTTCTCCATATCAACCAGCAGGAACTCCACATGGCTGATGAGGAGTTAGCCATCACCGAGGCGTCGAAGCTCGAGCTTGCTGAGAAGCTGACCAGGGCTGAGGCCGAGTTGGCCATCTCCGAGACGTCCAAGAAGGACCTTGCTCAGAGGGTGTCAGAACTTGCTACCTTCCTCTGCGGGACGTGGGCTGATCATGCTGCCGACACCGTTCGCATCAAGCAGCTGCTGCGCGAGAGAGGCATCAATCGCTGGATCATCGTCCTCCTCATGGGTGTCATTGCTAGGCTCACTGGAGGTAAGTAGGCACGTGTGGTTGTAACCCTTTTCAGTCTAGACTTGTTGTTTGGTTGACGAAACTGTTATCGTGCGCCCCATTTTGTATTTTGTGTGGTGTGGTGACACGACTATATATGACTGCATTTTGATCCCCATCGAGCACATGGGCAGTAAAGGTTGGTATTTGGGTCACCAGGTGCTCCGTTGGACCTTGTTTATGTTATCGTTGTTGGACCCTGACAATGGTGCTATCAAGCACCCCTTGTATGTAGCATCTACTACTCGGATGCAGGTAGAAGACTGTAAGCTTGTATTGCCTCTATCAATGTGCATGCTGCATGTTTTTAATTATCATTTGTTTGTGTTCTAACGTCAAATTGAATCAATGATCAAATGACAAAAGAGAAATGAGTCATACGAGTGCGTTGGATTGCTCGAACGAAAGCATAATATGTTACAAACTACTTCCAAACATAAGGAAACGCCACAACCTTTCCAACCACAACCATGTTGTATGAACAATGGAGGATCACACACACAATTCTCAATGATCAAGACACTCTAGGAAGGCAAACACTTTGGTCTTATGTACTGACAGAAAAGAGTCAAGCACACTTCACAACCAACTTAACTAACATTTAACTTAGACTTTAAACTTAAACAAAAGCTTGATCACACAATACATTTAACAAACCATAAGAGTCACATCTGCTAAGCACCCATCATGTACAAAACCAAATTGCATCCTACTAGTTTCGTGCAATCGTCGAACACATAAGGCATATGTCCGTACCTTAAAGGAGATAAATTCGATGCTTGCACCCATCATGTACAAAAAAAGGTTGCATCCTAATAGTTTCGTCCAATCGTCGAACACATAAGGTCATATATCCCTAGCTTAACCTGTCACAACATCATGCCTGCACCCTTCTTGTCCAAAAAGCGGTTGCATCCTACTACGTAACTGCAATCACAAACCACTTGCCGTAGGTCCCTAGGACATAGAGTCACACCATCAACCACAAAAAGGAGTTGCACCCTACAACGAAGCCCACCGGCATCATCTCCGGGGTCGTCGGTCATTTCATATCTGCTGAGCAATAGTGTCACGAAGAGCCTTGATTCCAATGGCTGGTGCCTCCTCTTCTGGCTCGAACAGACCGTCCACCTCCATCTCATCTGCACCTTCTGGGTGGTCGTACGCATCGTCCTCGTCTTCGTCCATTGCATCCTCCGGCTCTTGAAACCTGGACTCGTCCTTGTCATTCACATCGTCTCTCCAAAGACGGAGAAGGTTGTGAAGGGCGAAGCAGCAGTTTATGAGCGACACTTGTCGTGCGACTGAGTACTTGGGCATCCATCGGAGGATCTTCCACTGACCCTTAAAAACACCGAATGCTCACTCAATAGCTCCGCGAAGTGACGAATGCACCTTGTTGAATGCTTCCTTGAGGTTTTTAGGTTGTGCTGCTTGGAAGGTTGGCCGGTGGTACTTTGTCCGCGAGTATGGCACCATGTACCCATCTCGGTCCGGATAGCCCTTGTCACATAGGTAGTAACGGCCAGCAGGGGGGGTGTGGGAAGTTAAACCCTGGTGTCCAATGGGCGTGGTCAAACACACGTGCATCGTGTGCACTCCCCTCCCATCCGTTTGAGATGAAGGTGAAGATGAGGTCGAAGTCGCAAACAGCCATGACGTTGAAGGTGCAAATCCCTTTCCGGCCTCGAAATGGAATCTGCTCGTCGACAGGGATGGTGGCTTGGATATGGGTTCCATCGATGACACCTATTACATCCTGCGTGGGAGAAGTAAGGCGTTACGACCATAAGTCATCCATCCATGCAGGAAAAGGTCACACATACAATTGTTACCTTGAAGTACGGCCAATACCGGTTGTCGTTAACGATTTGCTCGGGTACCCGACGGAACTCGGGGTCGCGTGGTTTGATCAGCTCCTTGGCGAGGCCAGTGAAGCCGTTGGCCGGGCCCCCGTCGATTGCATCACAAACGCCCCTTATCTCCTCTGAGATGGTGTAAGTGGAACGTTGGAAGCGTTCACAAGCGTTCCGCTGACTTTCGCCCCAAGCCATTGTGTTCACAAATATTGCGACCTTCACCATCACCGAAATCTGATTGGATCCTTGAAGTCCGTATTGATGTTCTAGGACCCCACATAGCTTAAGAAACACACGCTTCTCCATTCGAAAGGCGTTAATACAATGGACCTCCCCATCGTTATTCAGTATGTCATGCACCCATCGTCGGCTTGTGTACTCGGAGATATAGCAAGGGATCTTGTACACTCGGGTGAAGTAGTGATGGACCACCGGGATAGACCTCTGTAATATGTAGAGCATGGCGATGACGAGTATGATACCCCGTTGACGCATCATCATCGTGTCCCCATTGGAAGTGGCCCTGTGGAGGATCCCCATGATAGGAATTAACCACAAGTACCAAGTAAAAGGACGCGCAAATATAAGAATGCACACCCATAAGCATAGTCAACCATAAGGATGCACAACCATAAGCAACACAACGATAAGAGTCAACCATAACAATGCACGACCATAAGCCAAACAACCAAACGAATGCACAAACAACGTTACCAATTACAAACATGTAGCAACAAGTAGCATACACAAACAAGCATAAGTTTGAAGTATGTATTCGAAAATAACAACCATAAGGTTCATTTCTCCATTTGTGACATACAGTTGGAAATAGAAAGTAGACAACAATGCATACGCACTCTAAATGCATTTATGAGGACGGGAAAATGAAATGCAAATGTAGGCGACGACGGAGTTCGAAATCCTCGACCAGGGAGCGGAATGGACCTAAGGATGACCGCCATTGAGATCATACAACCATTGCAACCACCTCACTCTCTTGTCGTTGTGCTTGATACCGACGAACAGGTCTCTGCGCTCAGGGTCCCGCATCAGCTCAATAGTGAAGCACCAGAGAGTGTCAGCGACGTCAATCAAACCTTGTTGGACGAGCTCCTCAACAATGTCCAGATCTTGGTTGATTGTGTTCACTGGCTTGCTAGTGGAGACCTCCTCCCGGGCGAGATAAGCCTTCAGCGCACCGCTTGTGTCCTTCACCGCGTCAACGTGTTCATGGTACAGCCGTGACGCCTCTGACTTCCTGGTGGTTGTCCCGCTGCACAAGCGGAGTTAGCCATTGTTCTCTTGTTAATGTCGACGGGAGGAGATGACAAACCTGTTGGTGCGGCCCCGTTGGTGCTGGGCACGTCCCCATAAATCCCATGGAGAACCTCCTGCATGGAAGGAGGCTGGCAAGATTGCAGTTGGCTCGCGAACAACTCGTCTAGCTCCGGGTCGAGTGTCCCGTATTCGGTCTCTTGTGTCTGCATACCACCTCGGCCATCGTCATTGCCTCCATCGAGATTGATGTAGTCCGTCTCATTATGATCGTCGCCTACAGCTACAGCGACCTGGGGAGCTGTTTGCCGTTGACTGGGCTCCATCGAGGGGGCAACACAATACTTCCCGGTTGCCACAGTTCCCCCATACAGTTGATCCCAAAGGTCCTCCAACTCGGGCTGAATACCTTTCTTCCTATACTTCATGAAGTCGGAGTTCTCCTAAAGATATGATCCCAAGTTATGTAAAATTCAAGACGGGAAAAATTCTCAAAAACCAACAGCTAGATGAGGGCACTAACCGCGATCTTCTTCTCCCACCACTCATCGGATGCCTTGATCGTGCCCTTCTCGGCATCCCATCCCAATCCGGTCTCAGAATTCTTTAGCGATTTCCACTCGTTGTAGTATTTCTTCATGTCACGATTGCAGTTCTTCAATGTCTACATGTTCGGCTTCTTCCCCGACATCTCTTGGAATTCTGGGGTGAGCGCACCCCAGGGGAAAGACTGGTCTCTCCCAACAACCCGCTGGTGGCGAAGGAGGACCTCAACAAACAATTTGGTATGCTCATATGACCAGTAAAAGGGAGGGGGCGTTGGCTCCTCATCGCCTCCTTGCGTCTGCTTCCCCTTCCACTTAGCCTTACCCCTACCCTTACCCCTTCCATTTCCGTTTGCGTTGTCGTTTCCGTTCGAAGCCATACGCACTTGTGGGCTAACAACGATGACACGAATGCATTGTCATCCCACACACCCGGGAAAAACAAATTCAGTCAGAAATTGGAAGTTCGACTAGAGAATAATTGTCAATATGTTCAAAAATTTGGTCCCAATAGAAGCCGACGGGAGGAAGGCAAAACCCTAGCGGTGTGAACAAGCAGTTTGGGCAAGAAACATACGAATTAAAGACTCAATTCAAGCATCGGGGAACCGGAATTAGGAATCCGTTCAACAAACCATTGGAATAAAGTAACCAATTTCAACCACACGAAGACCGACCACAAGAAGGAGATACAAGCCAGGGAACTCACATGGTGAGAAGACGATGTCGGTTTGCGGCCTCCGAGTGGAGCTGGCTTGCTTGCGGATGATCTGCCCTTTCAAACGCCGGCGGATACCACGGCCGTCTTCACCGGCAATGGGAGTCCAGGTCCACGCTGTTCTTCCTCCTCTCGAAACTGGGTTGGATGTGGCAGCTTCTGGTTTTTAGGTCGAATTAAGGAAGGTCAAGGGTAATTTGAGGGGCAAAATGGCCTTTTACCATCGAACAATAAGGTCATTCTAGTAAATTGCAATATGCCCATTTCTCCGCCCATCCCCGACCTACCAAACACGCAGGAGCTTTTTTTCCAAAAAGTATCTCCATCTCATCCACCCCAAAAAAATATTTCCATCCCCTCCGCCCCCAAAAAGTATCTCCACCCCCTAAAAAATTTCCCCCAGCCAAACACGCCCTTAATTTATGTTTAATTTTTTTAAGGTTTTTTTCTAAGTTTTTTGAAGCAATAAAAAAACATAGGGGAGAGCCACGACTGTCTTACTATCCGAGCACCATCTTAGAGCGTTTTTTCGAACGAGAATCCGAAGTCCTAGATCTTCCATCAAACCATCATCGAAATGAATCATGTAAGTCAGATGGACAATCTTATCTGTAACAACATTAACTCCTCTAAGAAACTGAGTTTTTCAAATTATTTTATTTTTATGATTTGAACTCGAATTTTATAAATAAATGTATGTGCTGTTTTTTTCCTTCAAATTATTAGTTGAAGTAGAAAAAGAACAAATAGGGGATAAAAAAAAAGCAAACAAAAGTGGGCAAAACTTCCTTCTTTTCTTATTTTTTTTCCTCTAAAAGTGGGTAACTTACTAACTTTAGGATAAAATGGCTACTTTATATATTTATATTTACCTTGAAGGTCGTTGATTGTCTTTATTATATGATGATGCAACTTCCAACCAATCAGCAATCAGGGAATTGAGTAGTACATTCTACATTACATCCCCATACCCCATGTCAATGTGTTCACATTCACATTCACCCCTATTTTTTTTTTTTTTTTTTAATACTCCACTTTCAACTTTCCCACTATTTTATCCTCTAATTTTCGTATTGTTAAAAGATGAAAAAACAAACAAACAAATCAAATACGATTTTTTCTAAAAATATACTCTGTAATCATTAATTAAAAGTACAATTCTTTTTCTAAAATCTTTATTAATTTCATGAGATAAAATAAAGTGTTAGTCATTTATTAATGTTTACAAAAAGTTATACGATATAATAATTAATTCATAAAATCAATTTGAATAAAATTTCAAGTAATTGGTATTTTATTTTTGTAAGTAATAAAAGAAAGTTTTGTTTTTTTTTTGGTAGTGAAAAATAACTAGGATTAAAAGGGCTACTTTTTTGTAATTCTTGATAAAATCGGATTAACAATATTTATTTATCTATTGAGAAAATGATACTCCGTCCGTTCAGCAAAACTTGTCATTTTAACTCTCCACACAACTTTTAATAAAACTAATAATTACACTTCTTTTTTACTAATTTACCCTCAATTATTACTCTACTTTTTACTTTATCAAAAACTACAACTCACAACACATCAATCAAATCAAGGGCATTTTAGTAAAGTAGAAGCAAAAATACCTAAAATGACAAGTTTTTCCGAACAAAAACAAAACTCTAAAACGACAAGTTTTGCCGAACGGAGGGAGTATAGTATGATTAAAAAAAAAAGGTATAAAAAAAGAGGGAGTAGCTATACAGTAGTACAAGTTACAACGAGAGCACCACCAAACCACCAAATTTGAAATTTTCTATCTCTTTTTCCAATTTGCCTTTCGTCTCCTCCAAAGCACAAACCTCAGCAATCGAGGAGAGAGAAACCCAACTCCAAAGGTTTCATCTTTGACCGTTCTCGCCGGCGCCGTAGTTGTTGGGGAGTCTCGTCGCTTAACCGCCATGTCCTCCGTCCCGGGAGTCGTGTTCTCCACCGCCATGGCCGCCGTTTCCGGCATCGCCGTCATCCTCTTCGCCCTCAAGCTCCAGAAATCTCTCTCCCCGCCGCTGCTTCCGCCTCCGGACGCCCAATTCGAGCCCGGCAGCCCGCCTCCTCGCCCCTGCATCTCCTCCGGTAATTTCCCCCAAATTGCCTCTTCAATTTCCACAATTAACTAATCCATCGGTCAAAATCAAAAAGCTAATTTGCCTCGATGTGTGGGTGTGGCCCCTATTAACCCATCGCTGTAGTCAGCTTGAGATCGATTGATCAACAACCACCTCTTCCGGCACGAAAGTAACCACCTTTACTTGATTTTGTGACCTGAGTAGGTGAGAGGAAATCGGAGAGGAAGAAGAAGCGGGTGAGATTCGCAAAGGACGTGGTGGAGCCGTCGGCGAACAATGAGGAGTTCCGAAAGAGGCTCAACAGCCAAATCCAGAGAAAGAACACCGCCGCTGCCGCTGCCGCCACCATAACAAGGACCGCCGTGAAAGTGGTGCGAGGTGGAATGCCGGAGAACCGGGCGGCTCTGTACAATGGGATACTCAGAGATCGGGTAATTCATAGGATGGGTTACTCATATTGACCAATCATACCAATTAATTAGTTTTCCCCTTTTTTTCTCTCTGTTTTACTTTTCTGGGTCAGATTTTTTCCTCCTCCATGAGCACAAGTTACAGAAGCTTCTGTTGAATGTGGACTGATCCGCTTTGTCCATTTCTGTGAGCAAAGCAAGAAACAAAAGGGGGGGAAATTGGGATTTTTCTTTTAAAAGAGGGATGGGTTGATTATGGGTGGAGATCGACTGGAAAGATTCGCTGTAAATTTACAGTTCAAAACCAATGTCATGTAATTTTTGTAAAGCTGATGAGGTGAAGATTTGTGATTTAGCTGTAAATTGTTTCCGTTTGTTTCGGAGAGTCTATCAGATTAGAAAGGTGTATATACTTTTGATTTTTATTGCCGAATGGAGGTATTGCGATGAACATCATTATTTTTATTTTTTATTTTTAAAGAAATGGTGGTATTTGGTGTCATCAATTTTTATTTTTATTTTTGTGTCATCAATTTTTGAAGTGGTACTTACGGTAATGAGGTACCCCTTCTATAGTAAATATTACGACTTTTTTATTTTTATTATTGTACATTTAGTTCAAAGAGCTAAAAAAATATACTCCATCTATCTCAAAATTTAGGTCATTTTAGACTTTATTTTTACATCAAAATAGATTTGATTTTAGGCTTTTTAAATAGGGGATATTAATGATTTGTATCAATTTATGTATTGTTGATTTTTTTTAAAGATTTTGATTGGTTAAAAAATATAGTGGGCATTAAAAAATAATAAATTTTTAAAAAAAGTTAGTGGAATGACGATATTGATTGAGGGGTGAGTGTTTTATTAAAATTTATGCAAAATCTTAAAATGACTTAAATTTTTAGACGGAGGGAGTACAACATATTGTATTTTTTATAATAGAATACTTATTATGTCATATATTGTAAAAAAATTAATTAAAAAAATCAATATTTTATATGATTTTTAACTACTTAAACTAGGGGTGGGCTATGTTACACGGAAACAGAAACGGAAACCGGAAGGGAAACGGAAACGGGGAAACGGCAATCCAAATTTTGTAGGAAACGGAAACGGCAATATGAATTATATGTTCATTTAAAGGTCTAAATAAGAGTAATAAACATATCACCAAGTGATACAAATAGAATGCATCATTAATGCTACAAATTGAAATGTACTCAATATCGTGATAAGCAGTGTCCTTACTCCTTAACATAAATCAATACCGACATGTCAAATATATTAAATGTCTTGCAAACCAACAAAATAAAGTAACTCGGTTTTAAAATAACAACATAATCAAGACACTACAAGAAAAGAGGGTTTGGGCGACAAAATCAAATATCTAGGGCGACATTACAATTTTTGTCGCCAAAAGCTAGAATTGCGTGACAAAAATACGATTAGTCGCACAATTATAGTGTATGGCGACAAGAAAAATGTTTCATTGCCCATTGCACGCATTGGCGACAAAATGATGGGTTGTCGCCTTCGATGTTTATTTTTTGTGATGAAATTAGTTTTTTGTCGCACAAGCAATTTTCTTTTGAGCGACAAATACATTTTAGTCGCCGAAATTAGAATATTGATGCTAGAACAACACAAAGTAATCAATCCAGCATCAATATTCTACTTAACTAACTCTTCCTTAAGTTATGGCTTATCAAAAGAAAAGTTCTACAAGGGAGGGTTTACCAGAAGAGAGCGTAGAGGGAGAGAGCATTGAGCAAGTCAGAGGAGGGAGGAGTGAAAATGGAGGAGAAGTATGCGGAAAGGATAGAGGAAACTAGAGTTTCAGACAAGAGGAAAGAGAAGTATGGTTTAGGCTTAATTTTTTTTAGGCATAAAATTAATGGAAACGCCATCTGGCAAGTCAGAAACGTTTCTGACCAAACGGAAACGGTCAAAGTTTCTGACTTTTTTGGTCAACGAAACGGTCAAAGTTTCTGACCTCTCATAAACGTTTCTGAGGTGTTTCCTCGGAGTTTCAGGGTTTCTTCATATGCAGAAACGCGAAACCGCTATGAAATGGAGTTTCGGGGTATCATAGGGGGTGGGCATGGGACGGGATTGGGGTAATCCCGCGTCCCGTCCCGCGTATTTTTTGTGTGACGGGATTGATTTTTTTTTTTTCAAATCCCGCCGGGATCGGGACGGGATTTGTCCCTCATAAAAAAAAAAGATTAAAATACAATCTAAAATCTAAAAATAACAGTAAGTTAAAAAAAATTTCATCAAGTCTCTTAGCAGTATACTGTAAATGTTAGTAATATGTAATACTGTAAATGTTAATATGTAAATGTTAATTCATGCATAACATCAAGCCTCCTAGCATAGCAGTAAGTCTTGTTTTTTAAAAGCCCATTAGGCCAACAATATTATTTCTTATACGGAGTATATTTTCAATGTTTTTATTATTATTTTAAATTTTGGGTTTAAATAAATCTTAAGGTATAATGTAAATATATTCTTATATATTTTTTATTAAATTTAATTAAATATATATAATATATAATTTTATATATATGTGCGGGACGGGACGAGATTTATGGGATTCGAACTCTCCGTCCCGCGTAATTTTTGCGGAACGGGATTGCTTTTTTTTTTTCTAAATCCCATCGGGGTCGGGACAGGACGTGATTTGCGGAATTTATGCCCACCCCTAATTTAAACCATGTGTAAAAAATCTTATATTGCAATAGGAGAGAATATAGTTTATATGTCACACAACCTTTAAAATATGACACGTCGGAATTTTAATAAAGTCAGATCATTTATTATAATTTTGAAAATATAAAGCACCAAATATAATTAGACAGACTATTTATGAAGTTAGTGATATATGTAATTTTCCAAATTATCTTTTATTGGGTATATCTCAATTTTTTTATTTTTTTTTATCGTTGAACAGTGTTTTTGACATATGCCTAAAAATATAGATTAAAAACTTTGATTTTTCAGTTGGGCATATGGTAATAGCACTAATTTAGATTTTTTTTAAAATTTTAATTAGTTTAGCTTGTTTTTTATTTAGATTTCTAGGATCGCTTTTTTAGTAGAGAATCTTTCATAATTTAGTGTCTTATTGTAGGTCTAAAGGTATAGGATAGAAAGAGCGGACTTTAAAAAGGTAATCAAAATTGGAAAATCTATCTGAACTAAAGATTCTCATTACCAGCCATTTCAAATCAGCTATTTATGTTTTGTTTTTCTTTGAAAGGATGTTTTTTGAGTTATCCTTCTGTAAAGAATTGGAGATGAGATGAGAATTGGAGATGAGATGAGATTAGAGAGGCGGTAATTAGTCCCTTTTCTGATTCACTTTCCTCTGTTTTTATCTTTTCCAAATCCACTTGTTGAAATGTTCATTCACAAGCTGAATCTTTTCTATGATCGATCTACTGTTTGTTTATTTCGAAAATTTACCATAATATACACTATATGCTCATTCTTTTTGTTTTTTTTAAGGTACCAAGATAAGAATTCGGTTATCTAGACAAATCTAGAGAAACAGAGAGATCGGACAAGTCGGTAGATAGACTAACCATTATGTACAACTGGAACCAAATTACATAAGCAAATAACTAAAGCAAATGACAGAAAGGAAATTACCGAAGCAAATGACATAACTAAATAAAATACAAGGAACTTAACGTACAAGTCATCATACACTGAAAATCACAAGCCACAAGATGAACGAAACAATCGACCAAAGGGACAACACACTCAAAGAATTCTGGGGAACACTAACGGACACCTCAGATTGTGGACTCAAATGAGCCATCAGGTGTCGATCGCACATCCACGACGTCATCGAACATGACAAATCAACCACCGCACACAAGAAGCCTGCAACACGACAAGAATAGCACGGGAGGCTTTACTACTTACTCCATCCGTTCGACCAAACTTGTCATTTTAGCTTATTTCACAAGTTTTAAGGCAATTAACAAATGTACTATTTTACCCTCAATTATTACCCTCTTTTTTCACTTTATCGAAAACTACAACTAACAAACCATCAATCACATCAAGGGCATTTTTGTAAAGTGAAGGGCAAAATACCTATAATGACAAGTTTTTTTGAACAAAAATAACACCCTAAAATGACAAGTTTTGCTGAACGGAGGGAGTAACATGTATTTTAAAAAGATAAAAATTATATGCTTTTTTTGATACATTATATGATTTTTATTTGATACATAATACTCATATGTATTAAATTGTAATTTTTTTTTAAAAAATGATATTGTATAAATATAGTTTTTAACTCCTTAAAATACATGTAATGTAGTAAAATATCTTATATTACTGATTGAAGGGAGTAAAATATTAACCTTTTTTTTATAATATGTCTTATATTTATTAAAAATTGGGTATTATATATTGTTTTTATTAGTCTTAAAAAACATATGTGAATAGTAAACGATATATTTTGTCGAAAAGAAGGAGTATTAGAGAGGAGATCTTTTACAAGACTACAACACAATATGAAAGCTTGTGTGTTATGTTTAATTATTTAGGCTACAAAATTACATTATTTTAAAAAATAATTATATTTATGTTTTAAACAAGTTCATACAAAAATATGATTGAACTATTAGGGTTAGTGGAGGCGTCTCAACCAGCCACACAATTCTGACTTGAGCGTCAGAGGCTCTTCCGGGGGAGCGAGCCCCACCTCTTCCTCTACTAATCTATGCAGGATCGATCGACACCAACAAGTGCATGATCGATTGACATCGACAAGGATCGAAGGGCAGATTTCATGCTCTACAGTAGGTAACTAGGTATATATGCTTGAAAAAAAGTTTATAAACTAGTTTGAGTTCAAATTTAAGATTTAAGTAAAAATTATTACGAATATATTTTTATCGATTATTCTTGCTTCCTATATTGTCTAATCTATAAATATTCTTACCAAATAATTAAAAAAGAAAAGATATATATGAACCTTGTTCGTGGATTAGAAGGGTTGCAAAATGCAAAATGCAATGCAATAGTGAATTGAACAAGACGTGTAAAGTTGTGGTTCTTTGAAAATGAAATTAAGGTCCTTTAGGACTAAGACTTTGCTAAAATCGTGGTTCATACATAAGTGTCTAAACGTTTCCATCATTGTATTTATGTTGGTACTTGCATTGCTTGTGTGTCGACCTCCAAACGTTTGTGTTTTCATCCAATGTATCTATGTTGTAGTGTTGTACTATCAAAAGATTCATGATTTGAGATTTATATTCAAATTAATATCTTTTCAATGCAAAAAAATTTCTGCGTTTTCAGTGTGTCAAATTGCATTTGTTCCATTTTACTCTATTCCCATGGATATTATGGGTAAGGATTATAATTAGTACTACCTCCGTCCAAAAATACATTGTCTTTACTATTCACGCACGCTTTTTTAAAAAGGTAAAAACTATATAAAATATTAACTTTTTTATTAATTTTTTTTAATAATTACAAACTTATTATAAAAAAGTTAATATTTTATGTAGTTTTTAACTCCTAAAAAAGCGTGCATGAATAGTAAAAGTCTATGTATTTTTGGACGGAGGGAGTATATAATAAATATTATATATCTTGTATTAGAGAAATCATTAATGAAGTAATCAAATCAATATCATTTATCTCCCATAGCCTTTACCTTCTCTCTACCCTTACTCCCTCTTTTCCCAAGCACACAAGCCGACCAGCTTATATGCAAGGCTTGAATTCACTTTTTAATCAACGTGGGTCATACGACGTGGGGGTCACACGTCCAATTCACTTTTTAATCAATGTGGGTCATACGACGTGGGGGTCACACATCCAAGCGCATACACGCTAAGTCGCTAACCAAGCCGAGTGGGGTTCCTGCCAGTTGCGCTTGACGACATAAGCCTTAAGGCCGGCCAACCAATTATTAGACCAGGAACCCAAACCACACCGTACCCAGCCGAACCTGGGCTATGATACTATATTAAATCACGATGGGTCGACGTGGGGGGGGGGGGGGGGGGGGTCATACGTCCAAGCGTGTACGCGCTAACCAACCCGAGCACACAAGCCGAGTGGGGTTCCATCCTAAAACCAATTGGTGTTAGGTGGATTAGCCCACCGAGTTATATGCAAGACTTAAATTCACTTTTTAATCAATGTGAGATTTCTCACAATAACTCATATTCTCAACATTCCCTCTAATCCCTTCCTATTTCCCTTAAATCCCATGAATCCCAATCGGAACCTAACAATTTCATATATTAAAAGACAATATTCTATATATACTCCATCCGTCTAAAATTTTTAAATCGTTTTAGGATTTTGGACAAGTTTTAATAAAACACTCATTCCTCAATCAAAATCATCATTCCAATAACTTTTTCATAAGTTTAGTATTAATTTTTAATACCCACTCTATTTTTTAACCAATTAAAATCTTTAAAAAAGCCAACAACAGACAAATCAATGCAAATCATTACTATCCCTTACATAGAAAATTTAAGATGACATCTATTTTGATACAAGAATGAAGACCTAAAACGACCTAAATTTCGAGATGGGAGAGTAGTTTTTATTATTTTAAAAAATGTACATAAATAATAAATAAATGGAGTATATTTGATTGACATTAGTATTGTTTGGAATCCAATTCAACAAAACTCTTTTTCAATTCCGATAAAAAAATAATAAATTAGCAATGAAGCAAATAAAGTGAAAGCGAATGTAAATGGTAGCAATTGCAAGGTACAAGGTGGGCAGCTCATGTGCACCCATGTGTTGAGGCAACGAGAAGCAGCCATCCACATATTAATTTTGTTCGATCCAGGTTTCTAAGTTTTGAATAGCTTTGTAAAAACGAACCAAACAAGTGCAGAAACAACCAAGAAAGCACACACAAACTTTGTTTACGCGGTTCGGTTTTTCTACATCTGCGGAACCTTAGGAGGGGAGGTTCACCCAATTTCACTAAGCATCCAAAGGTTTCAGATGCACAAGCACTAAGACGCGATTCAAATTAAACAAGGATAAAGAAGATAAACACGGAATAGGGTTAGAAATCGTCCGTGAAGGACACTGAGAAATCTCAGGAGAGATTTCTCCACGCGGAACCCTCCATTCAGTTTCTTCTTCGTCAAACGAGCAGGTACTCAGGTAGCATCAACCGAGCACCTATGAAGAGAATCGCCGACGTCGAGTGGCTAGAAAGCCAAACCATGGTGTTTCTCCTCCCAAACCCTAACCTAGTCGCCCCTTGGCTTACTAGAGAGAATGAGAGCGATGCTACAGTTCTCAGAGGTGTCCGAAAGAGGGTTTATAAGGGCTAGGGTTACAACGTTCGAAAGAGAGCCGAGAGACATGGGCTCGGATTTGGGCCAAGTGGAATAGGCCCAAATCTTTACGAGCTCCCATCTGCAAACATCCAAACGCAAAGGACCCAACAACCAACGCTTAGGCAATAAACACACCTTAGCTTCACCTTATGAGTCAAGGCTAGCCATTGGTCCCTAACATGGTGAAACCATTGGTCCAATGAGCTTTTCCTTGATCATGGCAATGACTAGGTTATGTTTAGCCCTTAATGAACATGTCCTAGTTGCTAGTGCATCATACAAACCAAATAAACCATTGTCTCTTTTACAACATAGTACAAGGATTATAAGCACATAACAATTGCCCTCCTAATCCTTGTGATCATGTTCTCCTTTGGTCACCAGTAGTGAGTTGGGATCCCTCTAGTCCGTCGTCGGTTCAAGAAGAGCTAAGGCGCTCAAGTACCCTCCCATATATGCAGGAAGTTCCTTCAAAATGAGAATTTGTCAGTTGTGACAATTTTGGTACCAAAATTAGCAGGATTAAGGTCTCCCTTAATCTTCTTCACATCTATGAGATTCTTTTCAACCTGAAAACGGATGTAATGGTGCCTCACATCAATGTGTTTGGACTTTTCATGATAGATAGGATCCTTACACAAGTACAAATCACTTTGACTATCCATATGTAAAACAGGTAAAAAAGTCATAGGGAAGATTTCACCAAGTATTCCAGCCAGCCAGGAAGCCTCTTTAGATGCCTCAGTTGCAGCAACATACTCAGCCTCTATTGATGATGACAGAGCTACAATGGATTGTAGCTGTGACTTCCATGATATGCAATTACCAGCCCAAGTGTAAACATATGCAGTAGTTGATTTTCTATTGTCTTTGTTTCCTGTATAATCACAATAAACAAATCCATGCAAATCATGTTTTGAAGCATGTTCACCAAACAAAAGGCAATAATTGTTGGTCCCACATAGATATCTGAGCAAATACTTCATGCCATCCCAATGGACATTACCAGGGTTAGACATAAAACGGCTAAGAACACTTATATCAAATGCAAGGTCAGGTCTAGTGCATAACATGTCATACATGACAGACCCAACAACAATAACATAGGGAATTTTAGACATCTTTTCTTTTTTCAACAGCTTCTCTGAGACAATGCTTTTTGGTTAAGTCTAAATGCCCTCCTAGGGGAATACTTGTGGGTTTTGAGCAATTCATGTTGAATTTATCAAGAACCTTCTTAACATAATACCTTTGAGAAAGCCACGTCAGTTTGTTTTTCCTATCTCTAGTGATATTGATGCCAAGTATTCTTTTAGCAACTCCTAAGTCTTTCATATCAAAATGCAGTTTCAAGTCTCTTTTTACAGCAGCAATAAGAACTTTAGAGTTGCACATGATAAGAATGTCATCAACATAGAGGAGCACATACAAAGGAGATTTAGACTTAACACCTTTAAAATACAAGCAAGTGTCATAACTGCTTCTCAGGAAACCGTGTTTCCTCATGCAAGAATCAAATTTCAAGTTCCATTGCCTAGGACTTTGCTTTAAACCATATATAGATTTCTTAAGAAGACACACATGATCAGGTTTCTTAGCATCAACAAATCATTTTGGTTGTTTCATGTAAATGATTTCATGCAAGTCACCATGAAGAAAAGAAGTTTTTACATCCATTTGCTCCAAATCCCAGGCATGCACAGTGGCAACAACAAAAGCATTAACCTCAATGTTTTGTACTTAACCACAAGTGCAAAGATGTCATTGTAATCAATTCCCTCTTTCTGAGTAAAACCATTAGCCACAAGCCTATCTTTGTATCTAGGTAGTTCAATAGGTTTCACACTTTCCTTTAACTTGTAGATCCATTTACAATCTATAATCCTGGCATTTTTTGGTTTAGGAACCAATACCTAGGTTTTGTTAACAACCATAGATTGTAACTCATCTTTCATAGCTTTCAACCAATATTTAGAGTTTGAAATTTTTAAAGCTTGATCAAATGACTCCGGAGTATAGGATCTAACAAGTTCAGCAGAAATGAAGGCAAACTCCACCAAATCAACATTCCAATTCAGCAAAATTAATATACCATCTGTTAGGTTTAATTGCTCTAGGTTCTCTATCTCTAGTGAGTTGATGATTACTGAGATCATGCACATCATGCACAAAAGTATCATTCACAGAAGACTCTCCAGACTGAGAGTGAGATAGAGAGGAAGATGAACTTACTTCCCCATCGGATTGGTGGGGTGAATGCTCTTCATTTAGATCATCAGAGTGATCTTCTTGATCAATGTGGTCATTTGAATGACCTTCATCTTGGTTTGAAGAAAGCTCTGGATCATGCTCCTCACCATGAGAGGAGTCATCTTCAGGGAAGGGCCCATCCTCATCATCTGGAGGTTGGATGACCTCATGAGGTAAGAAGAAGGTAGGAATATCCTTAGCTGCTTTAGGGGTACCTGCACACTCATCAGAACTTGTTAGTTCGGCTTTATAATGGTAAGCATCCTCATTAAAAGCCACATTTCTTGAGGTTATTACTTTAAAACCATGAGGTTGTATCAGCAATAACGTATAACCCTTAGTGCCCTCAGGATATCCTAACATGACTGCCTTTTGGGCCCTTGGTTGCAACTTGCCTTGAGACACATGTGTGTAGGCTGTGCATCCAAAAGGCCTAAGGTATGTCAGATCAGGCTTTTTCCCAGACCACATCTCCTGTGGAGTCTTAAACTCCACAGTAGAAGAGGGGCACCTATTTATGAGGTAAGTAGTTGTGTTGACAACCTCACCCTACAAATAAGGTTTCATCCCAGCACTGAATAACATGCACCTTGCTTTCTCAAGAAAGGTCCTGTTCATTCTCTCAGCTATACCATTTTGTTAAGGTGTGCCAGGGACTGAGAAATGCCTTTTAATACCATGATGCTTACAAAAATCATCAAATGCATGATTGCAAAATTCTAAACCATTGTCAGTTCTTAAACATTTAAGCTTATGATTAGATTCATTCTCAGCAAGCATTTTACAAGTCTTAAACATATCAAAAGCTTCAGTTTTTTATTCAAGAAAATAAACCCACACCTTCCTAGAGTAATGATATATAAAATATTTTCTACCTCCTATAGTATCAATCTGAGCGGGACCCCACAAATCAGAATGAACATACTCACGGGGTTTCTTTGCAACATAAGAAGACTTAGGAAAAACATGCTTAGACTTCTTACCATAAATGCAACCTTCACATAATTTCATATTAACAGGTTTAGAATTAATCATGCCAGACTTAAATAGATGATTCAAACCATTAATGCCAATATGACTAAGTCTAGAGTGCCAAATTTTGGTCTAATTAAGTGCCACATCACCATTTACAGTGGTACAGTTCAGTTCAGGAGTTCTTATAACATAGTATAGTCCTCCTTTCTTGACACTGCGTATAAGTATAGTCCCATTTTTAGAGACTTCCTTAATCTCACTACAAGTGTTAATGTGATACTTAGAATCATCCAAAACAGATTCAGACATCAAATTTCTCTTAAGATCAGGCACCCACCTGACCTTTTGGAGAACCCTAACTTTTCCATCAAACATTCTAATAGGCACATTTCCAATACCCTTAATAGACAATGCAGTGTTATCACCAAACAAAACATCACCACCATTACACTAAGACAAGGAACTAAACATAGATCTATCAGGAGTAGCATGAATGGTGCAACCAGAGTCTAAAATCCAAGTATTAGAAGACACATCAAAGGAACACACAAGCAGTTGATGAGAATAGTCAGTTTGTTGTTCAAGCATAGCAACATTTTCCCTTTTCTTCTTGTTTTCATCAACTTTTTTCTTTTTTATAACAATCTTTAAAGAAATGCCCAGGTTTATCACAATAATGGCAATTTCTATTACTGTTGCCTTCTCCAGAAGAATTAGACTCATCATTTTCCTTATCTTTCTTCTTAGACTTCTTGTTATTGTTCTTCCACTTAGCCTTTGTAATGAGAGCCTCAGATTTGTTATTGTTTTCAGTTTTCTTCTCATTTTTAGTTTTGAACACTTTCATGATCTCATTTTTCTCAATAATAGACTCAAGAATTTTCTCTTTACTCAAGTCATCATTACTGAATTGAATCAAATCCTTAAAAGTGTCAAATTATGAAGGGAGAGAGTTCAATAGCAACACAACTTGATGAGTATTCTTAACCTTATCATCACATCTTTCAAGCTCTTGAGTAAGTCTAAGAAATTTATCCAAGTTTTCATTTAATGACAGGTTAATATCCATTTTAAAAGTGAACAAACGACACAACATAGATATCTTTCTAGGCAAGGACTTAATCAGATAAAGAGACTCAAGAGCATCCCAAAGAGTTTTAACAGAAGTTTTGCTCACCACCTGACGAGCTACGTCGTCAGCTAACCTTATCACTATTTCTGAATGAGCTTGCTCATCCATTTCAGACTTGGATATCTCTGTAGTGCCAGTAGGATAGGCTTCTGTGACAGCCTTCCAGCACTTCTCCTTGATCAACACAACCTTCATTTTGACTTGCCACATGACAAAGTCAGTAGTCCCATCAAAGGGCTTCATCCTCACTGTGTTCTATGCCATAGAAAAACACAAGTATAAGTTAGGAAAACCTTAATACGGAGGATCTAAAGCAATGAAGGCTAGATCTAGGAAACCCTAAAGTAAACAAAGCTATTTTTGAGGTTTTTTCTTGTTCCTGAATAACAAAACACACAAGAGAGATAAACGGAAACTGTAAACCCTAGATGCAGCGGAAGCGCAAAGGATCAAGCCGGTTCAGCCCTTTCTCGTAAAACGAAAGAGGGCTAAACCTGGCTATGATACCAATTGTTCGATCTAGGGTTTCTAAGTTTCGAATAGCTTTGTAAAAACGAACCAAACAAGTCCAGAAACAACCAAGAAAGCATACACAAGCTTTGTTTACTCAGCTCGGTTTTCCTACATCCGCGGAACCTCAGGAGGGGAGGTTCACCCAATTTCACTAAGCATCCAAAGGTTCAAAGACAGATTACAAAGGTTTCGGATGCACAAGCACTAAGACGCGATTCAAACTAAACAAGGACAAAGAAGATAAACACGGAATAGGGTTAGAAATCGTCCGTGAAGGACACCGAGAAATTCAGGAGAGATTTCTCCACGCAGAACCCTCCATTCAGTTTCTTCTTTGTCAAACGAGCAGGTACTCATGTAGAATCAACTCAGTTGAGTGGCTAGAAAGCCAAACCCTAGTGCTTTTCCTCCCAAACCCTAACCTATTCGCCCCTTGGCTTACCAGAGAGAATGAGAGCGATGCTACAGTTCTCAGAGGTGTCCGAAAGAGGGTTTATAAGGGCTAGGGTTACAACGTTCAAAGGAGAGACGAGAGACATGGGCTCAGATTTGGGCCAAGTGGAATAGGCCCAAATCTTTACGAGCTCCCATATGCAAACATCCAAATGCAAAGGGACCCAACAACCAACACTTAGGCAATAAACACACCTTAGCTTCACCTTATGATTCAAGGCTAGCCATTGGTCCCTAACATGGTGAAACCATGGGTCCAATGAGCTTTTCCTTGATCATGACAATGGCTAGGTTATGTTTAGACCTTAGTGAACCTATCCTAGTTGCTAGTGCATCATACAAACCAAATAAACCATTGTCTCTTTTACAACATATTACAAGGATTATAAACACATAACAAATTTTGACCCATTGAGATCTTGAGATCCATGCATGGTATATTGTATGTCATATTTCATAGGGATATATACTATATTTTCAAATTATATAAAAAATTATGGGAGGTTAATCTTTTGCTCAATTACCCTATGTTTTTTTTGTTCTATTACAATTTTCTTACATATCACAACTAAATAATAGATATTTTAAATTTTTTGTAAAAAAAAAATATATTTTCCCATCTATGGGTTATAGCACCCTCTCGTCTCCAAATAAAGAGCCATAATCATGTCAATAAGAGAAATAAGTCATCAACTTATATACTAAAGCTTGTTTGTTTATAGTTTGCTTGCCGTTGCAACATGAGATAACTTCACCTCTCATATTGCACACTCCTAACATTCTTTAAGCATAACAGATTAACAGATCATGGTCTAAACTAGTTCGAGATGAGAAGTTGATCGAATCGATATATCCCAATGAATTAATTTCATTAACAACAATTACTCAATCTGTATCGCCAACCTTTCCGCTTAATAATCCACACAATACTAATAGTTTTTCTCGCTTGAACTGCAACGCTATATACAAATACCGCCAATGAAACAATAGGCGCTCTTTTATACATAGACATGATAGTTCATTATCAATGTGCATTTTCCATCACTATATCATCATATCAATCATAAAATATAAAGCAACAAAAACGATATAAGATACTCCAAAGTATATAAATAGAATGAAACTTATATTGTTTTAAACTTTTGTATTAGAAAGTCGATTTTAATGAACAATAGCTATCCAAGTTTTGTATTAGAAACTTATATAGAATGGAAATAAAATCGTGTAAAGGACCAGCTTCTAGAAATTTGACAACACGTACATAATCTTTCAAGCATATATATAGAAGAGATAATAGATTCAATTCATTAATTTGGCAGATTCCCTCGTTTTGATAAAATTAAATATTCCAAATTGCGTGTTTAATTTTGACTCCAATTGGGAAAGGAGAGTCAAAGTTGATTCCATGATGATGAAGACTATCTCATTCGCTCACGAGGTGATAATGTTATTTTTCTTGTCGACATACAACACCCATGCTGAGTATATAGCCCCCAATTTTGTCAAAAAAACATATGCATATATAGTTTGACTTAAAATAATACAAATGTTATAAATGGAAAACTCGATCGTGTGTATATATATAGGATATATATATATAGTGTAAACAACTTTTACGACATAAATTATAAAGAAACATATTATTCGTACGACATAATATAATTATTCGTACATATCAATTGATTTTTTTTTCATAAAAAAATTATTCATTTGTATCAACATGATTATTCATACAAATGTATAATAATTATGTTGTTATAAATGAATAATTCACTATTTAATTTTTTTTTCAAATATTATCTTCTAAATTAATTATACACTCTCTATGTATAAAATAAGGTTGATAGTTCATAAAAAAATGTTGTGGCAGTCGGAAAATTATTTTTGGCTATGGATATAACCGAAATTCGAATGGCAAATTTGCTAAAATGACCCTCATATTCGGAAGGTTTGCATGAGTAACCCAATCCGGAAAAAATTTGCATAAAAGCGGATATCCACTTGACAAGGGGAGCCGGTGGCCGATCACCCTGTGGGGTACAGCTGGACTCCACTCTCGGTGGGAGGGAGGCATCTTTACTCCTGCAAAAGCAAGGACCAGTGAGAGAGGAGGGAAGAAGTAGTTGCTGCAGTGGCAGATGACAGAAGAGAGAGAGACAGAGAGACGGAGAGAGAGAGGGAGAGAGAGAGAGAGGGGTTAAATATAAAAGTGCAGGCTGAGAGGACAGATAGATCAGTGAGAGTGTCAGTGAGGGGGAAAAATATTCTTTCAACTAAATGACATATTGTTTAAGATAAAACCAATTGAAGAAGGGTCTGGGGGTTTATTTTAAGGATCACGTGTAAGTAGTAAGTTGTAACTCGACATCCATATTCGATAAACATGTCAGCTATTGTCTTTCACTGGACACGATTGTAACTATGAAAAACACAGGTCATTAACTACCATAATCGAATGGAGAAGATTTATGTGATAAGCATATTCTCTATAATGACATATTGTTTTATGTGTGCCCAATTATAATATTTACCCATACTTGGATGTCATGATCTCGTTATCTCCGCCCGTCACTAGCATGCTATACCCATATTGGAATCGAATGGATAAGAGTGACAGTGAGGGGGCATAAACATACTTATAATGACATGGTAAGGTGAAGAGAACACCCATGGGATAACAATAAAGTGGGTGGAGGTGAATTCGTGGGCCGACTGGTAATCGCATAGTTTTCACTGGACATGACATAAATACGACATGACAGACATTAAAATATACTGGACACAAAATGGCGGAGACAGAATCACTTGCATTAATCAAATACGACACATGAGCAAACATTTAAAAGATAGTAGGAGAGAGCTGCAACATACTCCCTTCGTTCCATAATACATGTCCTTTTCCTTTTTGGAACGCTTTTTAATGAGCGAAAAACTCTATAAAATATTTTTTTTAATTAATTTTTTTATATAATATGATACTCATTAGTAATAAGTATCATATCATATAAAAAAATCAATTAAAAAAATTATATTTTATAGAGTTTTCCGCTTATTAAAAAGCGTGCCTAAAAGGAAAGGGACATGTATTATGGAACGGAGGGAGTAGAAGACAGTGAAAACCAAATTTACGGTAACAAGCCGCGAAATTGTAGCTGCGTGGTGAATCTGTATCCATCCCAATCGAAGTGTGGGCGCATATTGTGGGCACGATGGTCAGACGTCTCATCGCTGAGTGGGGGAAGTAGACCGTGAAAGTTCGGTCACTCCCATAACCGGACACACCAAGGACCCTCCCGGCCCAAAACCCATCGTTGTCGCGGAAGTCGACACGGTCTTCGGGCATGTAGGCGTCGTAAGAAATACGAGGCGGCCGTGGACGAATTCGTTGAACCGGAAGAACCTCCCTCAGCAGCTCTCTTCTGTTGTTGTGTAGGAGGGTCACATATTCGACCTCCCAGTGGTTAGGGTCCAGTTTGCGCACAAGGGTCGCCTCGTAGAACGACCCGAGCATCCCACACTCACCGCCGACAATCTCTACTCTTTGATTTCGTCGGTATGAAGGCGGCGACATTGGTCCTGCATAAAATGAAAAAAATAAGGTAGTATAATGATACAAGTAGCACAACTGAAATCTACACAAATGAAGTGATCGACAAACCTCCATCGTCTGATTCGTCGGATAATATAACGATGGGGACAGGTCGGGGAGGGAGGCCAGATGAGGAGCTGGGGTGGTGTGAAGAGAATGCCATTTCGTTGAAGGGTTGTTGGAGAGGTTGTTAAATGGAAATGAGGAGTTAACTTCACCGATTTGTGGGGAGTATGGAGGGTGAATGGCTATCATATAAGTGGTGTGTGGGAAATAGCAACATTGTTCAGCATGTGACCGTTGTGGAAGGAAAAAAAGAAACAAAAAGCAAATGGGATTGAATGGCAGTGTTTTGTTGTTGTCTACAATGAACATGGTAGTGGTGTTATCTATACATGACACGTGTCAATTCTGACATGACAAACGATAAAGTGGGTTTACTTCTTGTCGTTAGACGCTACATGACACCCCTTTAAAACAACTAGCTGGTTAAATAATACCGACTGGATAACAAACAATTTTCCACTATACACCTTTAGAAGTGGTTTTAGTAAAATTTTGACCTTTGTATAAAATTTGGTTTCCCACTCACCATTAATACTAAAAAAATGCAAAACCATAGAGAGAGGAGTATACCCATATTAATTTAAAACCACGAAATACATTTTCAAACAATATATTATGTTGAAAGAAATGAATAAAATTTTGACCCAACAATTACTTCAGAGAGACCAAGAGGGGGGGGGGGGAATCTCGCAGAGGGTAGGTAAAGACATTTGATCAAACATGAGAGAGAGAGAGAGAGAGAGAGAGAGAGAGAGAGTGAGTGTGTGTGTGTGTGTGAGAGAGAGAGAGAGAGAGAGCGGGAGAGACTGAGAGAGAGAGGGCGGGACAGAGAGAAGGCGGGAGTGAGATTAAATCTCCTGCCCTGTCATTTACCCCTTAAGAGAATAAGCGGGAGATGAGGGAGGAGGGGGAGTCCATAAACCCATTCACGCGCTTGACACCTACTGGGGTTAACTGGACATACACTGACTTCTTGGCGGAAATGAGTAAGTCATCCTTCCATTTAGGTTATGCGATACGTTTCTCCTCACAATATGTTCTTCTCCCTGTAAAACTGAATGTCCCCCCACTAACTAATGGAACAGGGGAGAAATCGTCTGTGTGTATCACTGTATTGATTGGCTAATGGTGGGATTGTGAAGAGGGCATTTGGGTCGTGAAGTCGTCGATGAGTCAAAAGGCCGTACTGGTAGATGAAAGTATTGACTACGTCCCGCTGAAGAAACAACTGATGGCCAAGTTTAATGTCGATGGGAGGAGGCATGACATTGAGCTCACATATGTAAAGCCGAAGAAGGAAGGGTGCAAACCTTTTTCCATTGGGGATGATGAAGACTTGCAGGCCTACAAGTTTGTTAACGGTCTTTCCGGTGAACGATTCTGGCCTATCGACCTCCATGTCTCCCTGATACGCAAGGTTGGCGGCGATTTCACCATTACGGAAGGATCCACAACGGCCCATCCACTCGGGGGTGGGCCACACTGGACCCAAGAAGATCACCCAAGGTTAAAAACTAAAACCCTCTTGGCAGGGGATGAAGAATTGGAAGTTGTGGTAGCACAAGGTGTCGATCGAGTAGGAGGAGGTATCCAGTTCGAAACTAAGAGTGTCCAGTTAGAAAGCTCACTTGTCCAGTTAGATAATCCACGTGTCCAGTTAGAACCAAGTGATGCGTTGTACAACGCAGTTGCTTATGACCATGGGAAGCAGGTCATTTCTGTGAGCAGTGACGTCGAGGATGTAGTCAGCCCGTGGTATCACGACGCGGAGCGAGCGGTAAGGGAAGTAGAGGAAGCATACCAATGCGGAAAAGGGAAGACTGGAGCGTTTCCGAGGACTGTGAAACTTGAACCAATAGAGTGGGCGCGTCCCGCTTATGGGAAATTTAAATTGCAGAAGCGCCGCCGCACGTAGTGGGGGCATAGGAACTTCCATCTGCGGGGCCTTTCGGAATGAAGTAGATAGTACGCCCATTTTGGTTAGACGCTTTTCGCAAAGAATTATGTTGCCTTTCTGCAACTTCGTATGGGGGGTTTTGTTCTAGTTTGTTCTAGTTCTAGTTTGTTCTATTATGTTAACGGAATGCCATATGACATTACCCCCTTTTGACATGACACTATCAGATTTTGGCATGACATTAGTTTCATATTCACATGACATTAGCTTCATATTGACATGACATGTATCTCGATTGACATTTCATAATTAAAAACCAACGAACACAACAATCCAGCAATAAGTACATATCCAAATATCTAAAACCAACAAACATAAGTGTATATCCAAATGTCTAAACCAACTAACAAGCCTACACAAACCAACAATGTATATAAAACCAATGGGAGAGTTTTTTTAAGGATCGGATGGGGTTGTAAGACGTCCGTGAAACATGGCAACACAAAGGGATTGACGGTACGCCGCAATGAATGAATCGTCCAGGCCACGGAACTTGGTGTCGCCGGTCGCGAGGAGCTGTAGGAAACGGATGGCATATGGACCGCAGTCGCCCCTAAATCAAAATAATGAAAATTGCTCACATAACCTGTGCCAATGTTTTCTAAATGAAGAGGCGATAATGACTTACGATTGTTTGTTTTGGGGAATCCCCTTCACCCTTTTGTATGCCAAGGGTTTTGGGACTTTGCCGACCCATTTGACTCGAAGTTCAGGGTGTCCGTTCATCAAAATGGGGAGGAGGTGGGTCACCAGCTTCAGGAGGCCCGGCATATGGCGCTCAGCGACGTGTCTTGTGTCGGGATCGTACACGTCCAATGTCCACTCCACGAAGTTGATGTCAAGGGCCACCCAGTGCTCGTTCTTCAGATTCCAAGGTGCCAACACGCGGTCGACATCGGCCCAACCCGTAGGAAACATCTCCGGCAACTTGTCGCCGAAGTATTGGGTCACCGTGTCGTCCCCCTTCACCACCTAAAGGTCCCCCTTCGCGTCCGCCAGTTTCCTCTGCAGGAGATACCCCCAGAAGAAATCCAGAACGGCGACCCCTTCTTACTTGTCACCGGCGTTGATGTCCTTCCGCAGTAGGGCGCAAGCTTGCTCAATATGCTGGACACAAGGAAAAATCATTATTTTGGAAGACCATATGAGGAAAAAGGTGATGACTCGAACCACAATGTGGGAACGTAAATAACCTCGGATGACACCCAGTTGGTCGGTGATTGAAGTGTCCCAAAGAACTGCTTCGCCAGTAGGGTGCCTTCGACCGACCGGACGGGGTCACTTCCGTCCTTCATCCACGCAGCGAACGCATCAGCATCTGCCCTGGTCGCCATGCCTAGCTCGACGACATCCATTGGCTTCTTGCCCACACGCGGCTTCTTCGCTGACTGCGTTTCCTCCGCCTGGGACAACGTATCAGGATGTTGACGGGTGCTTCTTCTCGGCCGTATGAGGGGCACCTCAGCCTCAGCCTCAACATTAGAACCGGGTGCCACCAACTCCTCCTGCAACTTGAAGCCCATTGCGTTTGACATGACAGTAAACACAAATAACATGACATCAGTTATATGTTCACATGACAGTCTCATGCGCAAACCTTGTCCTTGTCCTTCAACTTGTCCTCCTTCAACTTGGCCTTGGCCTTCAACTTGTCCTCCTTTCTCTTGTCCTTGCCCTCGTCCTTGTCCTTGTCATTGTCCTTGCTCTTATCCTTGTCCTTCCCTGATCCCTGAACCTCAGCACATGACCTCTGCGTAAATTAACATGACATCTATTATGAAAAACATGACAGCCATATGAATTGACATGACGATTATGATCTGATACCGGGATAACCTTACCTCCTTTCCGAGAACTTCCTTGTCATTGTCCTCCTTCTCCTTGCCGTTATCCTTGTCCTTCACTGATCCATGAACCTAAGCACATGACCTCTTATTAACATGACATATACTGGAATTGGCATGACATGTATTGATACTAACAGGACATACATTACTAAAAACATGACATTAACAGGAAATGACATGACGGTTCTGATCTAATACCAGGAGAACCTTACCTCCTTTCCCAGAACTTTCTCTCGCTCCTCCGACTCCCTAGTCCCCTTCCACCGCAATTCCCTCCTCATGTTTTCAATCGCCTCCTCAAGCGTCTCCATCTTCGAGCTTACCTTCGCGGATATACTCCTCAGCATGTCGTCCATCTTTGCCACTAACCGTGACTCTATCTCTAATAGGGTAGCTTGTGTCTGCGTGCCCTCCCCTGATTCTTGCGTTGACCCACTTGCTCCCTTTGGTTGTTTCTTTGCTGGGGGTTTGACATTTGCTGATAAAAACGCCCGGACTATGTCGTCGAAGAAGTTGTCCCGCTTGTCGTGAGTGTTTCGGGCATCGCGGTACAAACCGGTTGCTCTCTCCATATCATCGGGGAGCAGAAGAGGCCTCATGGCTGCAGGGTCATTGAAGTGCCCGAGCTTCTTCGCCTCCTGCAGTCGGGTTTCGATTGAGGCATACTCGAGGTTCAGGTATCTAAACTCGTATCGCAGACACCTAGGGTACAACTTCTCGTCTATGAAATTCGCGAAGTGGTCGGCCATTGGAGTGAGGGCTTCGTACACCCATAGCTGCAATTACATATTGTCCAGTAAATAATCAGTTCCTGTCCAGTCAATTAATATTAGACGCCTAGTAAACGAGTATACGGCGTCTAGTCATATCTGTGTACGAACCTGGAAGGCGAGAGGGAAACCCAGCAGGCAATAGGCCGGGCGTGCATTGGAGCTGCCCTCATCCCGTTGGAGCTTCCTCTCGATTGCACGGTTCAGGAACTCGTTCGTTCGCTCGTAGCAAAGCCGACCCCACGGAAACGCCAGGAAACTTTCAATGTCGCCGACAAGGTCGAACACCCACCCATGAATGTAGTTTTTGGGTTCCTTCCCGAACAATACTCCCTCGACTAGCATCAACAGGACAAATTTCAACTTTTTGGTTGACGATTTCTCAGATGCCATCGCCACACAGAATTGTACCTCGAACTCAGACATCCTCATCTTTGAAACTCCAAAGAAATCATACACTGCCTTCTCGAACCCGTCATCGTCCTCGGGCTCTTCGCCATAGCCACAGTTGAGACCGGTGACAATGGCGAACTCAGCTATTGAGAACCTGACGACCGCTTCATGGATCTTGTACCATGTTTCATTCTCCTTCTTCGACTTCAATTGTCGTTGGAGAACATAGTGTACAAGCTGTCCCGAGAACTGGACCCTTGTGCCCAGTCTTGCAATGCCCCCCAACGGGCTGTCGGTCAGGCGCTTCCAATGGGACTCGCTCAACCGGTTGTCAATGTTAACCAGGAGCGCCATCCGGGAGTGTTGGTTAATTTTTGCTTTGAAGTGTCTTTCTTCCTCTACGGTGTACACAGCCTGCACATACTTCAACATGTCAGCCACACTACAGCACAACAATCACAACTTACATTACTCGAACGAAAGCCATATTAACGCGCCGGATGTTTGAGTTGTACGGTCTACAATCTTCTTCACACTTCGCTGCGACATTTTTAATATTCACCAGATATCCTGCACAGTGGAAGACCCAAATTCAGTATTCTACACATCAATTCTTCTCCCCCAACCCACGGTTCCCTTCATATCAATATCAAATGTAACATGACGCAAACACAATTACACATGACACACACAGATATACACATGACACATGGTTGTGAAAACATGACAGCATAATTATTCAATCTGTCCATCTCCATTTGCACACAAGTCATCCTATTCCAGATAATGTCGATTCCACATAAACTTTTCACCCTTTCTAAAATTTTCCCTAACCCTAATGCGCCGCATTTCATCCAATTTCCCCCAAGCCTGAACGCTTCTACAGTCATAAGCCCCATTTCGCCCAATTCCCCCCTAAACTGAACGGATCTACACTCCCGTTCTCCTGATAAGTTGGATTCAACAACACAGTTGCCCAATTTCCCCATTCCCAAAAATCCCCTTCTCTCCCAGACGCGCAAACCCCAGTACCCAAACTTTCCACCAATTGTTTTTAACTTGACGCCGGTTACTTCCTACATGACTGAGCGATATTGCGTACTGTTAACCCATTCGACCCCTTCTTCCCATTTTCACACAATCCAAACCAGTTTTGGTTCTTCAAATCGGTTCCTCCCCTACGAATCGAAGCAAAACGTATTTAATCGGCATTGTGAGGGTTTACTTACTTCAAATTCGGCCTCTTCGTCTCCTCTTCTGCACTGTCGTTCTCTTCCTCGCCTTTGCTTCTTCTTTTCCTCTCTCGCTCTGTCGTCTCTTTCCTCTTCTTCTTCCTTCTCTTCTTGTTTTCCTCGGACTTGCATGTGGAACTGTTGCCCTCTCTCTCTCTCTCTCTTCCTCTTTTGTAAGCCGTGAGAGGCAGTTGGGGGTCGTCAGTTTTCAATTCAAACTGCTTCCTCTCTCACTCATCCACTCTCTCTCTCCACAATAACTTCCCCCACTTCCACTCTCTCTCTCTCCACAATAACTTCCTCTTGCCTCTCTCTCTCGACCCCGCTTCCTCTCTCTCTCCTCCTTTACCTTCTCTCTCCTCTGTCCCGATTAATTCCAACCGGCAATATATGCAATTTTTTGGTTGGGGGGGGGGGGGGGGGTTTAACCTTTGCAAATGTTGTGGATAGTGGGTTAGTCTAGCAAACCATTTCGGGGCAAGGGTTATATACTTTAATTCCCGCAATTCGAATTGATTTAGGGTTTGATTCCTTTGTTTTTATATCGTTGATTGATTTTAAACCCAAAATAGAGTTTCAATATTAGCATTTAGGATAATTTTTTGACTAGATTTTAAAATCATACTATTATTTTACTAGTTTATATATAAATTTAATTAGCCAATGTTATTTACACCCAAAAATTTACTATATACACCACATATCCCACCTTTTTTATATTTTTTTAAAATAAAAAAATATTATCACCCATTTAATTACATCTTACTATATACACCACATATCCCAAAATAGGGTGTGGTGGGTGTGTTTGGATTCCTTTGCATTTTAATTATAATGCAATATTTTTACCTCATTTTATGTGACCGTTTGGTTATAAAAATAAAAATCTCGTAAAAAATGAGGTAAGACCGTAATTTAACAAAATAATCATATAAATCGAGATAAAATAATTGCATTATAATTAATACATCGTGGAAAATCCAAAAACACCCTAATTTAAACACCTTAAAAATTATGTTAACCAAACACCACCTTATCATTTTGCATTATAAGCATAATGCAATTTGAAATAGTAAATTTTAAGGGTGTAAATATTAGGGTGATGATAGTTTTTTTTTTTTTTTTTTTTTTTTTTTTTTGAACCGGAAAAAATTTGACTGTTGATAGAATCAACTAGCCAAGGGCATCCTTACGGATGATACTGCACAGAACCGTGTCAGGGGGAAAGGTCAAGCCAGAGAATCCAATAGTGAAATGAGATAGTCTGTCAGCGGCTTGATTGCCTTCCCTAAAGACATGTGAGACCTCAAATTCTAAAATCATATTCAGTGCGCATAGAGAGTCGGATAAAAGCATCTCTATATCGCCACTACTAGACCTACCTGCCTTGAGGCTTTTGATAATACTAAGATTATCACCTTCAATGCAGATACGCGAGATTTTTAATTCTACAGCTTTGAGCACACCTTTCCACAAGCCAAAGCATTCAGATCTGATGGCTGAAGCAAGTGGAGAGGGGCCGGATTCAACATATATAGTACAACCCTGACAATCTCTGATAATGTATCCATAAGTTCCTAAATTTTCAGAATTAAAAGCTCCATCAAAATTTAGTTTGCACCAGGTTTCTCTCGGTTTTTTCCATTTTATGACTCTTTTTCGGGTTATTGCTGGAATGGGCATTTTGGTTCCTGATTCCTTTTCCGTGCTTAGATCATCCTGTTTAGCCTTTTCCCATTTTGTTAATTGCTCTTTTATGAATGCTGCTATTGTTTTTGGATTGGCTTTGATATCATCAAAGAGCGCCTTGTTTCTGAAATACCATAAGCACCACCAGCCAGTGGCAAGGGAAGAGAGTTCTGATTTACTTAAAGAAGCATGTAGAGCGCACAGTATGTCGGTTATGTTATAAGTGTTGTCGTAAACACTTATGAGGGTGTTGTAGATTTTAGGGAATAGATGTTGCAGTGTAGTTGATGTTGTTGGACACTGGAATAATAAATGGTCGGTATCTTCGAAGTTCATTCCACACGAAGGGCAGTCAGTGGGTATTCCCACACCACGACCGGCTAATTTAGCGGATGTTGGTAGGCCATTTTTGGAGATGCGCCATAAGAAATCTTTGATTTTTGGGGATACATCCAACTTCCATATCCAAAGGATCTCCGAAGCTGTATGGTTTTTGGTTTTGTTGATTAGTTCCGTGGCAGAGGCCGTTGAGAACCATCCGTTCTTACTAGGAGCCCAGTATAATCGATCTTGCTGGATATGTTTTGGGATTGGCAATTGTGTTATGTTTGTCAATATTTCTCTACTGATTTGGTTGTTTAAGGTGGCATGTAGTTTGCTTATGTCCCAGGTTTGATTTTCTTGAATAAAGTTTCCTACTAAAAGGTTTGTGTCGATTGAATCTATGGTTGTAGCTTGCACTAGTAGGGGGAAATCCCCGATCCAGTGATCTTTCCAGAAATTTATGGATTTTCCGTTAGCTATTCCCTATTTTAGCCCTGTTTTAAAGAGGGGGATTAGAGAAGTCAGTTTTGACCATTGCCAAGATACATTTCCTTTTTTCTCATAATTTAGAATTTGTGTATGTTGTAAGTATTTCTGGGTTACCAGTCTAACCCATGGGTTATCTGGCTCTGCGAGTAATTTCCAGAGGAGTTTGAGTTGAAGTGCTTTGTTCATGTCTTCTGATAGGCGCAGACCTAGGCCCCCATTAGATCGAGCCTTACAAACCTCAAACCAACTAATTAGGGGCCTGTGTTTAGGGCATTTGTTCCATAGGAAATTCCTATTGATCTTATCTAGCTCTTTATGTATGTATGATGGGAGAAGGAAGCACTGCATGATATGTAAGGGTTTAGCGACAAGATTGGATTTGATGAGAGTACTTTATATTAAATTGCAAATTTTATCCTTAATTTTTTATATCTAATAATATTACTTACTTACTTAATACTGCTTGTTTATAAATGACTTTTGGTGGTACTAACTACCATAATCTACTAACTATATTATGAATAATAAGTTTTCTGTGGGTTTAACTCCACCACACTCTACAACTAAAACTTCAAGCTAAAGAGGTTTGACCCATACCTGAACGTAGTTACTCTGAACCACCATCGTTCCTTAACTTCTGGCTTTCTAGAGGTGGTTAACCTTCAACCCGGCCTCCCTTAGTCCAGACTAAGCACATATCTGTTTCATTTTCTACCTCAGACCGTAGTCTCTAGCCTTTGGTTTTGATTTTGAGAGAGTGATGGGATTAGAATCAAGAAAACATAATATTCAGAACATAGTGTTCAATTAAATAACTTTCCCTTTCTTAAAAACAAACTTCATTGAATCTGGGAAATATTACAACACACAAGCACTCCTAATTTAGAACTTACAAACACACTTAACACTCATATCAGAAGATCCATTGAAAGGTTTTGAACTTTGGAGTGATGGGAACACCAATCTACTCAAATTCAAAACGTTTCTACTTCTCTTTCTGATTTACAATATTTCTTCTCTCTGAGCATATGGATTTCTCTCTCTGGGATTCGGTGCCTTGAGAAGTCTGAGAATGGCTCTATTTATAGGGCTGAAGAGAGAGCATTGAATACCTTCCAACGTCTCTTTTTGATAAATGGCCGACAGATGGCCCCCTACTCACTCAGAAAGCAATAAAAGCACACGCTAACTCAATAATACCACTCACATGCTAAATAGTAAAAAAGAAAAAGACAAAGACTGTAAAGGCTGACTAGATTCTTCAATGATTTAGTTGCATTCGTCCAGGTTCCAAACTCTTTCTTCACCCATGTTGGCTTCCAAATCGTCATCACCATCATCATAACCTTGTACTAAATCCAGAGTATTATCAACCTCTAGATCTTGTTCATTGTCTAGATCGAGATCAAGCATTAATCCTTTAGTGTACTCTCGATCCCAAGCAATTAGCATGTCAATCATTCTCTCGTGACCTTCTTTATCTAATAATGCAACAATGGGGAGATTTTTTTACCACTTAAAACAGAGTTAAAGCTTTCAGCGTTGTTTGATGTCATCATGTTATACCGATCACCCTTTGCATGTGCTCTTGCCCACCTCTCCAGCCTTGCAGATATTAAATAAGTTGCAAGTCTTGGGCATTCTTCTTTTATACGGTCAAATTGGTGAGCAAAATCACTAACATTGTAGGTTTCAGCAGCCTGTTGGAACATGTCAGCAAGATGCCCTTTCTTGAAAGTTGCCTTTATGTTCTGCTTCAAATGCCACATACATATGCAATGGGTAGCATTAGGGTATATCTTGGAGATAGCTTTAGCAATGCTGGAATGTCTATCGGAAACAAATAGTAAATCATCTGTAGGCGTTATAACTTTAATGAGTTGCTAAAAAAACCATTCCCAAGATGCATTACTTTATGTGTCAACATTCCCAATAGCAAGCGGGTATAATTTCATATTTGCATCTTATGTAACTGCTCCAAGCAATGTACCCTTATATTTCCCTGTTAAGAAGGTGTCATCTACAACAACCTACAATAAAAAGGTAAATGCTGAAATCTTCATAACTCTATTAAATTATAAATGATTATGCACATATACATACCTTTTTTAAGACGTGGAATGCTCTATTGCATTGTCCATAAGACAGGAACATGTATTTGATCCTTTCAGCGCTGTCTGTTGAAATGAAAGCTAATGTCCCTGGATTTTTTTCCATAAGCATGTGACAATATGATGGTAATGCAGCGAAATTTGATTCCGGTGTCCCTTTTTCTCTCACTTTTGCTATTTGTGCTGCCTTCCATGCTTTCCAATAAGTAATTGAGATCTTGTGGCCCTTGCTCATCTTATCAATAATTTATTTTGGGTTGTATCCGCTGTAAAAAAAATTCAGCAATGAGTAAGTGATATATTGCTAAAACTATCAATATGCTGAAACTGATTGATTAAACTATCAATATGATAAAATTGATTGCTTAAACTACACGAGGAAATTGAATGCTAAAACTGATTGATATGATCAACAAAAAAAAATATGCTGAAATTAATTGTTGAAGCGGTAGTCACCTTGATTTCATGAAGCCGGCAATAACATTGGATGGTGCTTGTCTGCAGTATCTTGTTCTTGTATCCCATGTGCATGTGTGTATATCTTTATACAATATCCCCTCATGACAAATAGCTGACACTCTCTTTGTATGCAATTTCCAATCACAATTTTTGTCTATGCATATTGCTCTATGATATTTTGGTGTTGATTTTTTAACCTCAAATCGAAATATGTCTCTCATCGACATAATGTACAGAGCATCCTTTACTGCTTGTCTAGATTCGAAGGTTTTTCCAACATACATAAGCCTTGGGTCTCTAGTGACACGGTTGACAACACTGTCCATCACTACAAAAAAAAAAAAGAAATTTGCTTCGGCAATTTCCCGTGGCAAAAGGCCAATTTAGGGTGGCAAAAGTAGGCTAGCTTCGACAATGCGACGGTAAATGGGGGCGTGGCGAATTTTGGGGTGGCAAATTTTGGTAGCTTCGACAAAGAGCCGTAGCTAGCTGCTAGCGACGACAAATCTGCCGCATCTAAGTCATCCCAGAAAAAATTAAAAAAAAATGGCTTTTTAGCCCGGGTCTGTCCCACATTTTTTGAAAAAAATAATTATTTTACACAAATAATTTACATATATAATACATTTTCATTATAATTATACAAATTTACATATATAATAAAATGTACAAAGCTAAATACTGTAATAAAATGTCCATATCAAAATCATAAAACTACATATATTTTCAAACTATACCAATAAGATATTGAAGACCAGATATTCATATGGAGAAGCTACTGTCCAAATTAGATGAATGTACGTCACACATCTTTAGACTTGGTAGGATATTTTCAGCTTTAACATGCAGCATATCACCTCCTAGAAAATGATCCACTGTTTTCAGCATTAGTGATGTATAGCAATCGACTAGGCTGACCAATTGCTAAACTTAAAGGATGATCTTGCTTAACACCTTGATTTCTCTTGACGATCCGGCCCGATCACACACTAATTGCCGGTACAGAACGTAAGTCTTGAAATTATCTTAACAAACTTAAACTAAACTAAGTAATAACTAACTAAAAGCAACAAGTTCTTAACTTAAGAAATTTATAAACTAAAAGCTACGGTAAATAACTAATGAAATTTAAACTAACGAATTACTAATTAAGAGCAACAGTGCTAACTAACAATTCCTAAACTAATGAAATAAACTAACTAATTCAATTTATCTAAGCTAACAACAGCAACGGACTAACTTGATTAAATTGAAACTAGTAAATTAGCAACGAAGGGAACAAAGAAAGCAAGGACGATGGATGCGCCAGGGCTGGTGATGATTGTGAAGTGCCGAAAGAACATAAGCCTTTGAGATTGATAACCGAGAACCCTTTAATCCTATAAAGGGGTTTCTCAATTCTATTCAATCTGATTTAGTTCAATAGAACTACAATGTTTAAATAGAAAACCTAAGAACCAATTCTACCGTGCAAGATAGAATTTAGGTTGATAAAGATAGAATTTTAATCCTAAAGATAAATAAACCTAGAAGATAAAACTTAATCTAAAATCCTAACCATCTTATTTAATCTAACTAAGAAATACTAAAATAAGCAATTCTATAATTAGACTCCAACTAACATAGGAGTTACTAAAAATAGAATATATATAAAAATTAAAAAATATAAATAATAAAATAATTAACTCCGTTTCTTCAACGACTCCCAAGGTGGAGCCTTCTTCTTCCGCTTGAGGATGACATCATTCTCCTCCATTTGAAATCAACTCGTCCTCGAGTCGTCGCCTGGATCAAGATCGTTGTTTGACCCACAGAAGGCCAGCTTGACCCGCATCAATTAGAGTAATCTGAAAATCTTTTAGCATCCATATCATTTTGCGGCACATCCTGCATGTCATAAAAAATAGAGATATCTTCTGATATATCCATGTCATCAAAATACTGATCATCACCAAATCTGTTCCTGCTCTCTCTGTCCTTAATTTCAGCAAGCACACCATAATGTGTGTTTATGGCAGAAGCATCTGCGTGAATTGGAAAATCATGGACAACAATATATAATGTCAAGGTGTTGCTGACACACAACTCAACAACTAAGTTTACACCATCCAATTTACTCAACAACAAGAATTCTCTCAAATCAGCGTCAGAATCTACCTTAAGCGGTGCTTTCAATGTTTTGAAGGGGTGCAAATGGCTGAATTCCAATTCAACAACAGATTCATCAATATTGAATCTGCTGCAAACCTTGTCCCTCAAGGTTGATAAAGTGGTTGAATCGTCTAGCACAAAAGCCGTTGAAGTAGTGTTTCCATCAAACAATAATTCTGTTTCAGAAATTCTCCACCGTCCCCCATATACAACTGTTACAATGTTTGATGACATTTCTATCCCTACAGTTCAATGCATTTCACAGTATTAAAGTACTTGAAATATAATTTGAATGCATTTCAACAAAAATGAACTAGAATCTATTTGTTCATGAATCTGGTAATTAAAAAACAATATTCGATCGAAACACAGATCTGTTGAAACACTTTCAGAAGCAATAAAAAACGATAGTTTCATAAACAGTTTGTTGAAACAAAAATTTTCATAGCAGCAACTATCATGAAAGTGTGCGCCATCACATCAACAATCATAATCAATTCATAGGAAGTATTGAATTATAGTACCAATCGTAATTTCAGGAGTATTCATAAACGATACTTAGCAGCAATCGAAAAACTATTTTCAGCATATCTGTAGTGAAAAATCAAAAATTTTGAAGAACGTTGAATCAACGATTACAACAGATCTATAGTTAATCAACATCATAATCATAAGTTCGAAGAACGTTGCCGAAGAATTGTCCAAAATTACAGCAAAAACGATCGATATGCTTACTTGGTTGGTATGCGTAGATATGCGTAGTGAAGCAATTCAGCAACAGATTGATTGATTCAGCAACTTAATGATCGATTATAGTAGATAGATCGATTAACAGGCAAAAACGATCGATTACAGCAGTTGGGATGAAGCAGAGGAAGCTTAGTTGCCAAGGTTTTCGTTTCAGCAAAAAAATAATTAATGGTGGACAATTTGCTAATATGAAGAGGCTGGAAGACAACTTCCTAATATAGTCTAAAAATATGGCTTATATGGTAAACGCCCTTTTTTTTAAGACTGATATTTCATTTTCTTTAGATTCATTTTTTTCTTATTAATTACTATGTATAAGACACAATGTCTGAGGTACGTATCAACCTATGTCATCTGGCTCTTGTAGGTTTGTTGTCCTCATTTCGATACTGAAAAGGGAAGGTGATCTTGTGATATTGATAGGACTTGAATCACTTATAAATCACTTTTAAGATCTTTGTTATATCTGATATGGGACGATATGTTACATTAATTGTATCATCATATAATCCTTTTTCAAAACGCCTATCTCATTTTTCTACAATTAATAGACTCAATAAAGAAAAAATTACACTCCATTCATTCAGCAAAATTGCCAAAACATACAATTTACTATTTACACATTTTCAAGATATATAAATTAGCGAGTACAAAATTGTTCAAAAAATTTTGTTAAAAAATAATATTTTATATAGTTTTTTATTATTATAAAAAATACATATTAATAATACTTCATCATGTCCCTAAATTATGTGTTCAATATATTATAATGTTGTTGTTGGGAGCATCACCATACATAGTCAAGATTGTTGATCATTCCTATAATTATGCAAAGTTCCTTAATTCTTGTCAATTGAACGTATAACATACCCATGTGATTTTTGTTAGGAATTTGTGGATAAGAGAAAGCCAATTAATTAAGTTTCATATAGATCGAACTGAAAGCTGCCAACATTGACGGAGTATATACTATATATATACTTAGTTTGTAAAGAAGCATGAAACAAAACAACTCATGACAGATTACGTTGTTTATGCCGGTCCATAAATAGCTGACATGCCACCTAATTCAAATTCACATTACCATTTTCATATTATTAATGTATTTTTTTTTTTTAGAATTTACTTTCCTTCTTAATTTCATACAAATAGTTTTATAGCGTGGTATTGGCCCTTAATGTTTTATTTATACATTTCAAAAAAATAATATTTATTTAATATTTTAAAATTTATCCACCCCTTATACTTATTATTTTGGGTAAATTACATTGCTAGTCCTCAACCTTTCATACCTTTTTCACTTTAGTCCTTAACCTTTTGTTGTTTCTAGTTAAGTCCCTAACCTATCAAGAAATCACACTATTAGTCCTTCAATCCATCATGATGTTAAACTCCGTTAATTAATTGAGTAATTTGGTGATATGGCAAATAGACATTTTTCTTTTAAATGTAAAAAATGGTTAAATTTCATGAGTCTTTCAAATTTGGTTTTTATTTTAAATTTTTTTGGAAAACATGTTTTAAAACCGTGCTTATTAAAGGAACAAATAAAATCAAATACAATAGATTGAAAAATAAAAATCGGTTACATAAACAAAAAAAAAAGTTTAATACTCTAAGTAAAACATGTCATGTACTATTTATACACGTTTTTTTAGAATGAGAAAAAACTACTATAAAATATCAATTTTTACATTTGTTTTTTAGATTTACTCATACAGACTGGTATCAACTACAGTAGTGGTTTTTTTTTTTTTTTTTTGATATAAGGTAAGATTTTGGAATACGTCAGATCCTGCTAACGTCTAACGTACTTCCCAATGGCGTCCTGTCGAACGATGCAAGTGATCAACTCATCTGCATTTTTCTTGTTTAAGTGATAAAGTAAATAATCTAAATAGTCCATTCATGTCATTCATTCATACGGATTAGTATTAACCACACTAGTATCATTTTTGTTGTTTTGTGCAAGTGATCAACTCATTTGCATTTTTCTTGTTTAATTAAGTGATAATAAAGTAATTAAACCTTCCAATTCACGCACAATTTTTAGGTGTTAAAAATTATATAAAATATTAGCTTTTTAAATATTTTTTAAATAATATTGTATCATGCTTATTACTATCAAGAATGATTTTATAAAGTATGGTTTTAGACGGTTCTCCCGTCTGTCGGCTTGTCCGGCCTTCGAGTTTCAGATATGTCGGAACTCGAATTCTTACCTAATAAAAAAAAATGATTTTATAAAAACAAATGTAAAAAATTGATATTTTATACTACGTATTTTAATTAACGTAAGGAGTATTAAACTTTTTTCTTTTGTTTATGTAACCAATTTTTATTTTTCAATCTATTGTATTTGATTTTATTTGTTCATTTAATAAGTACCAGGTGGGTTTTAAAACATGTTTTCCAAAAACATTTAAAATAAAAACCAAATTTGAAGGACTCATAAAATTTAACCATTTTTTACCTTTAAAAGAAAAAGGTCTAGTTGCCATATCATCAAATTACTCATTTAATTAACGGAGTTTAACATCATAATGGATGGAAGGACTAATGGTGTGATTTCTTGATAGGTTAGGGACTTAACAGGAAACAGTTAAAGGTTAAGGACTAAGGTGGAAAAGGTACGAAAGGTTGAGGACTAGCAATGTAATTTACCCTATTATTTTAGAAGCAATGTCTTCACAAAAAATTGAGGCACGTGTCAACCATTTGAACAACGTAAGTAACTACTTTCTTCCCCACGTTCTTTCAACTGATAAAATCTCGTTCCATTTCTCATCTCCTCCTCGCATCGATCTGAAATTCTCCTCCGCTCGCAAGTTACAACTGTATTGCCTCTCTTCTTAGTTCCTTGATTGAAATTGGAGGCGAAGGTGGACATCGGGGGTTGTTCTGGGCTTTGCCATTAAACAAGGATAAATATGCGATTGGGGGGATTGAATTGGAGACGGATCAAGGGAGAGAGAGGAGGGCTGCCCATCGACAGTTGACGGCGGCGTAGAGAGGAGAGGAGGCGGCGCCGAAACCCTAAATCGGCAGCACCGCCCTCCTCTTGCCGAGCCTGGCCACCCCGCCGACAGCCGTAGAACCACCAGAGACCACCAGCGCCGCCTCCATTCACCTCCCTCTTTGGCTGCTCCATCAACCTCCACTCACGGCGGCCAGTTGTTCCATTTTTCCGATCCCCAGTCCGCCCTTTCCACCGCCAAGAGTCTGCTCGCCTCCCCGGACTTCCTCCAGCGATTTCCTGCCGTGCCGGCCTACCCCTCCAAAGCCAGGCCACTCCCGCTTGCTCCTGCTAGGTAAGTATCTTCGGCCACTATCCGCAGTTTTGAACCCTGAATTTATGAGTTATTGTGTCTTGGAGGATCTTGTATGAGGGTCGAAAATTTCGATCGGGTTTGTGCTAGATTGAGTTTGTCCGAACTAGACTAAATTGAGTTTGTGCTTAGTTAATGTGAAACTGATTGAGACATCTATTGATTTTCTTGCCTGAGTAATTTGTGATGTCCCTAATGTGGTAAGTGTAGCCTCACCTAACTCTACAAGGCAAGCGGCGATTGATTGAGGATTGCGAAGATCGCTGCTAATTGATGTATATGGTTAAGCGATTCGCTGATTTCTTAGGGATTTGCATGATTTAGGTTAGAGATTTTGATAAATTTCTTGCAGATTTGCATGATTTTGCACGAGTTTGAGGTTAATTTTATGGTGGAATGATTTGATTGCACAAGATTACAATGTTGGGTAAACTCACTTTTAAGAATTGTTCTAGACTAGATTTGTTCTCCGGATGCAGTCTTGATTGATTCATCTTTGTTTGATAGTGTTGTTTGATTGATTCGCCTTTGTTGGAGGCCTTAATCTTGATTTTGTTGTTTTGATTTAGTTGATTAATGTGACAAGGATGATTGATCATTGCAGAGAATAGAAGTCAAGGGAAAGGAATATGGAAGCCTGAATGGTATATAAGGTCTAGAGAGTTGATTTGGTTTGTGAGATAAACAGGTGAAAGTTGCTTACTATGTTGAAGCCAAAAACTCATTTTCAGAGTATCTAAACATTGTTTTCCTACAAAATGATGTTGCAGGGTCACCTGATAGCAGACATAGAACTATCGTTTTCCTTCATGCATGGGGCGCCTACACAATTTAATAGTTATCGCGTTGTCATGTCACAGGTTTTTGGCCAAAGTGGTTAGCATTGCGGATTTGATCATTTTGCATATAGAGAATTCATTAGTGTTTTTATCATTATAAATGGGTAAATTACCTAATGCTTTCATGTTGTTGACAAAAATCTTCTTGATTAGATGTCAAATTCAGGTTTCCATTGCATTGCACCTGATTGGATCGGATCTGGTTTCAGTGATAAGCTTCAGTCGGTATATGGATTTGATCACACAAGTCTATTTGTTTGCATCTCTCTCTAATTGTATGCCACTATGTTTGTTTGTTTTCATTTCCCCCCTTGGTCGATCATGAGTTCACTTGAATTTATCGCGGGGATAAAGATCAAAATTTCTGATATAGTAATATCACTTTTGCAAAAAAGGAATTCCATGATGCATTGAGTGATCTGCTTGAAGTAATTGGAGTGCGGTCTCCTTTCCATTTGGTTGTGCCGCTGTGAAATGTAAGCATCCTATTTCACACGAATAGTTTGATTCTGTTTGTATTTATGTTGTGCACGTGTGACTTTCTGGTGTATGTTTCTTGGTGCGCAGCCTTTCTTTTTAGCCTTTTGAAATGTAAATAGGACGGTAAAGAATCTGTAGTTTCTTCGACTTTGGTTCTTAAAACCGTCTTTATCTTTTCACTACCCTTCATATTAACCATGAACTAATGATTGTCTTTATGATCTTCATATCTCAGTTGGAGCTCATATATATCCTCGGAATCCTCTTCTTTATACAAGAGGTGTTTCCAACTTTTGAATAGTAGGTAGAGGTGCGTGATGTGCCCCATAATGTTTTTCCTTCATGATGTCAGTGTCATCCTTCTTTATGTTTTAATGATTAAAACTGGTTTCTTGACCTTACTTGATTCCATGGAATCTTTATATATTTTGGTCAATAGCATTGCTTATGTAGAAACTCTTCCAAATTGTGGCCCTAAACTTCTCTTTTACTTTTTCCTTCAAGGAAGAAAATAGGATCCTAACCTCTTAAGATGCACTTTAAGAAGCTTCCCCAGGTATGGATCATGAATTTCTATCCAATGAGTTGTATCTCAATATAGACCTACAAATGGAAGAGATAAAGATGATAAAAGGGGAGGCACAGAAGAGAAAAAAGATACATAATTCCATAACTTATTTATGAATTTTTTTTTATCAAATAAATCTGTCAAGCAATTATAATTCAATAATCTGTAAAAACAGAACATAAAAAAATATAATTATATAGTAAAAGGGACTTGTAATCTATAAATCTGTAGTCTCAATAATGTTTCAAACTATAAAATCTGTAAATCTGTAAAACTGAATTAGTAAAACTGAATTTGTAAAACTGTAAATCTGTATAAAATTTGTGAAACTGTAAAGCTGTAAATCTGTATAAAATCTGTAAAACTGTTAATATGTAAATCTGCATAAAATCTTTAAAACTGTAAATCTGTAAAACTGAATTTGTAATCTATAAAACTGAATTGTATAAATCTGTATAAAATCTGCAAAACTGTAAAATCTGTATAAAATTAATTAGTCAATCTTAAACAAAAAATAGGAAGATGAAGTAAAGGAATGATAACAATCATATAAGATTGACTAATCTGTATAAATTCTCATTCCTTCATACTCGATCTATAAAATATGTATAAAATCTCTAAAACTGTAAATCTGTAAAACTGAATTTGTAAATCTGTCAAACTATAAATCTGTAATCTATAAAACTGAATTGTATTCAGCTAAAATCTATGAAACTGAATTTTTTTTCAGCGAAGCTGTCAATGGAGATTTGCTCGGCAAGGATCATGAAGATGAGATTCTTCGGGTTCTTCAAGTCGCCTGTAATTGCAATGCTGCTCAACCGAAGGACAGGTTTTTGGCGTACCAGGCTTACGAGTCATTGAATAGCATGGCGGATGATCATGGGTTTGCAGAGCAATGCGACGACTTCCCCTTAATTCCCATTGGACACAATAATAGGAGTCCAGTATAGTGATGTGTTGCAATGAGATTGCATAATTGCAATCATGGTATAATATACATACATGTCAATTAAATATATAGTAAGCTCATTACGTTTTAGGCCTTTAACTTTCTATTCCTCTCTCTTTGCCTTTCTCTCTATGAATTACCTTCTTTGGTTTTTTTTTTTTACATTAATCTGGAATTTTCTGAAAAATGAAAATTAGGTAGTCTTTGAAATTCAAAGTCAAGTTTCAAATAGTAGTGCAAACAAATCTGCTATTTATGAATGTTTCTAAAATCATGATATTGTGTGAAGTACATTTATTTAATCAATTGAAGAGATATGGAGAATCAGTTGCACCATCAAGTAGTAGTAGTACAGTGAATCAGAGATGGCCATACCTTGAATGGTTTGTGAATCATTTGACTGGTATGTGTTGTTTTCTTTGGGGCTTCGATCATAGTCAAAGAGATTCTTCCCTGAAACTTGAACTTTATGTGGGTATTTCTGGGTACATGAGAAAAAGGTTCTCTTTATGGTAAAGGGGATCTGCTTTTCAGTTTATATTTGTTATTCATCAACGTCGTACAAGACTTCATTGTTGAAATATTTTTTTTTTGGCAAAATATTTCGATAACAAGGCATAAATTATTTACTCCATTGATAAAAATTTTGAAACTGAAGATTATAGATTATTGATCAAATTTTATCATAAAATATTAGTGTTATTAGAGTGAAATCGAATGTTATAGTACTGTGAGTTGGGGTAAGTTAGTTTTGGGCTATGTTAATTTTGGTTTGATTTGTTCCATTTGGCTATAGAACACACCGAAAACAATTAGCATCTCACTAACAGTACAGTTTCTATCTTTTCCAACGCCTCCTGCTCCGGCATTTGATCCATCAACAGGTTAAAGAAATCATATGGAGTCAGCTCGCAATCCACATGGAGCTCCAGCTTCTAACTTTGTTACAATGCCAACTTCCGTTGATCTGTACCAATAGTATAAGTAGGTGTTCTTTCATTTCTCTCTCCTAATTAGATAGTGCTCGTGATGTTCAAGTGAAGTGCCCTATGAGAAGATTGCAATTTGGATGTGGATGATTGACACTGCAATAGTGTTTAGTGATGTGTTGGGCATACTATTAGACTGAATGTGATGCTGTTATCTGAGTGATTGTGTGTCCCCACCAACTAAGATGATTTTGTCACAAGTTTTCAATTGGTTTGATACTTGATTTGAGAGATAATTGAATGATTAGTGATAAAATGTTTGATGTTGCCTGTTGTCTTTTTCCTAAATTTTGTTTTTCAGTTGAGAAGTTCTGCCCTTGGCATGCTTAGTAATCTTTAATACCCCCTTTTGTCATTGGAATGTTTGGTAATGAGTGAAATGACTGATGGCAGTTGATACATACGATCTTTGTTACCATGGGTAGTGTGTTGATCGGAATACTGGACTTGGACCGCGACAAATGTGGTCTTGATTTAAAACTACCAGCTCCTGCTAGAGAACCGTGTGCTTCTGGTGCTAATGGAGGGGATGTTGTCTCACAACTAAGCAGGGCCTTTGATGAGTCTTTACAAGTTAAAGATATGGATGTAGAAAATAGTGTTGATTCTCCTTTGGATGCAAATGATGGAAGTAATTTGACAATGACGGTGATGAGTGAAAAAAGTGTTGTGTGAGAACATGGGCGCAACACGTACATCATAATGTCCCCCTTTAACTTCTGTGAAGTGCTTGTGCAAGTGTACCACATTTCCTGTGACGGATCAAGGGGTGAATGTGGGAAGGCATTGCGCATAAAAAGTCTTTTTCCATCAATTTCACTGTCAAATGAGTATTATGCCGATCTAGAAAAGTTGCACATCATTCGAAACAAAGCATCTCTTTTGAGCACTTTGGGTGAAGGCCCCTTTCATTATTCCAATTACAATGTTTATTAGATGGAATTTCATGAAAGTTATGTAGTGGGAAAATACGTGATACTTTCATCGATCGACATATAAATTTTTGTTTGTGTTGCTCCTCATTTGAGGCTTATACTCCTAATTTGCCTTGGTGTGTCTCAAAGAAGTCGAAAAAAATTCAATCTAACCAATTTCGTCCTTCTCAACCCATTTGAATATTGCTCAGGGTTAATCTTACGTCAACTTCATTCAAAATTTTAATACAGAGTTTATGCAGTTATGCATTTAAACCTACATTATCTTTTTATCAAATAATTTAGATCAATTTGAGAGGTGTAATATGATGTGTAATATAAAAGTGTACGTCATAAAGGACTAAATTCGGTTTTCTTATGCCAAGAACTACAATGTCAAGAGAAATGTGGAACAACTGATTTACTATTGTCAAATTCAAAGTACTAATTGTTGAGAAAAAAAAACTTCATCATGTCAACTAAAGATTTTGAACAATGGCACAGTGAGGAGACTAAGCAAAATGGTATGTTAGTGGAAAATTGATTTGTATTTTTTTTTAAGTTTTGGTAGAGGTTAAGTGAAAAATTGATATGTGTTGAGTATTTTGTGTGGTGTGTCAAATTTGATCGAAAATATTCTGAAAACAAAACCTGAACAAGGTTCGGGAAAAGTACTAGTTTTTATTCATTTCAGCACACTATTCAATTGTTCATTGTTTTTAACTAAATATTTACAAAAGATAATATTTACTTTCCTAGCGTTTTAGACCTAGGACCCGAACCTGAGACAAATCCGGTTTGGCTCGACTCGAAATGACCAGTAACCCGATTTATCCGAAACCAGATTTACCCGGAACCAGAATGACTTAAACCCAACTCGAACCCTTCCCCGCCTTTGATTGAGATTAACTGGTTCAAAATATATTCTTGATTGAGATTAACTGGTCCCGGATCACCTACACCCTTCCCCGCCCCCTTCGGTGATCACTTAAATATTTTGGGTATAAATTTACATGAAAAGAAAATAAAAAATACTTATAATTTTAGATGATATACCCTTATATTGATATGTTTATAAATTTATATCTTAAAAATCACATTTTAAAAAAATAAAAATATATTTTATAAAATAATTGGTATTTTATTTATCTAAAATTTTAAAATGGAATTTCTTTAAAATAAAAATTTATAAATAAAAAGTATAAAACCTATAAAATTTATACTCAAAATAATTTAACTGGATCGGCCAGTGGATCCGGAGTGAAGTAAAAGTAAGCGAGAGGCCAAAATAATCTGGTGGACTGCTCACGCTGTCCTTAACTGACATCAAGGGCCACTCAATTAATTAATTGGCCCGTGCCACGTGATGTATGACGTCCTCCGTATAGATTACGTCATATTTAACCAATTCGGCGGGTTAACTCTAATTCGGACTTAGGCCTCGCTTGTTTAGATAACTAGGGGAATTTAAAGGTAAGATATTAAGGGCCCGTTTGGTTCGAGCTAGCGAAAGGAAAGAGATTCATTACCTTTATGGGAAGGGAAAGGAAATGATGTGTTTGATTGTATTTTTGTTTGGTTGACTTAGAAGATGAATCATTGAATTCCCTATTGCCCTTGTGAATGTTTGGTTGAATTGATTTAGGAAAGGGATATGTTTAATCATCTCATAAATCCTAATATTTGTCGTTTTTTATTTGTAATAAATGATCATCAACACTAAATTAAAGCTCAGTTTTGAATTATTATTTTTTCTATAAATGAGAATAGGAACCATTTCGGATTTCTTCAGAATTGCTGCACAACAAAGATATAACACCCTACAAATTTAATGGCGCACCACAAAAGGAAGTTTGACAATATCCAACAGAAGTTGAGACAATTTCTTTAAAAAAGTTAACAGAAGTTACAATACACAACCAGAAGTTGACAGAAGTTAAGACAATACACATTACACACCAGAAGTTAACAGAAGTTAAGCCATACACACCAAAACCAGCTTCAATAGACCATAAAAACAAACGCCGTATCTGGAGGTACTAGTTTTATTGACAGTTGCATTCCGTTGACAATGCCTCTACCCATATTGACAGTTACATCAGTTAAAAGCCCAACTTCAGCTTGCAGCTTGTTTACAGCTTCATCGACGATTTCAGATAGCTTCTGATAGTATGGTTTTGGACACCCGGACTTACTCCAAAACATAAAACAATCTACATAGAAGATGTCAGCACTAAAAGTTATGCAAATAGGATTCTATTGCCGAGATTATGCCAATGAGATAAAGAGGAGATAAGGAAAAGATAAATAAGAAGGAAATGAAACATAAAATAGATAGGGCAGGAAGAAATCTTAAAAATAGTACTATCAAAGAAAGAAAGAAAGCATTGCTAGGATTATAATATAAAACGTAGCCAAATACCTACTTGGATATCTACATGGATCAGCTGTTGAATTGCCAGAAAGAGCTGCTGCAAAGAAGGAAAACAAGACATCACAGATTCACGGGTGAGCTATTGGGGATTAGGTTTTTAACGGGCTATACAGAACCTGTAAGATGAAATGAGATATGATAAACTATCTTCTTTTGTCAACAGAGGCATAAACATACGGTGTCTCCTAATTCACTTTTTCAGGTGATTGAAAGGGAGTTTTACCTTCTGAATTTGACAATGGAGGATTTGATGGGCGACTTACTGGACAGAGAAGGCTGATATCAGAAAGCTGTTGCAAAATGTGATCAGCAGACATTTAGATTTGAGTTAGCAAGTGAATGGTTTTTTTTCCCGCAGTATGACATTAGTTAAGTCACCTTTGCTGTAAATTGCTCGTCTAGTAGAATATCACTTGAACTTATGGAGACGTGATAAACTGGAGGATCACAAAATAAATGTAGATATTCCTGTAAAGAATAAATAATTGAATATTCATTATTTGGTGTTGGTCAATGATAATATTGTCTCTGCTTCAGTATAAAGAATGTTTAGCCAGGCTTGTGTCTATCACAAGAGTTCAGCTGGTATATTGTAAGAATTATGATTTGAATGACTAGGAAATGATTGAAATTGGGCTTGTTCATATTCGAAAGGCAATCATATGAACGGATGCAACTAGAAGAAAAATAGAAAGCTACAACAATCTCAAATGAGGTTTGAAAATAAAGGCCTTCCTCGCTTCTCACTTTCTTTGTAAAAGCTTGAGTGCACAAATGGTCTAATAGAGAATATAAGTGATGCGTCCAAAGTCCAAACCACACACCATGATATACTTTTTTACTTTAATAAATGTACTAATGTTATCTTTTAGCTTGATCACTAATCAGGAACGTAGCTAGAATACAATTTTTTAGAGTTTGAATGATTATAATAAAAAAAACAAAGAGGTATCACAACAGGAAAAAAAAAACAAAGGCAAAAGAAGGATGACTCGAAAAACAAAGCATGAAAGTACTTACAAACAGCAAAGGCAGAAGCTGTAAGAAGGATAAGTGGCCAAAATCCCAAGAAAAACGTTCCTCCCAATGTTAATAGCAATTAGTGCGAGGAACCAAACCTGCGATAAAAATATTTGACAAAGATTAATTGACAGTAAAATCAGGTTAGAATGTTAAGCAAGAGCAAGAAATTGGCTTTAAATGGGCATCGAATTTTAGCAGAAACTAGTGGGCATCGAATTCAGGTTGAGAATCAGAATGAATAAATGCGAGGAAAGCTTTCAACTCTCAAATTGGGAACAACAAATAATACACTAGGAACCCCAATTTGATCACAAAAAACCTAATTTGCAGCAGTTATCCTAAAACCATTACTAGAGCTTTAACCAATCTGATGAAATTTCCCTTCAATAAACCAATCTGAGCAACCTAACAGAAGGTTCCTAGTGAAATTTCCCTTCAACACATTGGAAATATCAACAGAAGGTTCCTTTCGAATATGAAAAGGAACCTTCAGAAACCTCATATTCGAAGCTTGAGAGAGTTAGGGAGTTCGTTTTTTATGTAGATTCGAAACTTCATAAGCTTCAGAAACTTCAAAAACCTCATATTCCATAGGGAAACTGAAGGAAAAGCATAAGAAATCTCATATTCAAAGGAAAGCACAAGGAAACAAGTTCCCCTCGGATCGAAGTTGCGAAGCTAGGGTTAAGGACTCACCGAACGAGGTTGAAGATCTGCCACTGGCATCGAGGTAGGGAAGAACCGAGGAGCGAGATAGAGATCGGAGGGGAAGGACGGTGCAATCGACGGGGAGTAGCCTTCGGCGATCCTTCGATGGGAAGCGAATCAGCGATGGTATCGGGAGCAACTGAGCGAGACGGTAAGCAAAAACACCAAAAAATCGAGGGTAACGTTTTGGGCCGATGCGTTTGAGGCGTAAAACACTTTCTTTACTTTGAGGAGCTGAAACAAACACTTTCTTTTTAGCCTAACACTAATAAAGTGTTTGTTTGACTTTTTTTTTAATGAACCAAACGGGCCCTAAATTTTAGACATAAAATGTATATGATCATCATTTTTTGTAAGCTTGGAGGAGAGGATGATGAGTATTATTAGACCATCGTAGAGGTATTAGTTACCCTCCTTCAAATTAGGGAATAGAACGGTAACACATTTGTATGAAAAATGGGAGAAGAAGGGGACTGATTAGAATAGTGATCAATGTATCTTAACTTAAATATGGACTACATTCATAAGAAGAGGAATTATTAATTTTTCCTAAAAAAAACAAACGGGGGGTTAGTTTTAGTAAATTTTAAAATTTGATGTAATTTGAGGTTATACTCCGGGTACTCCGAGTCTCCGTATTGTGCTAAATTGATAAAAACAAAAAACATAATCGGATTGGAATAAGAAATACCAGGGGTGGACACAAATCCCACAGATTCCGATCCCGTCCAGGTCCCGTCCCGATACCGGTGGGATTTAAGACAAAATAGCGAATCCCGTCCCGATCCCGTACCGCAAAAATTATGCGGGACGAAACGCGGGACGATCCCGGTGGGATCCCGCAAATCCCGTCCAGTCCCGCATATAATAAAAAAAATAATAATAATAATAATTTTTATAATAATAATAATATTATAATATTATATAATAATAATATATTATTATTATTATTATTATTATTATTTTGATAAAATATTATAATTATAATTATAATCATAATCTTCCATTTATAATAATATTATTATTATTTGAGAAAATATTATTTATAATTACAATAATAATTTTCAATTTATAATAATAATTGATTATAATAATAATAATATTATTATTATATAATATTATAATTTAATGTAATAATAATATTACTTTATAATAAAATTATTGTTATTATATTATTATATTATTATTATATCATATTATATTTTTTTTCTTGTAAAGTATAATTATTTTATAATAATAAAAATATAAATAAGTAATATTATTATTATTATTATTATTATTATTATTATTTTAATTACAACGTGGCATTATTATTATTATTGTTGTTGTTGTTGTTATTATTATTATTATTATTATTATTATTATTATTATTATTATTATTATTTATTATTATTATTATTATTATAATATTATTATAAACTAGTAAAGTTTCTACATGAAATCGGATCGGAGCCGGCTAACAAGCTGAGCTCCGCAATTAGTGGGTAGCCGAGATTATAACCCGCTGCCGAGATACTATCTGGGCACCCACTCCCTTAGCGATAATAAAACTGAGTCTAGTGAAAATATAAGCGGCAGCACGAGCCCCGACATCCTGAGATACGGAGAATTTCTGAATCCGCTTCAGCAAAGCAACCGCATCTGTATCTAGCTCCCCCAACGAAGAGAAGGAGAAGGGTATGAAATCATAACCCGCTGTCGTGCACAAATCTCGATACTAAGCACACTTACGCCGAGCAGCATCAACAACAACACGACCAGACACAAAGTCAGACATCCCAGACTGAGTCAAAAGGGAGGATCCCGTCAGATCGACACAAACATCCCGCCCTCTGTCCCAGGAATAAAGTAGCAAATCCACCGGACGAAGAGGATTATCATGCTCATCAATCAAACCAATATCAACCTCCTTACCGACAGAAATCCCAGACCTGTAACAGATATCCAATAAGGTGTCGCGAACGAGGTTATGTCGATGTTTAATGCCCACGGAACCAGCGCAAGACATAGCATGGTCACCGTAGACATCACCATCAAAGACCCGAGAACAAGCGGAACATGGTCTGGACACCGCGAAAATTGGAACTCCCAATCGATAGCTAAGCACACTACGATAGGTCCTTCCATTCATAGTCTGCCCTAACCCATAAATAGGAACTGCACGCAACCAATCAGATGAGTGAGCACCCTACTGAGACTTCAATAATGCCACCTCTCGCGGAGTCAATGAGAAAACAGAGTCTGATGTAGCAGCAACCTTCGCGAAATATATATCTGTCAGTTTCTTCACAAGTTTGGGGGCAACGATTTCACTAGGATCGCGTAGAAGATCAGAACCCGTGACCTCATTAAAGGAGCAACAATCATCATCAAATGTAGGCCCAACAGCAATGATACCAGAAGATCGTAAGATCTTAGCCTGCAACTCAGCAGACTGCAAACGAGACGCCAAAAAAACATAATGTATGACATCACCAGCAGCATACACTCCAAGTCCACCAAAATGAAAAGGGAATGTGGCGAGCCTCCACTGCCAATCTCCAAACCCAGGCCCAGACGCAGTGACAATACGTTCCAAACTAGAACGAAGTGCCTCGTCAAATGAAAGGTGGGCCGACCCAAATGCACGCGGAGAACAAGTACGCAAGGAAAAGTAAAGCTTAGAAATACCCGTACAAGCCCGAAGCAGAAGCAACTCGCACTGAGGGTCATCAATCCTCGCGACAAAATCCATAAGCTCTATGGTCCTAGTCACTCTCCTTGCCAAAAGTTCGCTGCTGAAATCAGAGCATACACTCACAGGCCCCCCCCAAAACCTTGACAACGCGCAATGGCCGAGCAATAGAGGGGGGGAAAACACCAGGAAGCTGCCTCCTAGGGTCTTCTGTAGGCCAAAAAACATCGATCTTATCCACATTAAGATGAAGACCAATGCGAGGACCGTCTTCCATAATCAGATCCAAGACCTTCCCCACAACCAAAGTATCCCCAACAACAGTGCCATCATCTAAGTACCAAGCCTGCAGACTCAGGTCAAAAGAGTCTCTGATCTTGCACACTAAAGGATGCAGCACCAAAGCAAAAAGCAGAGGGCTCAACGGATCTCCTTAAGCTATGCTCTCCATAAGCTATGCTCCCCATAATACATCCGGGCAGGACTAGAGTAACAAAACTCCACCCACGGGGATAGAACCGGGCAGTGACGGTGAACTTCCTGTAACATGGTCACACGATCAACTAAGTTGAACGCATTCTGGAAGTCGACCAACAACAAGGAGAGACCCTCCTCACTACCACGAGCCTCAACGAACCGATTCAAAGCATGTAGAATAGCCTCTCCGCCACCGGATACCCCGACCCCAAGCTGAAGGCCTGTAAAATAACCAGACAATAAGGGACCGACCAAACAAGCACCAACCTTAGAGACAAGGCGTCTCCAAATAGTGCCAACAGCAATAGGACTTATACCTCTACCTGGTTTAACAAGCGGTGTGAGCGGAGCACTAGCAATATACTCACCCAGAGCCTGCGGACAACGACCTTCAAGAAAACATTAACCACCCGAGTAATAGAGGCGATCAAATCATCTGAAACAGCGACAGCCGCTCCACCCAAACAATCCAAAAGATGCTGAGCACGAAACCCATCCCTCCCACATGACGTGCCACGCGGGAAACTCCTAATCATATCCAAAACAACAATCGAAGAGGCAACGAGAGGATGGTGATCAATAAGCAAAGGCGACAAGTTGGGAGACGGGGCAGTGGGGTGCTTATCCTGCAGGGCCGTAAGAGTGGCATCAGAATAAGGAGCTATACCCGATGAAGAGACGGGGCAGTGGGAGACGGGGCAGTGGGGTGCTTATTATACCCATTTAGAGGTACAAGAGGCATATAGCTAAATACGGTATTCTTCCCTACTATCAATATATAGCTAAATACGGTGAATCTCGTCTCAATCCTTTTCCGCCCCGATCTAGTAAGATAATGTAGCCAAATATGTTGAACATTATAATTAATTATATAATCATTGTATGAATTAATAATAGTATTATAATATTAATATTAATATCAACAATAGTATTATTATTGAATAATATAGTTAAGAAGATTATCGTATTCAACATATTATACAAATTAATTAATTATAAAAACATTTTTAACTTTGCAAATTTATATAATATTTTATTATTTTTATTTGCGGGACAAGGCCCGTCGCGTGCCGATCCCGTCCTGTCCAGACACCATCCCGTCCCGTAAAAATTTCGCGAGACGAGTCCTATCCCGGCTCAATCCCGTCCCGTCCCGTGCCCACCCCTAAGAAATACGAACCAACATTAATATTCACAGCAACAGAAACATACATAATATCGGTTAAAAAGTCGGTGACATCTATTAATTCGAATGAGACGGGGTTAATAAACTGACTAAAATTATAAACAGGGTAAAATTTATAAACTGTTGGTAAAAGCAGTTAAAATTTTATGAAAAAATATAAACTCCGTATGGAACGAAAAAGTGTTTATTTGTAAAAAAAATTGGTATTTATTTGGTTATTATGGGGTTTTATGGTACTTTCAAACCAAATAAACACAAAAATAAGCTATCACAAGTATCTTATTTTTTGAATACAAATTTTAAATGATTAAGGCTCATTTTAGGTTGCCATATACACACATTTTAGCTCCTTATTTTTTTAACAGCAAAAACTCTTTCAATTTTAACAGCTAAAATATGGTGCCATACAAACCTTACGTAGAGAAGAGAATTTTAAAAGGACCAAATTAAGACATGAAAACTCCGTACATACTCCGTGATAAAAAAAAAAAGCATTAGTTCGTTTTAAGCGCTTGTGACAACACCATTTTTTTTTTTGAAGCAAGATAATAATTCGGTTCTCTAGACAAGCCTAGAGAAACCGAGAGACCGGACAAGCCGGTTGATGGACTAACCATCATGTACACTGTAAGCAAATAACTGAAACAAATGGCAGAAAATAAATAACGGAAATAACAGAAGCAAATGACATAAATAAAAATACAAGGAACGGACAAGCCATCCTACACTGCGAAACGCAAGCCAAAAACGAATGAAGCGATCGGCCAAAGGGACAACGCACACAGCGAACTCTGGGGACCAGCGGACACCTCGGATTATGGACTCAAAAAGACTGCAGATGTCATTCGCAATCCACGACGTCATCGAATATGACAAATCAACAAACACTCACAAGAAGCTTGCAACACAAGAAGAACAGCACAGTATACACTAACCCACAAACTCAAACCCAAACCACACCATTGCTCAATCAAACTCCACAACACTCATCTCAACCCTCAGGGACGATAATAAAATCGTGAACAGGCTACCACAAGGATAAAGCTAAAAAGAGGCAATAAAAAACGAGACAAGGAGGCTAAACGGAGCAATAACGAACCGGAAAGCGAATGAATGAGCGGACCAAAAAAAAAAAACCCATTTTGTATTTAATTTGTATTATTCCTCAAGAAAGCGTTAATTAGCCAAAGGCATGCCCGAGATCGGCGTACCACAGGCGGAGGAAGCCTACGAAGGCGCTGGTGCGGCAGACACGAAATCGTTGAAAGCCAAGTGGTGGAACCAGGCGAGGCCGAGGAAAGCCAGACCTACATCCAACAACCACCCGAGGGCAACGCAGAGGTGGAGGAACCCATAGACGGTGGAAACAGATGGTGGCGGTGTGGCCGACGGGGGTGCTGTGTGGCAACGGAAAACGAAGAACCGACGGGTGAACCGAGGTTATGAGTCGGTATGCTTTGGTGGGAGGCTAAGGCGGTGGTGAAGCACCGAAGATTCAGTTGGACGAGACGAAGCGGCTGCCGATGGTTGTTGGTGGCTGAAGCTGTCACCGGTGGAGGGACAAAGGAGGTTGTGGCAAGGCACGAACAAAATAGATGAAGTAGACCTAGGGCGGTGGTGCAGTGGGGCGGCGCACCCATATCCGCTGTAAAAGAGAGCGTTTTTGCTTGTGACAACACCATAATAGTGTTACAAGTTGTAATTGGAAGATGCAATAAATAAATAATAATAAAATCAGGTGTACCAATATTTATAACTTGGGTGATCTTTGTAAGTGTTTGGAGAACTGAATCCTTAACCGGATCTCAGAGGCCTACTCTTGTATATATATCAATGGGTGAAAATCCTGAGGGTACAATCGTAAATGTACATGATATGGACACATATAAATAATATAATGCTAACATCCTCCATCAGTCGCAACTAGAGATGAGCGAATAGCAAGACTGGAACGAAAAAAAATAAAAAGAGGAGTAGGTAATCCTTTTGTGAAAATGTCTGCATACTGATGTGCGGAAGGGACATGAAGAACTCGGACCTGGCCTAGGGCGACCTTCTCTCTAACGAAATGGATGTCAATCTCGATATGCTTCGTCCGCTGGTGCTGAACCGGGCTCGACGACAGATAAACAGCGGAGACATTGTCGTAGTAGACCAGTGTAGCCGATCGAAGGGGAACCCGGAGCTCGCAGAGAAGGTTGCAGAGCCAGTAGGTCCCAGCCACGACGTTGGCAACACCACGATACTCAGCCTCGGCACTCGAGCGGGAGATGGTGGCCTGACGCTTGGAGGACCACGAGACCAGATTGTCGCCAAGGTACACTGCGAAACCAGATGTGGAGCGGCGAGTTTCAGGACAATCCGCCCAGTCAGCGTCAGAATATGCGGTGAGGGAGTCAAAACGGTTGCGACCGAGATGCAATCCCATGTCAGAGGTGCCCTTGATGTACCGGATTATCCTCTTGAGCGCCTGAAGATGGTGCTCGCAGGGATCATGCATGTATAAGCGGATCTGTTGGACGAAAAAGGCAATGTCTGGCCTGGTGAATGTCAGATATTGGAGAGCATCGGCCAGACTACGGGAGGCTATAGGATCCCCAACCTTAGGACTGGAGGCAGCGTCGAGCTTGGACTTGCAGTCGACAGGGGTGGTGGCGGGCTTGCAAGACGTCATGCCGGCTTTGTCGACGATCTCAAGAGCGTACTTTTTGCTGATGAAGAAACAGTGCAGAAGGAGTGCGTGACACATAGACACCAAGGAATGATATTGTGGAGATAGGTGGCCATGTAAAGCGCCTCAATTCAAAAGGGGAGGGGAAGAGAGGCGTGATGTAGGAGTGTTCTAGTTTTGTCATTGAGGGTGTAGAGAATGCGTTTCGCTTTGCCATTTTGTGGAGAGGTTTGAGAGCAAGAGAAGCGGAGTGATATCCCATTTTCTTCACAAAAGGAGCGAACAAAATAGTTGTCAAACTCTCCTCCCATGTCACACTGAATAACCTTGATGGACAAAGTAAATTGAGTGCGGACAAATGTGTGAAAATTGACAAGGTGACCTTGTGTTTCCGATTTGTGACGGAGGGGAAAAACTGTTGTTGCAGGAGTAAGTCAAGTATAGAATAGAATATGGTTTAGAACGACTCCCCTGTCTCAGCAAATAATTACAAGACTTCCTCCCGTTGTAGTAAGAGAAAAGTCAGGATCGAATCCACGAGGAAGCACGTCAGCAGTTCTCAGGTAGCTATCAGATTCTCACAGCAGCAGCAGAAAAACACAGAAACAAACACAGCAAACGAAAGCAAGGAACAAAGCAACTCGACAAAAGCTAACTACTCGACAGCAGCTAATCGACAACAGCAAAGTACTCGACCAGACAACTCGACCGAGTTTTGTCGACACAGGTCCTCGATATCGAGAAGTTACTCGACACAGCAACTCGACTCAAGCAGAAAACCTTGATCTCGACAAAAAGTCCTCGACGTCGACAAGATATATTGATATCGACAAGATTTTCCCGAGATCGACTAAGAACAGAAAATTAAAGTGCAAATGCTCTCGGATTCAGAAACGGATTTTTAACGAAATAAAATCAATAAACTAAAAGACTTCCAAAGCTAGGGTTTCAACACCACAACGGTAACCATGCGAAGTAACACATAAAGGCATAAAAGATCATGCTTTCCATCTAAATAACTTTCGTTATTAACAAATAGGAATATAGAGGCTTTCGCATAAACTCTAATTGTTACTAACCCTTTTCACATAATTAATCCAAGTTGCATTAAGATCACTTTCGCTTCAATAACACAAACAAGGATCACCTTCAACTCTCGCAAAAGAATCATGCTCATAGGGATAGAAGATGAATCGCACAAAAAGATCTGACCTTTATCGCATCGCCTCACATGGCCACCGTCGGGCTCACCCCAGCCCCAGAAGTGGGTGGACTACTCACGCCTCATCGCAATAATAGACATTGAATTGATGAAAGAAACTTGCATAAAACTATATTCAAAGTCTTTACAATCTTGACAATCAACTTTTCGCAAAAAGCCAAAACCTTAGAACTCCTAAATTGCTCTGAATGGAACTAACTAATTGTGTGTGAAATTGGAATCTAACTGAAATTGAATGAATAGAAATCAGCCCCTAAGGCTTTATTTATAGTGTTCAGATCCCGCTAATCTAGGATAGAACATCTATATCTATATCTAAAACTATATCTAAAGCTTAATGATAAATAAATAACATAGTGTAATTAAATAAAATAGATAGACTAGGATTATATCTAATGTATGGACATCTTCTTTGGTCTTTGATAGATCTTGATAGATTCGGATAGAATTCGTCGAATCTTGGCTTGCAAGCAATCTCCTTTCTCTTCGGACTTCTCCTCGATCTCGGCTTCTGGAGTGCTCGACATGTCTTCTCGATGTCGACAACTTTCCTCGACATCGACAACATTTTGGTCTCGAGTTCAGTCAACTCGACTTCGTCTTCCAGTGCTCATGTCGAGTTTTGGATACTTGTCGATGTCGACAACTCTTGTCGACGTCGAGTTCTTTTCTCAGCTTCCAGCTCTGTTCGTAAAACGCACTTTCCCGATGCCTCGGTTGTCGGATTGACGCATATGACCATGCGTTGGAAAGCTCTTTCCGAGGGCTACAACTCTCATGAAGACATCACAGCCTGATTCAGAACGATGTAAACCGGAAATTGGCCTTCTCTCGAGCTGCACCATTCTTGGCTTCTCCATGACTTTCCATTAAGCTCCAAAATGCGTCCGATTTCTGCGAAATATGACAAAAACTTGTGTAGACCTCCATATATAACAACTAAGCATAAACTACACATATTTTGTATCATTCAAGCCCAAATGCATGAAATGCATGCAGAAATCGATATAAAAGATAATGTAAAACATGGCTAATTAGGCTCACAACAAAAACCCAAACAAAATTGGTGAAATCATCAAGGACAACCAAATAGTATCGAAAACCGCTAGAACTTTAAATAGGAGATGTCCATAAATCACAATGTATAAGATCAAAAGGTGCGAATGTAATGTCAGAGCGATGGGTGACGAAGGCGGTGGGGGGCGGTGGGAGACGTTTGGCGAGAAGTGGTGATGGGGTAGAGGTCGCCAGAACTCTTGCAGCGCATGATTGGGGTCCCCGTACGAAGATCCTTCACAAAAAACCAAACGGGTCAAATTGGACAGCCACGTGATTATCGACGGTAAATTGACGAACAGAAATGAGGTTTTTAACCAGGTCAGGGGCAAGCAGGACTTTGTTAAGGCGAAGGGGTGGGGCATTGAGAAGGGTTGTGTGACCCGAACCGACAATTTTAAGAGATTCGTCGTTTCCGACAAAGACAGATGGTAAAGTGCTAGAATTAAAAACAGTGTGTAGGTTACCTGGAGCGTTCGTCATGTGAGAGGAGGTTCTGATATCCATGTACCAGTTGTCGTCCGGCTGCTGAAGTCCCATGGTGGAGAAAGCGGCGGAAAGGTTGATGTGCATGGGGTTCAACGGAGGCTGCTGAGACGCGTACATCGCCGGAGAAGGGGCCGGCTGCTGTGGCTGACGCTGGGTGAAGACCAAGCCTGGTGGGGGGTATCCCGCCCACGTCGGAGAAGGGCAGGGCGGCGGAGCGGGGGAAGACCAAGCCTGGTGGGGGGTATCCCGCCCGCGACATGTTGCTGCGGACGGGTGTTGACGAACTTACCCTCAAGATCCGCTGCCCTAGCGGATTGATTGTCATGGAAGAGACCCTTTATGCGGAGCCAGACATCTCGAACGGTGGAGTCTGGTTGGAGGACGGTAATCAGGACGTCCTCAGAGATGGTGGCATAGATCCATCCAAGAACGATGTAGTCAAGGCGGTCCAGAGGGGCTCAGGGACATCAGTTGGACGCCAAGAGCCGTCGATGTGGGTGATGACGTCGTGAGCCTTACAGGCGGTTTGGAAAAGCTCCGCTCATGTGTGGTATTGGACCTTTTTGAGATCAAGGGTTAGGGGAATTTGATTTTTGATGTTGGTGACGGATTGAGCGGAGTGAAAGAGGTTTTGTGGTGGTGGTGGAGGGTTAGGGTTGGGTGGGTTTCCATCGTCGACGGTAGACGATAAAAGAAAGAGGTGCGGCGGAAAAAGGGGGTGGGTGAGGGGCGGCGACGGCTACAAGGAGGGGCGGCGGCGGCGGCAAAGGATCGTAGGTGTGAAACAAGAAAAATTAGGGTTTCACACGGAGGCGTGATAACATGTAAGTGTTTGGAGAACTGAGTCCTTAACTGGATCTCAGAGGCCTACTCCTGTATATATATATCAATGGGTGAAAACTTTGAGGGTACAATCGTAAGTGTACATGATATGGACACATATGAATAATATAATGCTAATGCTAACAATCTTTTCAGCGGTTGTAAGATTCATCTGCAAAATGAGGATATGAGTTAAAATTTGAAGCAAAATTCCGGGCAACTGAAAATAAAGCTAGGCATACTTCTGGCTGTATTTCTTATGTTTGAATTTTTTTTGGGTCGAAATTTCTTATGTTTGATTTCGATGCATCATCTGCCAAACAAACCAAGAATTTATATTAAACAATATTCAACACTCGCATTTGTGTAACATAAACGTACTGCAGACGACTGTACAATCAAAGACAGTGGGCATATATACCTGCGCCTGCGGATGTAATTCACTAATTCCTTTACTCTTCTCATAGGCGAGAGTATCTTAGAACGCAATTCCTCACCTGTTTCACGTACACAAAGCATCCACCTCCCTCTTTAGTAGTGGCTGTGGCGCCCTTATCCATAGTACAACATACTGCAACTGATTTAGATTTAGAGAAAGGGATAACAAACGTGGGAGTGAATGACTCTGCACAGTAGCATTAATGCAAAAGAAGATGCAGATTAGGGCTTCACTAAAATGCATATACAGTACATGATATCAGAAATTCAATTCAATAAAAAATGAAGCAACATACTTGACAAACCTATCAATCAATAATTTCCATAGGTTTGATAACTTAATTTCTTCAAGTGATCTAAAGATGCAAACATGTTTGTCAAAATTTGTGCCCTAGCCCGGGTAATATAACTCAATCAATACTTTCCAAAGATCGACTAAAGAGATTGAAGCCAGAACCAAAATCTGATTAATTCCACCAACAAATTGAAATTGAAATTGAAACAAGGATTACTTGGTGATTTCTTTGCTCCGCTTCGCTTGCAGCCTGTGTTGGGTTTTAGGTTTTTGGCCCTTTGCTCCACTTTGCTTACAACCTGTGTTCTGTGTATATTAATTGGAAATTGAATTAGTATTTACACAAAATAAATAAATAAATATATTAAAAATTGAAGGCTACAACGAGAACGGAACCTGTGTAGTGTGTAAGTATATTGGGAATCAGATTCAAAGAGATACCTCGAAGCATACGGAGGAATGGATACCGAACGAGGGTGTGCAGATTGTTCCTTGGCTGCCTGGTTTTTTGGGTTTCTTTAAAGCCATTGACGTCGGTGGAGGGTTTCCTTCTTCTATCAATGGCGGATATTTCCCAATTCTTCAATTTAGGATTCCTTCTTCTATCAATGCCTTTCGGCTTTCTTGTTCGGGCGGGTCACAATTGCTTCAAAAAAAGGCAATTAATTTCGTAACCCCCACCCTAATTAATTAGGACAATCTATTGTTCCGGAAACGGCCACAGAATTGAGAGCGAACTATACCATCAGTGGTGGTGGCTGCGGCGGCGAAGGGAAACCCGTTGGAGGCTCAGGCGAAGATGCAAAAAGAACAACTCCGGCAACTACATCCGATTTTCCGACCACCTGCGACCCTAGAGTATAACTCTAAATAGAACCCCTGATCCAGTTAACAGGGATGGCAAAATTACTTGAAATTGAAAAATTGATTTGAAAAACTGAAAAATTGCTTCATTTTTGCAATTAACTGTTTTGAAATAAAAATACATTTCAAGATAGTTAACTGAATTGGTTTTATTTTACAATTCAAATCAGTTTCAATTAATTGGAGAAATTAATTGATTAATTGATAGAAACACTAGGTTCTGTTTCTCTCGCTCTCATCATCGCCTCTCTATGTAAATTACGCTCGCCTCTGTCTCTCTGTAAATTACGCTCGCCGATCTTCCCTAATTCACCTTCTCCCGCACACCATCACCGACCATTGACGATGGAAGAGGAAAAGCTCACATCACATCCGCCATGGACGCTTCTTCGGACAATCAACGGTCTCGCCGCCGCCGCCTCCAACTAACGTACAGGAATTCCACCGCCGCGGCGCCGGAGGCTTGGTGGCTGACGAAGGAGCATAAGAGTAAGCTGGCGGCGCTGACGGTGGCGGCGATTGCGTAAGGACTGTAATTGGACTATAATCGGAGGTGGTGCTGCTGCTTCCAGGTAGGAAGCTTCTAGAGAAGGCCATGGGAAACTGACTAACATATAAGAGGAAGAAGCAAAACATCAATTTGGGCGTTCGAGAGAAGTGGGAGAAAAGGCTTTGGAATTAAAAGGGAAGCTGTAAAGAGAGGAGAGAGTCTTTGAGTGATGAACTGATAATAGAAAAAAAAAGGGGATTAGATGAAGAAAAAAGGGAAAAGTAAAAAAGGCAAATCTTAAGTTGTTAATGTCGGGCCACCATTGCCGCTGAAACACTGCCTCCACCGTTACAATTATCAAGTAATTGAAAAACTGAATTGAAATCAACAATTAATTGGTAACAATTAATTGTTAGATTCAATTCAAAAACTTTATTGAAATTCTATTAACTGAAATACCAGTTAATTGTAAACGCCCACCCCTACCAGTTAAAGGGATCTTGTAAATGTGAAATTTAAGTGAAACATGTAAGATTTCTATTCGATTTCGATCATGAAATCAATCAAACCAGGATCTAGATTTCAATTCAATTCAAACCCTAATTCTATACCGAAGACTAACCTTGGTCCATTAGCGTATTCGTAGCGGAACCGTGAATCGACTTCTCGCCCCTTAGCCTTCTCTTTAATTTGTCTCTGATGGAAGAGACCCCTACTGTTGCCTTTCTCTTTCACTTCTTGGGACGTTACAAGTTGTCAGAGGAAGGAAGAAGAAAACCGTACAAAATAAAAGAAGAAGATAATCGTTCTCTTCTTTTCTTTTCTTTTCATTTCTTTTCTTTTTTCTTTTTCCCTTTTAATAAATCCCATTATATTTATTTTATGAGAAAGACAAACTTTAATACTCCCTCCGTTTCAAAATAGATGGCCTTTTACTTTTTAACACGTTTTTTAAGGAGCGGAAAACTCTATAAAATATTATTTATTTGATTAAACTTTTTATACTATTTGATACTTATTACTAATAAGTATCTAATTATATAAAAAAAATTAATTAAAAAATAATATTTCATAGAGTTTTTCGCTCCTTAAAAAGCGTGCCGAAAAGTAAAAGACCATGTATTTTGAAACGGAGGGAGTATATAATAGGCAAGGGGTGAGGGAGTATATTATAAACCCCCGGATTTAATTCTTTAACCGAGACCAATCCATCACGGTTTCGACTCTTATATTAAATCCAACAACATAATATACATGGACCAAATACTCAATTAAACCTAGACACATGAGCCACATAAAATGTCTATAAACATTCTAACATTCTCCCACTTGGCTCATGTGACGACTTGATGGTTTAATTGAAACTTTAAATGTACAACTATAACGTATAAAGCCAGTATAACATTAATAACCTTTACAGAATGAGAATTGATCGGATTATGGCGGTCACAAGTCATTGAGCGACATGATTCCTTCCATGTACCACGGAACAATCCAAATTCAGTTATTCTTTAAATATGAGGATAACTATAAGCTTCAAACAACATGTCATCAAGAAGCTATAAGTATGCATAAACACCATAATGATAACATGTCTGATAATGCAGAAACATAACATAAGTGTATACAGAAAGTGTCATAACCATAATGAGCTAAAATCATAATAGCAAGGCTCTATCAATGATGCCCATACGCTCTACATGGCCAGTGAACGCCTTGGGCGGCAGACCCTTAGTCAGCGGATCTGCGATCATGAGATCCGTCCTGATGTGCTCAAAAGACACTCTACGTTTCTGTACTTCCTTCTTCACCGACAAGAACTTCAACTCCATGTGCTTAGCACCCCTCGAGTACTTGTCGTTCTTTGAGAAGAAGACGGCTGCGGAGTTATCACAATAAATTCTCAGCGGCCTGGCTATACTGTCGACAATCCCAAGCCCTGAGATAAAGTTCCGCATCCACAATGCATGAATTGTGGCCTCAAAGCATGCCACAAATTTAGCCTCCATAGTGGAAGTAGCAATGACAGACTGCTTTCCACTCTTCCATGATACTGCCCCACCAGCTTGTAGGAACAAGTAGCCAAACGTCGATTTCCTACTATCAACGCATCCGGCAAAATCTGAATCTGAATATCCAATGGCCTCAAGATGATCAGATCTCCTATATGTAAGCATGTGCTCATTGGTGCCTTGCAAGTACCTAAGAACCTTCTTAGCAGCTTTCCAGTGGTCCAATCCAGGGTTACTTTGATATCGACCCAGCATTCCTACATCGAAGCTGATATCGGGTCGAGTACAAGTCTGAACATAGTTCAAACTCCCCACCACTGATGCATAGGGAATATTCTCCATTTCCTTTCGTTCCAACTCATTTCTAGGACATTGCATTTTACTGAACTTGTCCCCTTTCTGTATTGGAACTACCCCTGCAGAGCATTTATCCATTCTGTATCTCTCTAAGATCTTTTGAATATAACTCTTCTGAGACAATCCCAACAATCCTTGTGTTCTATTACGGAATATCTCTATCCCAATCACAAAGGATGCCTCACCCAAATCCTTCATTTCAAAGTTCTCGGAGAGATACTTCTTTACATCATGTAACATGCCATTATCATTTGCAGCTAGCAGAATATCATCAACATACAGAACTAAAACAACAAACTTGCTCCCACTAATCTTCATGTAGATACATCGATCAACGATGATCTCTACAAAACCATATGACGTGATAGTATCATCAAACTTTAAGTACCACTGTCGGAAAGCTTGTTTTAGTCCATATATTGACTTTCTCAGCTTACACACCAAGTTTTCCTTTCCTGTGGCCATAAACCCTTCAGGTTGGTCCATACAAACTTCCTCCTCTAATTCACCATTGAGAAAGGCGGTTTTCACATCCATTTGGTGAAGCTCGAGATCATAATGAGCCACCAATGCCAAAACAATTCTCAAAGAGTCCTTCTTTGAAACTGGAGCGAAGGTCTCCTTGTAGTCAATGCCATCCTTCTGGGTGAAACCTTTAGCAACAAGTCTAACCTTATACCTTTCAATGTTCCCCTTCGAGTCTCGTTTGGTCTTAAAGACCCACTTTGACCCAAATGTCCTGGAACCTTCAGGCAACTCAACCAAATCCCAGACTTTGTTATCACCCATCGACTGAATTTCTTCATTCATGGCATTTAACCACAAATCAGAATTGTTACTTTCCATGACTTTCTTGAATGAGACTGGATCTTCATCAATGCTTAAGTCACATTCATCTTCAAGAGCATACACCACATAATCATCTGAAATGGCTAATCTTCTTTCCCTTACAGATCGCCTTAGTGGTTCATGTGGCACAGTAATCTCTTCTTGTATTGTGACTGGCTCATCATTTATATTCTCATGATGTGGGATTTGGACATCCTCTTGTTGTTCCATTATGTCATCAAGCTGTGGTACAACAACTGGCACAACAACCTTAGAAGAAACAACAGGTGAAGGAACTTCAACCCGAATTTCTTGAATGTCCACCTTTCGTGGTTCACCACTCCCACTAGTTTGACCAATCTCGATGAACCTAGCATTGCCCATCTCAACTATTCTCGTACTATGGTTAGGGCAATAAAACCTATACCCCTTGGACTTTTCTGGATAGCCAATGAAGAAACCACTGACTGTCCACGGATCAAGCTTCTTTTCTTGTGGATTGTACACCCTTACTTCTGCTTGACAACCCCAAACCCAAAGGTGCCTTAAACTGGGTTTCCTTCCTGTCCACAGTTCATAAGGGGTCTTAGGAACTGCCTTACTAGGAACCCGGTTAAGCAGGTATGTCGCAGTCAATAATGCGTGTGTCCACAATGCAAGAGGTAAGGTGGAATTGCTTAACATACTCCTAACCATTTCAATTAATGTACGATTCCGCCTTTCAGCAACACCATTCTGCTGAGGTGTACCAGGCATTGTGTATTGCGCACAAATACCTCTACTTTTGAGGAACTTTGCGAATGGACCTGGACATTGTCCACTCTCATCGTATTTTCCATAAAACTCACCACCTCGATCAGATCTCACTGTCTTTAATTTTCTATCTAATTGCCTTTCCACTTCGTCAATGAATACTTTTAGGACATTCACAGACTGAGCCTTTTCATGCAATAGATATATGTAACCGTACCGTGAGTAATCATCAATGAAAGTGATGAAGTACCTTTCTCCGTTCCAAGAAGGAACGTCAAATGGACCACAAATATCGGTGTGAATTAACTCAAGAAGCTGAGTGCTTCTTGTGGCTGGTTTCTTTGTAGTGTGCTTAGTCTGCTTTCCCTTAATGCAGTCTACACACACATCAAGATCACTAAAATCCAAATGAGGAAGAATTTCACTCTTCGTCAACCTCATTAACCTTTCCTTGGAAATGTGACCTAATCTTTGATGCCACAAGTAAGCAGAACTTTCATTAGAGGCACTACGTTTAATTCCCACATTACTTTCAACATACATAATGGATTCAGAAAATTTAATATCAAGATTGAACCTGTAAAGTGAATCAATCAAAGTACCACTACCATAAAAGTAATCATTCCGGTACAATGAAAAACCAGCATGTCCAAACTTAATATCAAAACCTAAATCATCCAGTCTACTAACAGAAACAAGATTTCTAGCACAATCAGGTACATAGAGACAACCCTTAAGATCTATGTGACAACCTGTGTCCATAATCAATCTATACGTCCCAATGCCTTCAATACGTGCCTTCATCCTGTTCCCCATGAACAAGTACTGTTCACTTTCTTTTATGGGCTGGATCGTACTGAATCCCTGTTCAATATGAGAAATATGAGTAGTAGCACCAGAATCTATCCACCAAGTATTATTAGGCACTTCCATAAGGTTCGACTCAAAGCAAACAGAACAACAATGAATACCTTTCTTGTCAAACCATGTCTTTCTTTTCGGATAATCCTTCTTGAAGTGTCCCAATTTCTTGCAAAAGAAACACTTCATTTCCTTCTGAACATGACCATCACTTACTTTCAGCGAAGCCTTGTCCTTCTTGTCCTTCCTACTTGGCTTTTCTTTACTGCTGCTAGCACTATTATGACCCATGAGATGAACTGATTGTTCTCTCATCTTTTGCTTTAATCTCATTTCCTCCTGTACGAGCATGGTCGTTAACTTTTTAATGTTCCATTTTTCCTTAATGGTGTTGTAATTCACCTGGAACTGATCAAACTCATGAGGTAGAGAGTTGATGACGAACTGGACAAGGAATGTCTCATTTACGTTCATCCCCATGGTCGACAACTTTGCTGCCAAATTGGACATATGCATCACATGATCGTGGATAGGCTGAGACCAGTCAAATCTCTTCGTAGTCAGCTCAGACAGAATGCTGCCTACAATTGACTTGTCAGCCAGATCCGACTTTGAATACTCTTTCATTGCAAATAGGAATTCCTTGCACTCTCTGTCTTAGGAAGAGATGGCTTAAGATTTTCTGCCACCGTCATTCTCATAAGGCTCAAACCCAGCCGGTTAGACCGCTCCCACAACTCATAAAAGGACTTTTCTGCGCCGGAGCTGGCCTCTATAATGGCAGCGGGTGGTACTTCTGTAATGATTGCAAGGTCCAAGGACATAATACCCAATGTGAATCGGATCTGTTCGGACCAATCATCATAGTTGAGCCCATTGAATTTCACGACAGAGTTTGCAGATGCAAAAAGATTTGATGAAGCTGCAGACAATTATACATGCTTACCTATTAGTGCTTTGAAACTTTAATACAGATTCAGACAATAAACCTTAAAACATGTATTCAAGCAACCTTTGGGCAATACTCAAGCACACCTACAATCATCGATGCTAAATATATAAACTTTAATTGACAATCACCACACACATTAGACAAATAAGCATGTTATCTTTGGATATACATACTACCCATCCTAGTTGTGGAAAATCATCCCTTTAATATTATCAACTATATTCAATGATCCACCTTTGGGTGATCTCCAAGAATTATAGTCAATAAAATCAATTGTTCAATCAACCTTTTATGTCATTTAGCATCCTTTAATCATGAACAATTGACAACCATAAATCAAAGTCTAAATTTCCTTTCAACCAGGCCACTTTGGTGACTAACAAGTCCTTTCAATAATTTAGACAATGAATTAACATACTTTAATGTATAGATGTTTTTCTCTTCTAATGCGATTCAACCTTATAACGCATACTACTCTTATACTATACAAAATTAGGTTAAATCTTTTAAAACCCACTGTAATGCATGCCAATTTCTAATCAATTTCTAATCAATTTCATACCACCATTACCGATTATAATTTAATGCAGTACATCTCAATTACAAAGACAAAGTCAAACGGCATGATGAATTGGCAAGCCAAACATATGAATTGTTAATTGGCAACTACGTTGATGCAATTAACTCAAAGCAAACAACTGAATAGTGGTGAAAAGGAAAATTTTCCTTTTATTGAATTTCCGTAATGTGTAACATTTATGAATCTGCAGCCAATATCAATTGATATTTCATTCAACAATACCGGCGCTAATTCAACACAAATTCAATAAAGTTATTCGACCAAAACTTAATCGTTCAGTAGTTGATCAATTACGGTTAACATCAATACAGTGTCGATTCATTAGATTCGGTAACTACTTTACACCGATCAAACCGTAATCCATATGGTGATACCAATTGTAAGATTTCTATTCGATTTCGATCATGAAATCAATCAAACCAGGATCTAGATTTCAATTCAATTCAAACCCTAATTCTATACCGAAGACTAACCTTGGTCCATTAGCATATTAGTAGCGGAACCGTGAATCGACTTCTCGCCCCTTAGCCTTCTCTTTAATTTGTCTCTGATGAAAGAGACCCCTACTGTTGCCTTTCTCTTTCACTTCTTGGGACGTTACAAGTTGTCAGAGGAAGGAAGAAGAAAACCGTACAAAATAAAAGAAGAAGATAACCGTTCTCTTCTTTTCTTTTCATTTCTTTTCCTTTTTCTTTTTCCCTTTTAATAAATCCCATTATATTTATTTTATGAGAAAGACAAACTTTAATATATAATAGGCAAGGGGTGAGGGAGTATATTACCGAGACCAATCTATCACGGTTTCGACTCTTATATTAAATCCAACAACATAATATACATGGACCAAATACTCAATTAAACCTAGACACATGAGCCACATAAAATGTCTATAAACATTCTAACAAAACAATGCCCGACAAGGATAACGTGTATTAGCATGTGAAGCAGATGATCTGCATTGTATGTTGAGCTCCAAAAAGTCTTAACTGTAATTGAAAACATGCTAAACTACATATCTAAAACACAATTGAGTGTCAAGAAGTTGCATAATCTTATTTAGGTGCCATGAGTTTTTGAAATTATCAAATCTTACAAGCAAATCGATCCTAAAGTGAACTAGGTATACCTTGGTTGTTCCAGATCGATTCTACTGTTGGATTGTGCAAGGAGTAAGTTTTAGAACTGCTTTTCACACTTCTGTACTGTCACGTCTGTGGATGAAAAAGATCATCAAACTAAATGTTGAATATGTTCTTGTCGATATCTTCATCTTCATCCATCTTATGCTCGTCTTCACAGGCATCACTTATCATTTGACCATTGATATTATTCAATATCTCATAAATAGAAACCATGTGTTTGTGGGTCCAATCCCCTGATGCAAAATCATGCATTGCTCCTTTAATTTGGATCCAACTTCTCCCCAAAGGCTTAGGCTCTCTAGTCTGGATCATCATCTCCCTGATTGCAGCAACATCTTTCCACCTTCTATCCATGGCATAAACATCTGACAGTAGTGAGAGATAACCTGCTTGATCAGGAGGATCCCGCTCAAGCATCAGTTTATGAGCGGCGTGGGAAGCAATCTTTATGTTCTTGTGAATCCTGCACCCACCAAGAAGGGCACCCCAGATGGCGTTGTTTGGCACCATTGACATGGTTTCAATGAGTCCCTGCGCTTCGTCCAAGAACCCAGCTCGGCTCAGGAGATCAACCATACATCCATACTGCTCGATCCTAGGCTCAATTCCCCATTTGTCTGTCATTTCCTTGAAATAAGCACGGCCTTCTTCTACTAACCCAGCATGGCTACATGCAGATAGCACACCTGTGAAAGTTATTGCATCAGGTCTAACTTGATTTGCTTTCATCAATTTAAACAGACTCAGAGCTTCCACAGCATGCCCATGCTTCGCGTATCCTAAGATCATGGTTGTCCAAGAAACTACAGTCTTACATGGAATTTCCTTGAAAACCCCATATGCTTCATCGAGCACCCCACAGCTAGCATACATGTGAATGAGGGCATTTTGCAAAGAAACAAGCAGCGCTCGCTTTCTGCCTTGAAATGCTCTGCTGACATAGGAGTGAATCCACTTTCCAAGGCTCAAATCACCCAATTCAGCGCATGCTGACAAAGCAGCAATGAGCACTACCTGATCCAACTCAACATGAGCTCTCCTCATCTCACTGAATAACAATAAAGCTCGTCTACACTGCCCATGTCGTGCACACCCTGAACAAGAAGAATCAAAGTTTCAGTACAAGCTCACATCTCCATGCTTCAGCTAATCAAAGTAGACACAGAATCATAGTTTGAAGCCTCACCTGAAATCATAGTCGTCCAAGATACGACACTCCTCTCTGGCATCGCATCAAAAACTCTTATAGCACCATCGACGTCCCCCAACCTAACATGACCAGAAAGCAACGAGTTCCAGGTCACTATATTTCTCTCAGACAATTCATCGAACACCTTACGCGCATACAAAAAATCATTCCCTGATTTCCCGCAGCAAATAGAATACAAATTAACCAAGCTCGTGCCGATCACCACATTCGAGCTATAGCCATCTGAAATCACCCGCCCGTGAATCTGTTTCCCTTCCCTCAACATCCCAAATTGCACACAGGCACTCAAAGCATACGAATACGAGTACCCGTCAGGGATAGACCCTTGATTGCGCATCCGATTCAACAACTGCACCGACTCCGCCGACGAATTGCGATGAGCCGAGCAAAGCCTGATCATTTGATTCCAGGAAGAGGTGCTCGGTGCTGCGAGGTCACTGAAGGCTCGGCGGGCGAGCCGGAAGAAGCCGAAGGAGGTGTAGAGAGAGATGAGCTTGGACAGTAGGAAGCGCTTCTGGGAGAAGCCGTTGGTGATGAGCTGAGCGTGTATTTGGGAGAGTTTTGGGGCGGAGTCGCATGTTTGGAGGAGGGAGAAAATTCGGTGTTGGAGAGCTCTCAGCGGTGGCAGCAGCGGCGGTGGAGTGGCGGCGGGAACAAGCGCTTCCTCGGCCAACATTCAAACTTCTCGGATGCTCGACCAACATTCAAACTTCCGCGGATAGAGCGAATTGAATGGGTTTAAATCGGTAGTGATTACTGGCTAGTTCGGTTAGATGTTACAGCGCTCCAAATCACCTGTTTCCAACCTTGTTCCCCTTCTAGGACAAGCTTGGAGATGGAAGATTCGGACCCGTTTCGAGGGGCTCAATGGCCCATTGGGCTAGGCGTGACCAGCCCACTCGAAAAATCAAAGCAAAACCTTCGAGTTCATCCCCAATTCCAACTTCCAGGTAGCAAGTGTAGCTAAACTGAGTTGCGACCTGCGACCGCACCCTTAGAAACTAGAATCAGATCGACCCGTGTCGCCGACCAGCAGCACTCCACCAGGTATTTTGCCTCTTCCTCTCCCTCCACTTTTGTCAGATTAGGGTTGTTGCGATTGTGCTGGCTGTAGTTCCCGAATCCGAATTTTGTTCTCGTATCGGTTGTGTTTGTGAAGTTTTGGTCAAAATTTCCTTGAATTTGTTGGTATGTGATGTCAAATTAGGGGTTATGTGATGTGATTGTGCGTGCTGGAGTTCTCATAACCGAATTTTGTTGGAGTTTGTGAAATTAGGTTTTGTGCCCGTTCGAAATCCCATCTTCAAACAAACAATACAATCTGATTTATGAAACACAAATTCCATGCCAATCAAGCGGTCCCTTAAGCATTTTGATTACACATATCAGGGATCTGTTCAAATGGCTGCACCGCTGCAATTTGAATGATCTTCAAGCGGGTCAGCAGTTGGGGGATGCATGATGCATTTGAAGGGATTGGATGACATTAGGTCAGCTTTTTCTTTTAGGCAGATTCACACTTCTCCTTCTAACCCTGTTCTTAGGACGAGCGGTGTGAATCTGACGAATTGCAGAGGTAATTTGTGAAAACTTTAGTGCATATTACGTTCCCTACTAGAAATGCTGCCAAGTATTTAATTTTTAATTGGTTGTCAAAGCCATCCATTTCGACTTAGCACCATGTTTCTATACATTGGTTGTTGAGGCTGCAGAGTGCAGATTCTCAAGGATCTCTCTACTTGCCCATGGTGTTGATTTTGAAGTATTATAACTATTTATCATGATCTATTCGTCGGAAAAATAAATACTTGGTTGATAAAAAAATTGTTTCCAAGGATATAAACTTTCAAAGTAATTTCTCTATAAATTGAAAGAGAAACGTTCTAAGTTTGTAAAACTTAATTCTTGCTCAAGTCCTTATCCATTTGTCTCTGCATTCAGGAACAATGAAGGTCCGTTCATCTGTGAAGAAGATGTGTGAGTTTTGTAGGACTGTGAAGCGTAGAGGACGAGTATATATACTCTGTACTGCCAATCCCAAGCACAAGCAGAGACAAGGCATCTCGACATTTGCCAATGAAGGCCCCCTCATCTCCATGTACTATCTCAACCATTTGCTTCTCCTTCTGTGTCATTTGTTTTGATTGGTACAATATTTGCACCTTTTTAATTCCCGTGTGAATAAGATATGAATTCTCAGCATGTCAAAGCATTTATGCAGTCTATTGATGCTGGATTTAGTGCATCCTTTTTTTTTTATGCATCCAAAGTTCAAAAGATTTATGGAAAATTCGTGTTTGAATATTATATCTTTTAGCTAAGCAGCAATTTCTCTTATGTTTCCGGGGTTTCATCCTCTTTCATATGTCTCAGCCACAGCTTATGTTAAGCCCCAAACTGTTGGACTCCCAGCAAAAGAAGTGGAGGGAGGAAGAAAGATCCTGTTAGTGTTGATTTTGAATATAAGTATACAACTGTTGTCCCATCACATATTTATTTATGTGATTTTCCATGTATGCTCAGAAATATTAGCAGTTTATGCCTTATTAGTTTTTGTGTTTGGCGAGACAATGCTTATAATGTAAACTATAATAGTGCTGACGAGGTTTGAAATCTTATTATACTAGCAAACCCGCCAGATTGTGGCAGTAGTTAGCAGTTTCTGCTAGGTTTTGAGCTCCTGCGTGCCAAATCTCATACTACTAACGAGATCACTCATGTGCCTCTGATACTCGAGCTACTGGATTTTGCTGAAAATTGGGATAAATTATCATAAAGAGAACCCTGACATGCTTTCGGTGCATATTGTAGGTCCTCACAGATTACATCTAAGCAACAAGTCTCAAACACCACAAACTTGCAAGTAGGTCTTGCATCTCTTCTTCCCAAAAGGCAAGATCCTCCAGTGATGCTTGGTTGGAGGGCCGGGTTGGCCTCACTTCTCTTTAACAAAAGCAATTGACCACCAGAAGTAACCTGTGTTGGAGTGTTTTTTTTTTTGGGCAGTCAGGAATTTATGAATTTCCATTATCTCTCTTAGTTGATAAATGCCACTGTATTGGGATTGAAATCTACTCCCAGGCCATCAAGTGTGTGCTCATCTTGCAAAATCAGCTTATCTTTTATGTATGCTAGAGATTGGATATTAAAGGAAATTTTATATTTTCAAAGGAGTTTTTGTTTGGTTGGCTTACCTTTTCATTGCGTGACAGCAACCATTGATGTGTTTTGAAGCAGCAGGAGATTTGCATTAGTAATAGTACTTTTTTAACAGGGCATAGAGAGTGGAGTTCAATGGATTATTCGTTTTTGACAGGTTTTCTGTTTCCATCTCGCCAGATTTGAAAGAATTTCTAGGTTAAGTATGAAATCCAAGATTGAATCTTTTTGTTGATAGCAAAGTTATTGTGCATATTCCAGAGTGGAATTAATGAATTATAGACATGGATGGGTAACTGGTAAGCTTTCACCATCACTGGTGGGCCTCTGGAAACTGGAATCTCAGTTTGAAAAGGAATCCATTTTCTTGTCCCTTGCTATTTTGTGGTTTGGAGGTTTGATGTTGATGATATAGACTTGTAGAGGGGTTTTCAGCTTGTTCAAAGTACAGTATCAATCTTGTCAGCTAATTACCAGATCTGTCTTTGGTTCTGTATACACAGCAAAGATTGATCTTTTCTTATGAATTATATAAAAACCATCCCTTTAAGAAATGACTAATTCTTGGTTTTTACTCCTAAAATAGACAAATTTCTTTGATGATAATTGCCTTTTTTCACCCCCTAATTTCCCAATTTGTATTTGTAGTGAGCAGTTTTGGAATGAAGAGTGGATTGTGATGTCATACAACTCACATGTCAGATTAACTTTTTCAGAATTTTAAGCCAATCAAAGTTCAAGGACCCTCAAATCCCAACGCTGCAAGTTGGTTCCTTTACCAATCCTCTCAAATCCTAGTAACCCTAAAATTAGAATAAGACCCTACATTTAAGCCGGCTGGATCAAGAACCCAAACCATGCCCTACAGGTCTTTCGCTACTTGGATCAACGACCTCCTCGCTTGCATTGGGTATGTAGCTATCCTTTACATTTGAGCCTAATTTTCTGATTTCTGAAGATTGGTGCGATTTTGATTGTGTTTCTGATCAGTTGTTATGGAATTGACTGTTGGTTCTTTCTGATCAATTGCTGGATTTCTGCATTTCTTGAACTAGTTCTTGTCTTCTTCCGGTGAAAGAAGTAATTAATTGTCTGATTTGCTATCACTAATCCATTAGGGATTTGGATTTTTAGGGCTTTTTGAACTTGTTTCTGTTAAGCAGCTCCTTCTGGGATTGCATTTATTCTATTCCCAGTATCTGTTCCATTTTGGAAATTCTTGATGTTTCTAGTCAGGCATGTGCTTTGCTTTGAAACTCTATTCGAACTGTTTCTCCGATATCAACCGATTAGATTGATCCAAATGGTATCTGTTTGAGCAATTTAATGAGAAACAAATAATTTTGTGAACGAACTTGGTGGCCTTTTAACAATGAAGGGAAATATAATGAACTTAGTCAACGACTTTCTTCAAGTTAAGGGTCTCATTTTTCAGGGCAACATTCAAAATGCATTAGAAAAGTTTATTTTTCTCAATTTTGGTATAAGATATTAAGATGTAAATTTCCTTCATATTACAGATTCTGCTATCTGCCCATCTAGTCTTGACTGTCTGGTGGAAGTGTTAGAAAAATAGCAATAAAAAATATAGTAATTTATGGGCGAATTTCGATATGCTTAGATGTTTTATGTAACATAAGGCAAGCTCAGATCTTGATTCTCTAAATATAAAAGATTGGAGCTTGTGTTATCTTACACAAGTTATGTAATAATCTTCAGGCATATGTCTAGGTTTCCTGCCTCTCTTCTTATAACTTCAATGTTGTTTGCATACTACTGATGATTCTAAAAGGGTCAATGTGCATGAAATTCTATGCTGTTGAGTGCTGTGTCTTGTTGATGTTAGTTGGTTACGTATAATCAACAATTCGGTTCTTGCCTGAGCAGAGGTTGTTTTGGATGCTGCACGAAACCTGGAAACTTATTCCTCGTTCAGGAACAACCAGGAGGGCTGCAACATCCGATTGATAGGTCCAGCATGTCGGATGACTTTTGGACAAGCAGTGCTTATGACATAGATGTTAATGCTGCGATGTCTCAGAGAAGCCGCTCTTTTCTGAGCACATCAAACCCAAGTCTTCCCGTTCCATACGATCTTGGTACTAAAACCATGAATGACCCTTTTGAGTTTGTGAATCATGGTAATCAATGTGAATCCTGAATATTGGTTCGTGTCTTTTCAATCTCATTCTCATTCTCGACGTTGGAAGTCATTGGGACTTGAATTCTGAATTGCAGGTCTTACCCTGTGGAACCAGTCTCGTATCCAATGGACCAGAGGGAAGAAGCAACCAAACCGATCTCACAAGTCTAGGGATCGTCGCATAAGGTGTTCATTCATTTTTTATTTTTTATTTTCGCAATACAAAAGCTGAAAAATGGATTGTTAATGGCTCAATGCTTGTAGCGTATGTGCAACATATGATGGGCTGCTCGGGACAAAGAAGGCCTTTCGGAAGCCAATCCCTCTCACCGTGAGTCCATTGATTGCTCTATTTGTCGCTTTTTCTTGGGCACACACTCGTTTTTTTTATGTCTCTGGCATGTCTTTGTCAGGAAATGGTGGAGTTTCTAGTCGATGTGTGGGACGAGGAAGGATTATACGAATGAAACATACAAAGTCGCGATCAGGACTAACATGTATGACTTCTTGCAATGAACATTCGAAACACCAGGAGGCACGAATCAGGCTGTTGTTCGTGTAAATACACCTTGCTAATGCATCTGATCTCTCCTGTTTCAAAATTTCTGGCTGCTGTAAACTATGATATCATACCAATACTGATGGAAATACATCTAGCTGGGTACAAAAGCTAATAGCAGATCAATTTTCCCTTCCCTTTTGTGAGTTGGGAAGGTAAGCTGAAGCTTCAATTATGTGCTTGTAAATACTGAGCATTTGTTTTTGGGGGCCAATTAGCAAATCATATATAAGGTTTATTGTTGAGTTGTAATTGAAAAAATATTTTTTTTAATTGTAAAAATTGGTATGGGTGTATTTTGTTGGGGAAAATAGAAATATTTAGTTTCTTTTGGTGGTTGATTCTATTTCACTTTGATTCTTGCTTGTTTTGTTTTGTTTTGACACTTATTCTCTACTACCTCCGTTCCATAATACATGGGCTTTTCTTTTTTGACACGTTTTTTAAGGAGCGAAAAACTCTATGAAATATTATTTTTTTAATCAAATTTTTTATATCATTTGATACTTATTACTAATAAGTATCAAGCTATATAAAAAATTTATATAAAAAAATAATATTTCATATAGTTTTTCGCTCCTTAAAAAGCGTGCCGAAAACTAAAAACCCATGTATTTTGGAACGGAGGGAGTATTGTTTTGGCTCTCCTTTTCTTATTAGTACTCGTTCTCTTTAGGTCTATCAGAAATACCCTCTTGACTTGGGTAAGAAGAGACCTTTAAACCCTGCTTCATTGTGGGTGTATTGGAATGTGTGTTGTTCATTTAAATCAAAAATAAATATAACTAAATTATATACAAATGATACTCCTATTAACAAAAAAAAAATGATTTCAAAATCCGAAACGTGGAAATCAAAAAATTATCTTTGGTAAAAATGATCTGATCAAAATTTTGAATTTTCACTCCTAGTCTTTATTATATGTTTTTTTGAAACGAAAATAATTCGACACACCAGACATGCCTAGTGGATCGAGAAGCCGAAAATGTTGTTGAAGCCAAAATATGGTAAACAACAAACAAACAAAAAAAGACTCGCTCACAACCGGTTACAATAAACATCAATCCAATCAGCATGGAAGTCGATGAGGCCTAAGGATAGACTGAGAATGCCAAGAGCGCAGGAGAGTCTACAATGTCTTGATGCCGGTGAGACGAGAACAGAAATCATCCAAGGAAAAGAGACGTCACTTCGAAAGTGTGAAATACCGACATCCCCTAGCCTAGATGAGAGATCTTCGAAAACTACGAATACCGCCACTATCAACTCGATCAACATGCCGTCTGTATAGTCTGACCCTTATTTAGTATTTATTTAAATTTAAAATTTCATATTCTCAGGAAATTACATTATTTGGCTGATGAAAGTAGTCGATCGATCGAAGTAAAAGTAGCCACCCTCTCTTATCCTCTCGACCTCCCCTCACCGGAAAATGGTTCTTCATCCTCTGACACCCTTCTCCCCGCCACCACATCCGCCGCCACCGCCGCCCCTCTCTTTCTCCATTCCCTTCAAGACGAACCATTTCCCCTCTCTCCACTCTCTCTTCCCCAAAACCCTAACATCAATCCCCCTCATCTCAAAACCAAACCCCACAATCCGCTGCATCTCAATCCCCAACGCCTCCTCCGCCGCCGTCGACATCGATATGGTCCGCACCAAGGATGGCATCTACGCCCCCAAGCGGAACAAGGTGGTGGTTCTCTGGGACCTCGACAACAAGCCGCCGCGCGGACCCCCCTACGAGGCGGCGATCGCCCTAAAGCAGGTAGCTTCGCGGTTCGGCGAAATCGTCGACATCGCCGCCTATGCCAACCGCCACGCCTTCATCCACCTCCCCAGCTGGGTGGTACAGGAGCGCCGGGAGCGACGCCAATTGGACATCCTCGAGCGCAAAGGTGCGATTACCCCCAACGAACCCTACATTTGTAGCGTCTGTGGTAGGAAATGTAAGACCAATTTAGACCTAAAGAAGCACTTCCGGCAATTGCACGAGAGAGAGAGGCAGAAGAAGCTTAATCGGATGAAGCAATTGAAGGGTAAGAAGAGACAGAAATTCAAGGAGAGGTATATAGCGAATAACCACAAGTTTGAGGAAGCTGCCAGGAAATTGATCACCCCAAAGGCGGGGTACGGGTTGGAGAGGGAGTTGCGGCGAGCTGGGGTGTATGTGAAGACTGTAGAGGATAAGCCGCAGGCGGCGGATTGGGCGTTGAAGAGGCAGATGATGCACTCTATGAGTAGAGGGATTGATTGGCTGTTCTTGGTGTCTGATGATTCAGATTTTGCGGATATGTTGAGGAAGGCGAGGGAGTCGAATTTGGGGACGGTTGTGGTGGGAGATGTGGATAGGTCATTGGGGAGGCACGCGGATTTGTGGGTGCCATGGATTGGGGTGGAGAAGGGGGAGTTGAAGGAGGAGGATTTGGTGCCGAGGAGGAGGAGTTCGGAGGAGGAGTGGGTTGAGGGCGGGGAGTTGTTCTCGGTTTCGGGCTATGAAGAGAGTGGGTTTGATGGGAGTGATTTGGATAGGGTGGTTGATGAGCTTGTGGGTGCGAAATTGGGTTTTGAGGGTGTGAACTTTTCAGCATTTTCCGAGGGGGAAGAGGAGGAATGGGTAGATGAAGGAGAGAGTGGGAATGGGTACAATGTGAATGACTTTGATGAATCCTCTGGTGAAAGTGATTATCTTTTGGACTCGGATGAAGAGGATGATTATGTTTGATATTAGAGGACTACAGAGGTCAACTGCGAGGGGTATCAACTGAGAAGCTATTGACTCTTGTCAGTTGTTACAGCAATCAGCTCGAGAAGTGCACATAATAGACAAATACGTAGTTTGAAAATAGGCTATGTGATTTGAATGACGATGGAAAGATGCAATGGAAGCAGCCATGGCCTGTGGGCCTGTGGCTTGTGATTAAATGCAGTGACTTAATCCAGCTGATTTACGAGGGATGTGATACGACTAGGCCATACTTTAAGATGATGCAATTCAGATTTCAGATGATGTTTCGGGTACATACCTTATGTGATTAAGATTCAAGTTGCTATGCAACCACATTTATGTGATTAAGATTCAAGTTGCTTTGCAACTACAATTATGAAGTGTTGTTTATCTTTCTTTGTCTCTCTGTCATTACCAACTGCATGTGTTTGGATCTTTTATCTTTTCTAATGAAAACAGCAACCAAGGGCATGGAGAAACCAGTGCAACACTGGCATCTAGGTAGGTTATAGGTACATCTGTTAAATGAGTTGGTATCCAGGATTATCACTTGATAAATGCCTTGTGAAGAAATTACAGGCACACACACAAACCAGGTGGTCAACAAAGTAATAAGCCTTGCAACAAAAAATTCAGATTCATTCCCTGGCGTGTTTAAGACTATTTATTTTCCCCGTAAATTCAACTGCTCTCTGTGAACCATAGGTGTTTTTTTTTTTTTTGCTAATAACAGTTAGAATACTGCAAGATATTCTAGCTAAATTTTGCCGTTGATCTGTTGTGTCAAAGAGATACCATTCTTGTGAAAATGAAGCTGATTCTCATTGTTGTCAAGTGTCAACTCTAACCTGAATTCTCAATCTCCATTTTCATTTCTAAAATGGAACAGTGAGGTGTGACAGCAGAAGTTTAATTATTTGGCCTTTGCATTCTATACTGTTGTATTGTATCAAATATAACTTTGCACTTGCAGGTTGACCACTCACTGACTACCAACTTGGTGCCTGAACCATTATAGTTAAATTGTTTTTCTCTTTGCAGGAATTGGGAGCATAATATGTATCTTCCGTTGCATTTCCAGCCATTTTGTTATCTCAAATTTTGTAATGTGATAAATATTTCAGATATAGGGACGGAGAAAAGTTACCTGTGGCAGATGAGAAAGCTGTGCACTGAAGATAAAATTGGCTGTGGACTCGATTCCATCATGGTAATATTGACATCCAAACAATATTCTGGAATGTGATTTACCCTCATCCTTTTCTTTGAACATGCATTGATGATGGTGATGGAGTTGTTCCTGGTAAAAGAATCTGTATAATGATATACTTCCAGTGGGGAAAATAATACTATAATTTTTCCCCTTTTTTGATCTGCAACATCTGTTGTCAGTTGTCACCTGTTGGGTGTGTAATGGAGCTACTTGCCATCTTTTTTTTTGTTTGCAATCAATTACATCCTTGAAAGTTTCAAGATCCAAAATTCTTGATGCTTGCAAGAGGTTATGATCCAAAATTGTTTTTTTTCAGAAGTCAATCCCTCTCCCTATGAGTCCATTTATTGCCTTATTTATCGCCTTTCTACTCTCAGTTTTGATGTCTTTGACAGGAAATGGTGCTCTAGTCAATGTGTGTGGGAAGAGGAAGGAAGGATTATATGACTGAAACATACAAAGCCTGGACTAACATGTATGTATGACTTCTTGTAATGCCCATATATCCGAAACATCAGGAGGCGCGAACCAGGCTAATGCATCTGATCTCTCTCCTGATTCAGTTTTTTCTGGTTGCTGTAAACTTTGACATCCATACTCATGAAAATACATATAGCTGAGTACAAAAGCTATAGCAAATCAATTTTCCCCTTCCCTTTTGTAAGCTGAATCTTGAATGTGCTTGTAAATACCACTGTAGTCATTTCTCAAAGGTGTGATTTCAATAACCTTAAAGAGGCAGCTATTGTACATAAGCTAATGAAAGCACCAAAGATCTTCAACCAAATACACATAAGCACATTCATTAGCTTTGATTAAAAACAAGTGTCTAGTTGAGTTCGAGATAAGAATTTCCATCTCTCAATTCCAAACATGTGCCTAGTTTTTTTTTTTTTTTTTTTTTTTGATTAAAAACATGTGCCTAGTTGAGTACTTTAATGTTTTAATTTTTTTTAAATGTAATTTATAACCAAAACGACCCCAAAATTTTAATAGAAGCATTAATGTTGGGCTAACATATTTAACAATCTGTTTAAACTTTAAAATATCATAAAATAAAATTTAAATAAAATACCTTCTAAATTGTTTGAATCAAACATTCCATATTTCATAAAGTTACACTATTAAAATGTTTAGAATTATAATGCAATGAATCCAAATACACCCTATAAAGCAAGTGCCATTTGCAGGCAAATGATATGAGATGCAAATCGGCAGATCAATTGCAGATTTTATGATTAATTGTACGTTCACAATAAATTAAATAATAAATTGATTGATTTTGAGTCATTCCCAAATCTGTGTGATTGTCGCCTCATGGAAAAAAATCAGCGTGTTGGTAGCTGCATTGCATTGCATACATATAAACATATAATTAAGTTATTAATTCCTGCTAGCAACCCTACATTTATGTTATTCATTGCATATATATAAAAGATAAAACTGTATCTGTATGTAACAGATATATGTCCCTTCTTTTAATCAATACTCTACATTATTTGTTATTTTTAAAGCCCCTTTAGGAATCATTAGTTGAACTTGAACCCCCCAAACCCCTCAAACTTTAATATATTCATGCATTGTAGTTGCAGCTCCATTCCATGAATCCCCTTCATCTGTATTCTGTGCATCATTTCCCATTTGGACCATTATTTCACTTTAACACACAAATGGCGTTTTTTTTTTTTAAATCTGGGAAATTGGGAGTACAAGAAACAAAACGGAAAATGCCTTTACATATATATAATCGATCAATGGGCGGCAAGCAATCATTCATGGTCGAGTGGTCGAACCAGCTAGCTTAGGCTGTGTTTGGCAAAGAGAATTTTTTTTGGAAGGTGGAGTTTTTTTTTTTTTTTTTTTTATAGATTTTATGGAGATCAATGTGGAAGATAATCCCGTGCTGCAACTCCCGTCCCTCCTACTTCAGCTCTCACCAAACACAGAGAGTTTGAGCTTCTTTTTTTTGGAACCCCCAAATACACTCCAAACACAACCTTAATCAACAAATATAAAAAGAAGCTAGATCTTGTTAGGATCAACATATGTGTTTTTGTAAGATGATCATGATGAGTGATTGCTTGGTTATTTCACTCGATTGGCAAAGATATTGCTGAATCGGTGCTCTATTGCAGAACAACGAAGCAAGTTTGGGATGAACTCGAATCTCGCTTCTGCAAATCAAGGCCTACGAAATTATTCTAGCTTAAGAAGGAATCTACTTTCATTTCTCAAGGAAATCTTTCGATTACTACCTATTTGACTAAGCGAAAGAAGCTTTGGGATGAATACAAGCTTCTTTTTGAGCATCGAGTCTACGATTGTGGTTCCAATTCCATAGTTTTGAAGCTTCTTGAAGAACAACAAGTGATGCAATTCTTAATGAGATTAAACGAAGCTTATAGTATTGTGCGAGGCAATATCTTGATGATGGTGCCTCCTCCGTCTCTGGATGAGGTTTACAAATTTCTGCTTCAAGAGGAAGAATAGCGAAGTGTCTCAAATGGATCTTCTCAGGCCAATGCTAACAATTCCATGGCATTTGCTTCTCAATCGCAGTCCAAGCCTTCGACACCGAAATCGCAGACTCCTACTTCCAGCAACTCCAAGAAAGCTCCATCTTTCTGTGATCACTGCAAGGTTTCAGGTCACTCCATGGATCGTTGTTGGAAGATTCATGGATACCCCCTGGATATCAACCTCCTGCGAAGACAGTGTGTGATCACTGCAAGTATACAAGTCACTCCATTAATAGATGCTGGAAGCTTATTGGATATCCACTTGGGAAAGGGCCCTCATCTTCTTCTTCGACTCCACCTGTTGGTTCTTCTTCTTCTACTTTCAATAATGCCAATTTCTTTCATTCATCCAGTGTGGCTTGTAAATCAACATTGTTACATCGTAGGATGGGGCACATTCCCTTTAATTAGTTGCATCATATAGATGCTTCTGTTACTCATACACATGATGTCATTTGTCAGATTTGTCCTATGGTCAAACAACATAGGCCCTTTTTTTCATTGCATCATTCTAAATCTGCTGGTCCTTTTGATTTGGTTCATATTGACACATGGGGACCTTATAAACACAATACTCATGATGGTTTTCGTTATTTCTCTCCAAGAATTTTGTTCTCCTGATAAAAAATCAGTTTCAGAAAACCATTAAGGCCTTTCGATCTGATACTGCAGCAGAATTTTAAGACTATTCCACTCAAAATTTCTTTCATTCAGAGGGGATTGCTCACCAAACTAGCTGTGTTGAATCTCCTCAACAAAATGGTGTTGTTGAGAGGAAACACAAGCATCTTCTTGAGGTTGCTCGTGCACTCAAGTTTCAATCCAATCTTCCTCTCAAATACTGGGGAGAGTGTGTGTTGACTGCCACATATTTGATCAATCGATCTCCTTTACCTTTATTGAACAATTCTTCTCCTGATGAATTGTTATTCAACAAACCTCCACCCTCTACTCATCTAAAGGTCTTTGGTTTTTTGTGTTATGTAAGCATTTTGAAAAGAGACAGAGATTTTGGGTTTTGGTTATGGAAAAAGAAATCAGTGCCTTGTCTACTAAAAGAACCTGGGAGCTGGTCCCCTTACCCAAAGGAAAGAAAGTGATTGGCTGCAAGTGGGTATAGAAAGTAAAGTTGAAAGCTGATGACTCTTTAGAAAGACACAAGGCAAGGTTAGTTGTCAAAAGGTTACACACAAAGAGAGGGCATAGATTTCCATGATACATTTTCACCAATGGTCAAGATGGCCACAATTCGAGCAGTGATCTCTCTTGATACTTCTAAGAAATGGGAAATTCATCAGTGTGATGTAAACAATGCATTTATACATGGAGATTTGTTTGAGGAAGTTTGTATGAGAGTCCCAGAAGGCATGTCCAACCCTGGGAACCTTGTTTGTCGATTACTCAAGTCCCTTTATGGCTTGAAACAAGCCTCCAAACAGTGGTTTTAATTACAAGCTCACTGCATCACTCAAACTCATTGGTTTTGTGCAATCTCAGAGTGATCATTCCTTTTTCATCAGAAGGAGTGGCTCTTATCAAACTCTCATTGCAATTTATGTGGATGACTTACTCATTACAGGGTCTGATCCTTCAGAGATTTCTCAGTTGAAGAAATATTTGGATGATGTATTTAGCATCAAGGACCCGGGTCTATTGCTTTATTTTCTTGGCCTAGAGGTCAGCTATGTGTCGAATGGCATAGCTTTGTCACAGAAAAAGTTTAGTCAAGAGCTACTTGCTGATGCTCAGTTGTGTGATTGCTCTCCCACTTGTACTCCTCTTCCACAAAACTTGATGTTTGCTCCTGATGTAGGTCGTTGATCTCATTCCCGATCCCTTTGTCTATAGAAAGCTAGTGGGTAAGCTCAACTTCCTTACAAACACAAGGCCTGATATTTGCTTTGTTGTCCATTCACTTAGTTAGTTTATGCAACATCCAAGGAGCTCTCATCTTCAGGCCTTGCTTCACACTATTAGATATGTTGCACGCACTTTAGACAAAGGGATTGCTTCACACTATCACTGGTTTTGTAATTTTGCTTGGTGATTCTCCAATTTAATGGAAATCCAATAAACAAGGAGTGGTCTCCAAGCTCCTCTGAAGCTGAATATATATAGAGCTATGGCAACTACTGCTTTAGAGGTCACATGGCTTGTTCGTCTTTTTGAGGAGATTGGTGTTGACCCTGTCAAGCCCGTGGAGCTCTTTTGTGACAATAAATTAATCAACCTTGGAGATAGCCCGTAATCTTGTGTTTCATGAGAGAACGAAACACGTTGAGAAAGATTGCCATTTTACTGGACAAAAGGTTGTAGAAGGACCGATTGAGCTCTGTTTCATCCCTAGTGAAGCTCAACTTGCTGATGTTCTTACCAAACAATTGTCTTCTTCACACCAAAATTTTTTACTCTCCAAAAGGGGTGGGGGGGGGATGATGATCATGATGAGTGAGTGAGTCCTACTTGTGTTGCACACAGGGGATCATGTCACCTAGTGTCCTTGTATAAAGGAACATTTTCTGTTTCATCAGAGAGCAATCAAGAAAGTCAGTTACTCTCAGTTCATCTTTGCTTCCTCTCCAAATTTTCCATTTCCCTCTTCTTGCTTCACTATGGATACATGTTTCCCAAATTAGCAGATCTCATCCTGAATGGTTTTTTAGAACAGTAGTTAGGGGCAGAGCCAGGGGGGTCATGCGGTGGCTTCAGTCCCCCTAGAAAATATAAACTCTGTACATATATTAAAATGGGGGTAAGTAACAAAGGGAAACTTGTAGCATGATGGTAGAAGACACAAGGGAGTTGTGAGCAAACCAGGGTTTGATCCCCAATCTTGCTTCTTTTTCCAATTTTTTAGAAAGCTCTTTCCTATAGTGAAAGCAAGCCCCCCCTAGACATTTTTCTCCCTCCGCCCCTGACAGTAGTGATAATAAAATTGATTACAATTAGCCGAAGGAAATACGAAACTATTTACAATCACCTACTGTATTTGTGATAAATCTCGGTGGGCCATATAACCGTGGGGGGTCCACACGGCAGAGCGCATCATGCGCACCCAAGCCGAGCGGGGTTCCATCCTAAAACCAATTGGCAATAGGAGGAGTGGCCCACTGACTTATATGCAAGACTCGGGTTATCGTGTTTTTCGATGTGGGACAATCCCAAGACATCACAACACGCCCCCTCAAGTGCGACTGCATGGCCTCGCAATTAAGCCAGTTGCACTTGACGTGTTGAGCCTTAAGGCCGGCTAGCTGTATTTGTGATAAATCTTGGTGGGCCATATAACCGTGGGGGGTCCACACGGCAGAGCGCATCATGGCATCATGCGCACCCAAGCCGAACACACAAATTAACCAGCGGGGTTCCATCCTAAAACCAATTGACAATAGGGTTATATCAAGACTCGGGTTATCGTTTTTTTCGATGTGGGACAATCCCAAGACATCACAACAATTTGATTAGAAATTAATGGTAATAAAATTGATTACAACTATCAGAAGGAAACACGAAACTAGTAGCTAGCTACAACTCGTATCATCAACAAATTCTTACCAATTACAGTATATTTATCATTTATTAAATATTTTAGTTAACCATATATTAAATTGATTATCACGGAGTACAAGTTAAGAGATTACTAGATTAGTTATCAAAACAAAATTCTATTCATTCCATATTCGCTTAACAAACAACTCACAGCTCACCTATGAGTTGATCAAGACTACTAGTCCAAATGTGCTTCCGCAATGTCATATGATATTTGACTTATTCGTTCTACATCTGAATTAAATACAGTGTAATCCATATTTAAGGGGTGATTATCTCTCATTCACAAATACCTCGATCTATATTTTCAAAATCATTTGAATTCGAACCTCGATATAAAATGCCGGTTAATTTGCTATCGGTCCACACGATTTCGTTTTGACAAAACGTACGTTGAATTCACCGGCTTTTATTGTCGACAAACGTTTTTGGCCTGAAAAAAGCTTGTCGATACAAGAAACCGGTATCAGCAAAACGCTAAGCGACATCAGAAACCGATGAAGAATGACCATAGATTTAACGAAATTTTAACCGTACGTATGTATAACTATCAGATGTCTACATTTTGAAATAAATCAAATGTGCTAGCTTAGCAGCTGGTTTCAACATTTTGGAAGTAATTGAAATGGTGGATTTGTTTCAAAACTCGGCTCGCTCTTGTGATGTAATGTGAGGCGTGCTTTAGGATATAGTATGATTTTATCGAATAAGAAGGTGCAAATGGGCAAGTTGCAAGCATGCATATGCATTATGCATAACACTATCTTATCTCTTTTGACACTTGCTACATTTTTAAATCTATATAAGATTTTTCAATCAATGCATGCGGATCATATATAGGATAGGTTTTTCGATTTTATAAAAATTCCTATGGATTATATTATTGATTTGATCAATTTAAAGTATTATTTTTTAGATATATAATGTACCCATTTTTATGTAGTTTTTTTTTTATAATCAAGAATACATAACTTCTCCTATTCAAAACATATTATGTAACACATTTACATATATAAGTTATGGGTCAATCGAAAACACGTACTCTCAATGTAGTGAGAAAAAGGGTACATATAACTTGACCCTTGGATCCTGCTTGTAGTGTGCAATGTACCCATGTGTGTATGTGTGTGTATGTATTTGTGTAAATATCGTAGTACTTGTATGGGAAAGAATCAATCGATGAATATCAGAAATCTGAATTACCTTTTTTACTCTTTTATCTCACCTTTCTCCCTTTACCCTTTTATAGGTCTTCCTCTTCCCCCTGAACTCTAGATGTTTGTTGACTCTGGCTACTGTTAGAGATTGACCTATCCATCAATTAGATATTAACAATGCCTTTTCACATGGCTTCTCTTAGATGAAGAAATTTATATGAAGCCACCTGATGATCATGATAAGGCTAGCTCAGGTCAGATGTGTCTTTTAAAAAGATCACTGCATGGCTTGAAGCAAGCCAGCAAGCAGTGAAATGTGGAACTTACTAAGTTTCTCATTTCATTAGGTTATGTCCAATCTAAGCAAGATTATTCCTTGTTTATTAAACAAGTTCCCAAAAGGTATTGTGACTGCTCTTGTGTATGTAGATATGATTTACTCTTAACAGGTGATGATGAAGATGTAATCATCAATACTAAAGCACAGGTTGCATACTAAGTTTACTATCGAGGATCTTGGTCAAGTAAGATACTTCGTAGGAATGGAAATATCAAGGTCTTCTGCTGGCATGTCCATTTATCAAAGGAAGTATGTCCTAGATTTGCTAAAGGACACAGAGATGCTTGACAACAAGGAGGCCAAATTTCCTCTGTAAATTAAGAGGACTAAAGTTATCACCTGATGAAGGCGTTCTAATGGAGGATCCAGAAGTATATAGAAGATTGGTTGGAAGGCTTTTGTTTTTAAATATGACATGCCCAGATTTGTCATATGTTGTACAACACTTGTCCCATTTCATTAGCTCTCCAAGGATTCCACATTACCAAGCAGCAATGCATGCTCTCAAGTACTTGAAGGGCACTCTAAGTGCAGGCCTGTTCTATTCCAAAGATTTAACTCTTGATCTCACTGCATACACAGATGCAGACTGGGGTTCTTGTGCTTACTCTACTAAGTCTCTCTCTGGCTACTGTATGATGTTGGGGGGAAATTTAGTTTCATGGAAAACTAAGAAGCAGAAAACAGTGTCCGAATCTTCAACCGAATCTGAATATAGAGCCATGTCCTAGGTTGCGAGTGAGATGATTTGGTTGGATGGATTGTTTGCTCAACTACCGATCACCATTCCTCGTCCCATACCTCTCTACTGTGACAACAGATCAGCTGAGCATTTGGCAGCTAATCCGGTATTCCACGAAAGGATAAAACATTTGAGGATTGATTGTCACTTCGTGAGGGAACAACAACAAGAAGGATTTCTTCTTACTCAACGCATTCTTTCTGCTCTTTCAGCTCGCAGATCTGATGACCAACGCACTTGGAGAAGCTCAACACAGATTCCTTGCACTCATTGGGAATGGTCTTTGAAACCCCTTCTCCAACTTGTCAAAAAATTAAACTTAATTTAATTTTTTGACATAATTTAAAAAGTATTTTATTTAAAAATTATGTTATTTTAAACATATTGTAAAAAGTATTTATCAAGTATTTATAATTATAATTTTATCAAAAATGCATTTGAATTCAAACATACCCTGATTATTTATAAGCATTTGAAAATGAAATATCTACAAATTACCACTTTTTTTTTTTTTAATTTTTATCTGCTAGCTCGAAACAAGAACCTCGGAATGACCGCTCTTTATTTACCTATTCAAAAAACAAGAAAGGTAGGTAAAATTACAATCGTCGTTAAAAAAGAAAATTACAGTAGTCAATTTTGAAGATTCAAATTAATTTAATTTTAATCGAAATTAAAGATGGAAATGCATGATTAGTAGTAGTAGTAGTAGTGGGTGCACGTAGTCCATAGGATCTATAAACTAATTATCAAAAACCAAATGTGTTTAGTTTCATCGACACCCGTTAATCGGGTCGGCCGTACGTACATTGGATTTGGATTATTAATTAAATTTTAAATTAACAAATCCAATTGGTCTTCTAATCAGCTACACACAACTGACCCATTTGTATATAAATAAATATACACATATATAAAATAATGAAATTGAAGGGATACATTAGTGCTCTCATGTCCAAGGCCAAAGAACCATGAAGAGAAAAGAAGCATATACAGACAATTCAACAACTTAACATCTCCTTTTACTTAAATTTCATTTTATTATATTTTATTGTTCCAATTGCAATTTCCACCCACATTAAGGTACACGGTTTTTGGTAATTTCCCATCTAGGCTCCATTTGCACCAATACGTATATCCCCACACGTACTGATAACACCAAGGGAGCTGGACATGCCCTTGACTCCTTAAGGTGTGTTTTCCTCCCCATTTTTGAAGGGGTGGAGGTGGAGGGAAATTCCGTCACCTTGTGAGAGGAGGTAGGAGAGCTATGGTGAAAATTCACCCCTTAAATGAAGGTAGAGGGAGTGGACCGCCAAACACACCCTTAGATCATCTCCAACAATTTCTTTAATTTGAAATTTTAAGATATTTTTTGGTCCAATAGAATTCCCATCACATTCTCCTAAATAGAGAAACATCGGGAAAAATAAAGAGGATTCTTAATTTCAATCTGCAACATTCTCCAAACTAAATGATTCTCCAAATCTCCGAAATGGCAAAACGGTTTGAGTTAAAAGCAAAAATAATTTGAAAAATGTGTATTTTGTTTTCCCAATTTAGGAAAATTTTAGGGAAGTTGTTAGATATGGTCTTAGTAAGGAAGGGATAACGCCAAGGGATAATACTCATGGATTCAATCCATCTTTTTAATATCTCCAATAGCTTCCCAATTTTTGAGATTTTGGATAATTTTGACCATTTTTTAACCACCAGATTCTTTGTCTCATTCTCCAAAATGAGAAAGAAGGAAAAAAAAATAGAGAAGCTTCTCTCAAGTTGCATTTCTGTAACATTATTGGATAAATTTTGGAAAAGTTGTTAGAGCTTGTCTAATAAGCCTAAATGTTTTCCTTAAAAAAATTACAGTAATACAAAAACACAGGAATGGATAATAATGTATAATTATTTTTTTACCTAGAGTTTATTATTTTATATTTAAAGCTAACTTCTTTATGAAATTTGATTTTTCAAAAAGAATCTAATTAGAATAGTCTTAGTCGTGTTTCTCTTTGTTTCTTTCAATTATTTTACGTGGAGTGTACTTAGATCACATTGCACTTGGTACTCTCAATAAAGGATAAAATATTCCTTTACGAGTTTAAATGTGTTTTATTTGAAGGCCGTGTTTGAAGTTTGAACTCATTACTTTTTATCCAGGAAATAGAGTTTATTGTTCAGATCATTACATTTTTGCGTATTAATAAATGTATTTTATCTATGATTTTTTTAAAAAAAAAATAGCTACCTAAACAAACATTGGATTGGGTCAAATATGTTAATATTTTATTAAAGAATCTTTAGTGTGAATATTGTTAACCATAACAATATATACATAGTATGGTGAAACGAGACTCGATCCTTAGAACATTAAAATTCATTTGGATTTAGTATGTACATAGATAAGTATACACGATCAAGCAAATTATTATAGTAATTTAATAATTATATATACTTTTTTTTTATTTTAGTCTAATTCAATCGGATTTAACAAAAAAGAATTGAATATTGTCCTAACTTATTTAATTAATAAATTGTCTCTTCCACTTAGAGAAATCAAACCTCTTAATACATAATGTAATCCTATAACATAAACTTATGATTGGTAACTTTCTATGGTAATTAATTAGCAAAGATGCAGCTTCATTACTTAACAGTGATTCTCATTATATATAGGCTATGTCTGAAGAAAAAAAACCTGCACAATCTTATGATTTTAGTATTATATAGTTTTAAATAAAGCAAATATAAGATTTTAGTTTAATTAGATTTTGATATGGAATTAGAGTATGTTAACATTTTCCTATTCAAGCTTTTTGAAAATTTTGATTTTTTATTCACGAGTTTGCGTCAGCTACCCTAACATATAAGTTTACCAAACATCATACAATAGCTTATACAATAATATATATTAAATATAAATAATCTATCAGCTTCAGCTACTATTTTACCAAACATAGCTATTAATTTTGAATACATGTCCCTTTAGGTGCGATATTTTGGAAATCTTCGATTTACAATTATGACTTATTTGCACGCATTTTTAAAAAGTTAAAATTTATATAAAATATTAAATTTTTTTACAATTTAATATTCATTACTAATTATTAATATGTATTAAATTATTAAAAAATAGGAAAAAATTTGATTTTTATGTAATTTTTAACTCTTTAAAATACGCTCTAAAAAGTCAAATAACATTTAGTTCGGCATAATCTTGTTCGTGATACCCTATTCGACATTTGCTTCCGTGCCGAGATCTCCTCTGGGAAGGAGGTGGACATTGGTGTTGTTGACAGTCTTAGCGGACCCCTTAGGCCCGCTGACATTCTTCTTTACTCTTGGGATCGGGGTCGAGATGTGTGTGTTGATATCACTGGTTCCTCCCCCCTCACTCAGACTTGCTTGACTTCCTTCGCTCCTGGACGGTGTGTTCTCGACGCTGCGCGGCGTAAGTGCACCAAGTATCGGGATGTGTGCTCTGCTGCTGGTTATGGGTTTTTGCTTTTTTCTTTCTCCTCCTTTGGTGAGCTGGATGGGGATGCTGTTGCGCTGCTGGGACGGATTCGCTCTTTCTCTTTAGCCTTAGATTCTAATTCTCGCCTAGCTGCTCATATTTTTACCAGAGTTTGTTTTTCCATTGCTAAGGGTGTTGGCGCACAGCTTGTTTCTCGGTTGTCTGCTAACTTCTTGTAAACATTTGGTTGTTTGATTTCTATACTATTTAGAGTTTATAAAAAAAAATTAAAAATAATAATAATAATAATAAAATTACCATTATCTTTCTTCAAACTCTGAACTAGGCCTCATCCACCACAAAATAGTCTACAGTCAAAAATTAAATTAAACCAAGATATTTTTTTGGAAAAAAAATTAAATTATAAATATATTATTATTCTAAAACACAAATTAGTAAACATTGTCAAAATTCAAGATATATGAGTTCATTTCGTCAAAAAAAGTTTTCTAACTATTATCGCTGTATATGCAATGTATATAGTTTTCAATGAGCACATCATATCACTGAACCAAATATACATTTTTTTATTTTTATTTCTAGATTAAGAGTATCTAGAATACGTTTTGGAACACAAGTTGTTATTTTTCCTTATTTCCTTTTTTATTAAATAAAATAAAAATAATAATAATGATATTTTTGTAACAACTAACAAGCGAGGGAAATGGGAATGACGTTAGGGAGGATGAATACATTGAATGCGGCCGTGGAATCAGAAAAGAAGGTCTCCTGTCAATGCATCTCCCTCTCTCTCCTCCTTCCTCCGTATAAATTAAAACTCCTTTCTTTTTCTTACGCCAATCCCAACCTCCATCTCCGATCTCTCCTTTCTCCGTCGATCCATCCATCAATTAGCAAATTGAATACCGGAGATAGTTTTTTTTGGTTTGTGATTTGGATTTCATCTTCCACGCATTTTCGATTCCACTTTTTTGGGGCTTTGGCGCACTGTGATGTGCTGTGGATTGGGAGGTTCTGCCATTGTTTTCTTGCTGCTGCAACTGCTTGCAATCGGTTTTATCTCCTGCGCTTGTGTTGAAGGATTCTCTGCATTGTTGTCTCCATGCCGGCCCTTGTCAATTACTCCGGTATGTGGTTTTTTCTCCCCCTCGCTCTTTAGGATCTGGTGGTTTGATTTTATTGATTGTATGCGTAATGATTAGGGTTTGAAGCTTAAAAGCATGTTTCTGATGATGCTAAGAGTTATTTTGTGCTTGTTTTTTCTGGATCGGGAATGAATTCGAGTTCAGCATAGGAAACAAACACTTGTGTAGATGTGAAATTTTGTGAATTAGAACCGCTTCTGTAGATGTGAATCAGTGAAATCTAGTCAGGAGCTATTAAAGTCCTTCAATTCGAGTTTTGCTGTATTTAAATATGATGCTGATTCTGCAGGAGAGGATGAATTCCACCATGGAAGATTATTCCACCTCAAGCCAATGGATTCAAGTATCCAGTTCTCGCAAATGGATCTATATTGCCATCCTCACAAGAGATTGCGCGTCAATGCCCCGTACACAGTCTGGGAGGATGTAGTGGAGCAGAAGAAGAAGCCATTGATTGAGGCCCTCCCAGATGAGTGTCTCTTTGAGATATTTAGACGTATGTCTGCTCAAGAGAGGATTGCTTCTGCCTGTGTCTCGAAGCACTGGCTTTCTCTATTGAGCAGCATTCGCAAGGCTGACATCTGTAATGCTGATCTTGAGGATGCTGATATGGTTTCAGCCAGGGAGGTAGAAGATGGTGCCCTATCCAGGTGCCTGGAAGGAAAGAAGGCCACAGATTTAAGACTTCAGGCTGTGGCTGTTGGAACAGCTAGCCGTGGAGGGCTGGGGAAGCTTTCGATTCGAGGAAGCAACTCCTCTCGTGGTGTCACCGACAATGGTCTCTCAGCGATATCTCGAGGTTGCCCAGCTCTTAAATCTCTCTTGCTTTGGAATGTTTCGTCTGTTGGGGATAAGGGTTTGTCTGAGATAGCTAAAGGGTGTCCTCTGTTGGAAAAGCTTGATCTATGCCACTGCCCATCCATTACGAGCAAGGGCTTGATTGCCATTGCAGAGAGTTGCCCAAACTTGAGTTTTCTATCAATTGATTCTTGTTCAGGGATTGGGAATGATAGCGTGCAAGCGATTGCTAGGCGCTGCACTAAGCTTGAGACGATATCTATCAAGGACTGCCCTTTGATTGGGGATCAGGGGATTGCAAGCCTCTCATCTTCTTCGTCTCTGACGAAGTTGAAGCTGAATGGTCTAAGCATCTCAGATTTCTCTCTTGCTGTCATTGGTCACTATGGCAAGTCCATAGCCCACCTCAGTTTGGGCAATCTCAAGAATGTCAGTGAGAAGGGATTCTGGGTCATGGGTAATGCACGAGGTCTCCACGCTTTGACGTCTTTGACCGTTGCCTCATGTTTGGGAGTGACAGATTTAAGCATTGAGGCCATTGGAAACGGTTGCCCTGCACTAAAACAGATCTGTCTTCGGAAGTGTTGCTTTGTGTCTGACCACGGGTTGGTAGCCTTCACCAAATCCGCAGTGTCTCTTGAGAGTCTTCACCTTGAAGAGGTAAACAGGATCACTCAATCCGGAGTCATCTCAGCATTGTCTGTCTGCCAATCAAAGATAAGAGCTCTTTCTCTGGTGAGTTGCGTTGGACTAAAGGATCTGCCACGAGTAGGAGACCTTGTGCCTACTACTACACCTTGCAGATCTCTTAGGTCTCTTTCCATTCGAAACTGTCCAGCATTTGGCAGTGCTGGTCTTGCCATGATGGGGAATATGTGCCCTGAGATTCGCCAACTCGACCTTAGTGGATTATATGGGATCACAGATGAGGGTCTTCTATCCCTTCTCGCAAGCTGCGAGGAAGGGCTTGTGAAGTTGAACCTGAATGGTTGTTACAACTTGTCTGATGAAGCGGTCATGTCTGTTGCCAGGATACACGGTGAAACCATCAAGATTATGAATCTTGAGGGCTGTAGGAAAGTCACAGACACCAGCTTAGTTGCCATTGCTGAGAGTTGCCAGTTGCTCGGGGATCTTGACATGTCGTATTGTGCAATCACTGATTCAGGGCTTGCTGCATTGTCATCAGCAGTGCAGCTGAATCTCCAGATACTTTCACTGTCGGGTTGTGGGCTGTCAGACAAGAGCCTGCCTTCTCTCATCAAGATGGGAGAAAGCCTTGTTGGTTTGAATCTCAAGCACTGCAATTCCTTGAGCAGCGGCGTAGTTGATCTCTTAGCAGAAAACTTGTGGAGATGTGACATACTTCACTGATCAGATCATCAAACGAGGCACTAAACTTGATCAGGAGATGCTGAGGAACTCTAGAAACATTCAACAGCAAGGGGAGAAGAACCAGTCTCAGATGCATTCATATCCATCTTTGTAGTCCATTTTTTCAGTTCCCATGACCGGATCTGCTGTTACATCAGTGGCTAGGGCGTTTTCCCGCGAGCTATGGCTAGCCTAACACGCGCAATCGACTTTTTTTACAGGCTTCTACCTCACAGTGAAGCCTGTTTCCCGTTGCGCCCTTGGTAGCCATAGCCCGAGAAATACAATCGCCTTGCGCTGATTCAAAGTCATCCTGCTCATGGGTTGTGTCCATCAAAACTGGTTCAATCCTTCACCTTCTGGGTGTTTACCAGTTGTTTTAGCATCTTAGTTTTTCTTGGCAGGCATGCCATGACGAGCTTTCTCTCTCGTCTTCTCGGTGTTTCAGGGTCTGCCCTTCGCGTCTGGAGTCTGTACATGTTTTCTAGCTTTTGAGTGTCGTTCACATCTCTTATGTCAGTAGTTTCTAGTCGTAAATGTTGTCTCACACGCGTCTCAGTGTCCCCTCGCTTTCGAGAAGGATCTCTTGTTTTGCTTTGTGCCTTTGTGTATAAGCAGAAATTCTGAAATCTTAATAAGTTATGAAGATGGGACTACAATATGAATCTCTATCAAGAGTCCAATAAAAGTGTCTAAAGTAACACTGTAACACCCACAATCAATCAACGAGTACCTGAATTCAAACCCAAAATCTGATCCAGATACGTTCAAAGTTGGCCACTTTTTACTCTCATCAAACTTTGTTTTCAGCTTTGACAGAAGAACTTGAAGGCTACCACAGTAGACACTTTGTTGTTTTTAGTTTTTACCCCTCTTTGGCCTGTCTCACAATCAATGAGGTTAAAAAACTGTATGTCATGAGATGGATTTGGACAAAAACATCATTTCAACAACAATGAGAATAAGATTCTTCTTCTTTGCTTTGTTTTCTTCGAACTAGAAGCATCCGAGGAGTTGATCATTACTCGACTTAAAGTCCATTCGATTCGATCTTCGAATCAACGTATGCTCCTTACAAATTTACCGACAGCTCGATTGTCATGGTTCTTGAATTGTAAAAGAAGGCCAAGGTGAAATACATTAAAAAGATGAATTGTAACTATCATAGGATGATGAATTCAAGAACCACAACCGCCATTTATGCACCCAATTGGTGTATGGCAAAGAAACCAAACCTACTAGCAATGAATGCCTTAACTGCAAAGCATTGATATGTCCCTTCCCAATCCTCATGCTTCAACATCATAAATCTTCCTTGGATCTTTTGATTTTTTGTTTTTGGGCCACCTTAGCTAATGTGAAATTGTTGTATACAAGAGGATGGGAAAATCCATTGAAGTAAAATAGGTTTTTATCCTTACTAACTCCTTAGTGAGCCTAAGGCCTAAGACTCCGACTCACCCATTTCCCCTATAAATAATGATGATGATGATTGAATACATGAAAAAGGTAATGAATAAAAAGTAACTTAAGAGCCTAAGACTCGGACTGACGAATAATGATGCAAATAATATTAGAATGAGATTCTTTAACTGATGTGACAAAGAAAAAATAAGTTAAGAGCCGAGTTGGAGTTCACCAATGTGTATGCTCTAACACAAGCGCCAAACATAGCAAGAGAGAGATTATCCCCTAAATTACCTTTCATTTTCATATGCTACATACTACATAGCCTACATTTGATCATTGAATCATATATATATATATATATAGAGAGAGAGAGAGGATGAAAAATATTCATATGTGTTAATAGTTTTTTCATATAAAAATGATTCATCTGTTGTAACATGATTCTTCGTACTTATTTGTGTGATCGAGTTATATATGAACAGATCATGTTGTTACAGATGAATATTTTTTCTCAATTTAGATTTGTTTATAGATTCCCCATTAAGAGGTGTTTGCACGCAAATGATTTATTATGTGTGCATGTGAATGTGTGCCAAGACTTACAATTAGGGTTGTTATTCGAGTCAAATGAGCTGAGTATTGTTTGTTCATATTCAGCTCATTTAAAAACGAGTCGAGGTCAAGGCGAGCCTAAATTTGGACTCGATCTTAAAAATGTGCTCATGCTCGGCTAGTTTAGGAAATGATCGAGCTCGAGCCGAGCTTTTTTTCAAGCATTAAACAATCCCATTTGCTCACAACAAAGTGATTTAAAGAAAATTTTAGAAATTTCACAAAATTCGAGTTATTCGAGCTTAAATCGAGTGAGCAGAGCTTTCAACCGAGCTTAAAAATGTGCTCATACTCGACTTGTTTAGAAAATGAACGAGCTCGAACTACTCGGCTCATATAACACTCATACCCACCATGAAATCTCCTCCCCTTGCAATGTAATCCATAGGCAGTTACCCCACAGACATTAGTACATTGGGGAGCCCCAACATAGTAAATGAAAACAGTTAATATAACAAATGGCATAGGCATTAAATTTTCAGAAGAGGCAGGGGGCAAAAAAAAAAAAAGGAAAATGGGGGATGGTTTTATAATTTTATTGCCTAAGAATGACAAGTACATCAACCCTGGTGGCTCTCCTCTGTAGAAACAGGACTCGCCTACCCAAAGATGTGTGTTTTCAGGGGTCACCTTTTTTTTTTTTTTGGCTTCTTTCTTTGCCCTTCATCTTTTATTACTTTCCCAAAAGACCCTATTAAGGGATTCAACAAATTCAATAGATTCGAGACTTGAATAGAATGAAACGAAAGTCATGGATCGAGATGAAAAATATACGAAAGATAAAAATAATTAGACGCGTAATTTACGCATTCTATTCCCATGACTATCTAGGGCCATTTGATTGGCGCGACTAACCTCACAAAACTAGAGCTTGTAGTCACATTACACGATTTCCCATTGCATGGAGTTTTCGCCCAATTGGCATCCCTATTATCACCGCTAAAGATGCTCTCAACATTGTACAAGGGACTAGTACATCACCTCAAACATGGTTGGTTTGGACCACTTTGGCCTATTCTCAAGGGGAATGAAACACTGTTTGGATGGATGCTGAGTTAAAGTGAGCAGTACTAAAAACTTCCACAGCCACAGGCCAAACAAGTCTTTGAATACTGTTCAGACTGAATTTTGATTCAGATCAGGTTCAGAGAGGGCTTAAACAAGTGGAGTGGGTATTGCCTAATTGTCTCGTTTAGCTTTTGTATAATAGAGTAAGACCATATTCATGAAGCATGTGCAAGGGTTGAATGAAAGGAGAACCTATGCATATATATATTCATAGACATACCAATACCATACTACGCTTGACGTGATCCACTTTAGAGCATCCTTACGGATAAAAACTTGCAATTCATGGTTAGGAGAGTCAAATAATCCGTCACACAGTTGATTTTCTTATGGACATGCTGAATTTAGATGCATTAATAACACACAAACTGTCTCATTAATTAAAATGGACCATAAATATATAATAGCCCGTCAATTTTTACCAAGATAAAATATATATATATATATATATGCGCATTGGTGCATTTATGCAGTGTGGTGAGATCTGTCATTCACAACACTTGAAAAGAAAAAACCATGGCCAAGGCCTCTCAAGACACTGTTCAGCAGAAAGGCTTATTTATAAATGACCAATTTCCCACAGGATCAAATAATGTACATGTAAACCAATTTTTGGAATGCAACCCCCTCTCAATCAAAATGGGTCAATTTTTTTTTTTTGATTAGGTAAAAATTCGATGACCAGACAGACCTGGCTCAATCATGTCATGTTAATATAATTTCTCAAAATTTGAAATTGTCGTCTAAAAGAATTCTATTTTCGCTATATCGTTATATGGGTAGACCAGCCAAAATAAATAAAAAATAAAATAAAATTGGGACCCTCAAATATTGAATGCAAAAGCTGCAGACAAAAAACAAATCTTACAATAAATGGACCTAAAAGAATTTTGATCAAGTTACCTATAAAAAAACAGAAGAGAAACCAACCCTCTCCCTAATGTAATACTGATATATAAGCACAATACAATCACTAGAATTCAATTTTATTTTCTCTCTCTTACCATCAGACAATATATATACAAGTATACAATTGATACTAGTTTTCCTATCCATCCATTCCATTCTCCATTGTGCCTCCAAAATCAATCAAATTAAAAGACAAGTTTTGAGTCTCCATTTACCATCAAAAGAGCTCTTTTTACTCTTGTCTAGGGGAGATCCAAAGACCAGGTTGGGTGATGGCATCATCACCAAGAATATTACAGCACCGATTCGAATGGGCGCTCGTCGTTACCCTTTGCTTCTTGACCTTTGCAATCCTCCCTTCCAAACCAGGTAACTATATAAAAACCCCATCTTTCACAGTTATTGACCCACCAGACTTTGACACATTGTGATGATTTCTACTGTTCTGTTTATGATAGCGGCGGGTGGGAGGAGGAGCTACATTAACACAAGTGGTCAAGGAAAGGAGATGATGAAATTAGTGTTGGGTTCAAGGCCTCCAAGATGCATAAACAAGTGTATGAATTGCAGGCCTTGCATGGCTGTTCTTGTGATTCCTCCTCACAGGAAACATCTATCATCATCATCATCATCATTAACACCTCAAGAAGAGGAAAACTACTATCTCCTCTCATGGAAATGCAGATGCAAGAATAAGATCTTCCCACCCTAAAACTTCCATAAATATATGAGTGTATATACTTTTGAGTATTTTATGTATTTGTTGTACAACAAGTTTTGTGTGGGGGGGGGGAGCTGTTGGCTTCTGTAATATGTTAAAAGGCATTGAACTGAAACTGAATATCATTGGAGTGTTTTTTTTTTTTAAATTTCCAAGCCAGTAACAGAAAGCAATAAACCTAGCTCCAAGACCTCTCAGTTTCAATGGTTATGAGATTTTAAAAGTAAATATGCATTAATCTTGATTATCCTCTGATTTTATTGTTTTCTTCTTTTTTGGGTGTATCCACCTTATTCAACTCCTGGTTAACCTTGTGTAAAATAAAATGAAAATGAAGGAACATACTATTTATGAATTATTTCAGAAAGAAAAAAGGAAAGTTATTTTTAGATGAAAAAGAGGTGGGCACATCATTCAATATATCAGCAGGCATGAAAAGATTTAGTTTGCCCATATTCTTCTTTTGTAGGGTGCATTTCCGCTTGTTGTATTTGCATCTTTTTTTTTTTTTGATGGTATTGTTTTGAGTGGTCTTCCGTCTGCCCAATTTATCGGTCATTGAGGGATAAATCAGATATTGAATTCTTACCTAATCAAATAAATAAATAAATCAGCAGACATGAAAAGATGGGTATCATATCAAGTTGGAGTTTAGTACTTCCTGTATTAATGCTATTTTTGTTTCATTTGTTGGGTTCATATGAAAAGTCAAATTCCCCATCAAGGAGATTTGAAAACTACTCTATTTATTCATGTTCAGGCCTCTTTCAAAGTACTTAATTGGATGACCCTGTACCAAATTGAAGCTTCATCTTCAGGAAGGTATTAATCACCATGTATGTATAAGCAAAGTAAGAGAGCAGATGAAAGAGTACAGATGAATGTATGTAAATGGGAAACAAATCAAACAATCCATAGGATTATCATTTAGCAATATCATCTCTTTTGCAAGTTTTAAGCATCAGCCGTTCAACTTCACATGACAATGCAACCGCGGTAACAACACAGTTGCGAAAAACACACCCTTTGCAAGGGTTTACCAGTTGTTCCATGTGAGACGATACCGCGAGATGGGAATGTGAATTTATTTGTATGGGACCCCAATCCAGACAACCCTATCACCTATGCCTCCGAAGCTGCCCAGGCCAGTAAGTGGTCACGTTTCATTCCCCTCTCTACCGCAACAGCTTCATTGAATTTTTGCAAGTTCATCATCTGGGGACTTCTCCAAATTTGATGATTTGCAGAAAGTGTATAAATGAAAATGAACCCTTTTTTTAACAGAAAAAGATCTCTGTTAGTGTGCAAGTTTGTCTATAGGTACTAATCATTGTAGGCTTGGGTCTCTATCCCCTTCGGAAATCTCCATCCTCGCTTAATTTTCACCATTTACATTCCCACTGCCATCCCTACTTCACGGTCTTATGTTTCATTAGGATCTCAGAGTAGTGAGTAAGCAGTAGACGATACTCCGAATATATACATAGAGACACGGTAGATTATCCGAGCATATCCAGGCAAGGGACTTAATATTTGACATCTCTCAATTGCACAAGGTACAATTACAGAATATATGGCCTAGTTCAAGGTGGTGATCCTCCTCCTCAAAGTAGGGCCAAGGGACTCCTATGTTATTTGGTATCTTACACAAGCACACTATATCGGTCCACTACATATCTGGCCTAGATGCACTTCTGGAACAGCTATCTTGCTCACCCTCTTATGACAGTTTTTTCACAACCACGCCAATTAAAGAGACAAGATAATACAACTTCTATATAAACATATTTACTCAACGGCATTATTATGTGAGAGGAGATCACGGCAAACGATGGTCCTAATCGAGCCAAGTGCTTCCTGTGCTAGTCTGTTCTGAACAGGATCACGGCAATGTTATTGGTTTAACAAGATGATCTCTTCAACAGCTTGAAGGACCCATGCTATCTTGGGGCTTCAATATTATATGTTCCAATTTGGCAGTGAATTTCTTGTAGAACTGCATGATGTAAATAATTAGGTTTAAGTTCAGAAAACTGTTGCAAAAAATTTATAGGGATATAATATTATAATGTGATTAGGACTATAACGGGATAATGGAAGTGTAGACAGTGTCAGCGTTGGAACTACTTCCACTGATTAGGAATAGGAAAAGAAAGGAGTATCCAGACAATTGTGTCGAGAATCTACAGCCAAGACTCAAGAGTTCCAATTTCGTGCAAGTGAAAGGAAGATGTGATCTAACTATGCCTATAAAAAAAAAAAAAAAGTTCAATGAAGTTGGATGCTCTAAATCATTCTTGTCACTAATAGACAGTGCAGTATACTACTTATAGGAGTTATACAGCAAGTCACTATATGGTCACGATCCTTGAGAAGGTTGAGTCGCCTTCGTCATGTAGCATGAAAAGGGATAAAGCTAACTAGCTAGACAAACTACTAGTAAAAAAACTGACCTTATGGTATACAAGGGTATCTCCAGCTGCCTTTCGAACATCTATCATGAAAAGAGAGGTTGCGACTTCATAAATCTGCAAAAATAAGATGAAATTATCCTTTCTGAAGAAACCCTAAGGACTAGAAAGAAACAAAGCCTGTTTGACCTCTAACACAACAGCCAGGTTCCCTTCCTTGTTGTATTTCCCTTCAAGTCTTGTCTGTCACAAACAAGGAATTGATAATGGCCGATTAGTTAGTAGAGCAAGAGTGCAGCCTTCTTCACCCTCCAAGCAAACATGATATGAATAGAGCAATGTGGTTTATGAGGGATATGATAATACACTACAACCTATTCAGTAAGTGGGTTCACTGGTAGAAATTGACATATAAATCCTCCTGTATTATTTCACATTTACCAATTAAAATCTTTTATCTTCACAACCAGATAATGAATTCGGTCTTCTTCAGCTATTTGAGTAATGCTTTTCAGCCACATGGTGACAATGAGAAGATAAATGGTACCTTGTATTTGCGTGTATGCACCTTGAAGCCCATTGACTCTGCCACCGTTTCAACAGTAGAAATAATTATTCTTGCTGGTTCACGAGAAACAAAGCGGGTTTGCCTCTTCAGATAATCCTATGAGTAAAGATAACCGTCAGTTAACAGAACCAGTCAAGCAAGGAATGCCAACAAATTCTGTTTTGGATTTTATTTATTCATTTAACTAATTTTGCTCTCCCTTATCAGGATATATGACGAGTGTTTCATCACATTATCATGACTACTATTGAGCAGGGCATAGTGACTACAAATAAGCCTTGGAGAACTCACATAGACCAAATATTACAAATAAATCAATAACAGGGGAAAAGGATTTAATAGTTATATTTCCAATATCACACCTGTCTCCTGTCAAATAAGGCTGAAAGATTAAGCCCTTGGGATAAGGTGATCATCTCAAATGCATTCATAACCAGTGGTCCGTCACTACTGCTTGATTGCTCAGTCACGTACTGATCCTGGAAAAACCACATCAAATTTTGGAGTTGAGAATGCACATTACCAGTGTTTAGACTTTAGACACCAAAACAAACAACGCAGAGTGAGGAACAATTAGCACAAGAGCAAGCGCAACAACAGATGCAGCAGAATGCTTTAAAATGTTGTAGATTAAGTTTGCACATACAGATAATCAATAAAAACTGAAACTATGGAGGACAATGAAAAAAAATGGAAGAAAATGAAGAATACTCTTGCCTCAATGTCATGAAAAACAGCTCGTACATCCTCAAAATCAACTTCATCTTCCACTCCATGCCTGACAGGAATGTAATTCTCTGAAAACCAGGGATCAGCTTTAATTCCTTCTATTTTAATACGCTGGGTGTTAAAAGACAGAGAAAAATCACCAGGTCAGTTTACATGTGATTCTCGTTAAGGTAAGAACACTACTATACTCATCCAACAGCACCAGTTATCATGACATAAACCACTTCTTTTGCTTTTCCACTGAATATGAAACTATTATATATAGCATCTCCTTTTGACACAATAAACACAAAAGGATTTTCAGTTTGCTATATTGTTCCATGAAAATTATAACGAACTACTCTGATAACATCTTTTAGAATATAGCATTGGCTAAAAAATGATGAATGATGAATAATCACTTCATGAAAATAAAATAAAAAAAACTAAATTCATAATTATATACTCCCTCCGTCCTAAAATACATTGCCTTTTAGCATTTTGCACAAGTTTTAATAAAACACTCTACTTTTAAAAAAACATCATCATTACACTAACTTTTTCATAAATTTTATTATTTTTTAACACCTACTACACATTTTAACCAATCAAATTATTTTAAAAAGTCAACATCACACAAACCAATACAAATTATTACAACTTCCTACCTAGAAAACATAAAAGGCCATCTATTGTTGGACAAAATTTTACCTCTAAAAATCCATGTATTGTTGGACGGAGGGAGTATAATTTAAAATGTGCAAACTTACACCCAACCCAAGATGGGATGAGTGAATAAGTTTTATTCAACACTATAATATTGATTATACTGAAAGTGAAGGCAAATGTCCACATTCAATAATTGCCTGTTAGAGTTGAGGATTGACACCAAAAGTAACATGCAATGAAAACCATGGTAATTGCATCATACAATCAAGCACACAAAATGACACATGCATTTGTAACATGATCAATCAGCTGATTTGATCAACGTGATGGATATTTTTGTACTTACAGTTTTGGGATTTGGATTGAGTATCTTTCGTATGAGCCGAGTTGCACCCGGAGAAAACCAAAATGGACAAGAAAACTCAGCAGCATTGATCTACATTTAAATCAGAAGGCAGGTTAAATCAGAATGCTAGTGGAAGTGCAAACAAAATGTGTAAGCAGTAGTGATTTCCTCCATCATAAAAGCATGTTCTACTTCTAGGCTAACAAAGAAGCAGATGATGAAATACATAATTCACCTTTTTGAACAAGGAAGGAAGAGCTGTTTCCTCAAAGGGGAGATAACCTGCCATGAGAACATAAAGGATGACACCACAGGACCAGACATCTGCTGCAGCGCCATTGTATCCTTGTCCACTTAAAACCTAAGGAATTGGTTGGGAAGAAATATTTACCATGGAAACAATCACAATGTTCATTCAGACTCATCCAGATTCAAATTCTCATTCCAACTATGTGGCATAAGTACATAAAAAATTATGAAAAAAATGTAAACATAATCGACAAGGGATTGAATTGACAAATTCTAAAAAGATGAACTAACAGAAATAGTGTGGGCAGATCATTTTGAGCACATAAATAAGTATAAAGAAGTATATTTATTGAAAAACAGTAAATCACTGAACTATCAAGAAAATGCTGCACATCTAGCTTATAGTTTTTTGCCTTGATCAAATACAACATTTTCTTCAGGTGCAAGATCATTTTGAGCACATAAGTAAGTATAAAGAAGTATATTTATTGACAAACAGTAAATCATTGAACTGTTAAAAGTATGCTGCATACACAACTATTGAAATTTCAAATTTGAGCTTGCTATGAGATAAGATACCTTAGGTGTTCAACTTTTGAGCAACATAATTTGGTGGTCAACTTGAATTACCAAGAAAAATTAGTAGGCATAGCATTTGTCTATACTCAATCGAAAATGCTCTCAGGTACAAAATCATTTGAAGCACCATATTTATCAGAGAAAAGCTTATGAAGCCAATCAATATGGCACTGAGTTGATTAGTCATTAAACCACCTATAATTAAAAAAAATTTGCTGCAAACATAACTTTGCCAATTTGTTATTGCTAAACGATAAGTCACCTCAGGAGCAACATAATTTGGAGTCCCGCAGGTAGTATAAAGAAGTGTCACTCCCTGAAAAAGAAAATTCAGCAAACAGGTATTATGTACGAGCTTTCAAAATAAATTGATCCTAAAAACACATGGGAATCCCAAACTTGACTTACTTCCTGTGGCAAGGCACTTAGTCCAAAATCAGAAACCTTCAGATTTCCATGTGAGTCAAGCAGCAGGTTTTCTGGCTACAATAGGATGCGCATTGTTTTTCAGAAAACCAAGTTTTAAACAAACAGAATCATGAATAATTTAATGAGTCACCTCAACAGAACCTAGTCTCTCTTCAAAACAAAGCAAAAAAGAAGAAAACAGAATCAGATTTTGATTCTAGTAAATGGTCAAAAGTGCATGTACCTTCAAATCTCGATGATATACACCCTTACTGTGACAGTGTGAGACCGCTTCAATGAGCTGTTGAAAGTATCTCCGAGATTCCTTTTCTGAGAGTTTGCCTTTGTGAACCTGCACATATGTCCATCAGTGACAAATTGAAGATCAAATCACACATACAGAATGGTAAATCAGTAAATGGTCTTGTCTCATCCCAAGGCATCGCTAAATTGAATCTTAAGCACACCAAATGTCCAGAAATTAACTAGTTGAGGAAGGACTATCCCTATAAGCATGTCCCAACCTATCTTAATGGAGTGGTATTGGAATAATGTTTCTATGGACAAAGAAATTCTTGGACCATGGCAAAAATTGTTTAGGTTTGATGGATTACTAGACAAGTCTTACAGAGTGCCACCTTATAGCAGTTCTAGTACATCTGGTATAACTTATAGTCATTCAGTACACCACAATTTTAGCACTTGCATTTGCATACTATATATGCCAACTGTTATAGACTTACAGGTAGCCGCCTTGAGTAAGTCGTAGTATTTTCTAAAGCAAAAGAGTGAAAAAAAATGCTGATGGAAAATGAGCTACAAGCCTGCAAAGCACAGGCAAACAGAAGATAATACTAAAAGGAGAAACTTACAATTTTGTCGAACAGTTCACCGCCATTAACGAGTTCCAAAACTATATATATCTTTGCCCGACCAGCCAACACCTTAGGTGCAGGAAATTAGAGATCAAAGAAAAAAGGACATAGTGAGAAATCTATCAGCCAGAAGAAACCACAATAGGTACACAGCTGCACAAAAGCAGTCCTGTAAATATTTACGAGCATTTTGACACTTCTACGCACATACCTCATGCAATCTGACTATGTAAGGATGCCGAACAATCTTCATTATGGATATTTCCTGTTTAATCTGGATTTTTTTTTGGAAAAAAAAGAGTCAAATTAAGAATAAAACAAGGACACCAAACAATAAAACAAGAAGGAAACCAAAGAAACGTGCAGAGTTCAGTAAGACAAGATGAGTTAAATGCGGAGAAGCATCACATACTTTCAAATTTTAACAGAGTCTGTAAGGTAAATTGATAACGTAATAGGCAGTTTCCAGCAAAATGGTATTGAATCAAAAGCAAATTACTCGGATGACTTTGCACTAGCAAACTAATAGCATGCCAGTAAGCCTTGGAAATTTTTACATGGATTCAGTTATCCTCTACGTTCTATTTTATCTCATCCTCTTACCTCTAGAGTCTAGACATTTGTCTAATTGAGCTCAATCATCTACAAATAGAGAAACAGCTTATCTCCAACACTATCAGGTCGAATTACACATGTAATGAGAAACTTGAACTGAGAGCAACAAATCCAGTTTGAAAAAAAATACTCAGCTAGAAAACTGAAAACTTTGACAAAGAAATCAGTATCATTGGGAAGAAATTAGTATCATGAACTCACCTGATCAAGCATTTTGTGTTTGAGAATATTGGACTTGGACAGCACCTTAATCGCAACACGTTCTCCGGTCTCTGCATTCTTCGCAAACTTAACCTTGGCAAAAGTTCCTTCCCCAATCGTCCGGCCGACTTCATACTTCCCCACTCTCCTTGTCGTCGCCATTCAAATCTTCCCTTAAAACGCTCAGCCAACGCCGCAGACACTCATTTCACGCAAAAAAAATCCCCAATTGTAGAAAGCAAACACCACTGAACCTGCAGCGAGGCCCGAAATTGGGAAACGGAAAAACGAAATTTGCAGAGAATCGAAGAAACAAAGCAAATTACAAAGAGAGAACCGAAATCCCCAATCCGGAACGCAGAATCACTACAGCAGGGACAAATAAATTACTTCTTTTGGTATGGCGCCGGTAAATTGGCCGGGAACGTGTGAGAATCAGCAGCCAGAAATCTCGAAACGGAGGCCGTGCCGTCGATGGAGGACCTGGTAGTTTGGCCGTTTGGGAAGGACGAAGTGAGTTCGTACTAATCGTCGGGGGGATTGAACTGGCGGTAGATTTATAAATATGCCTATGGGCTACGGACGACTTTTTTTTGCAAGTTGGGTATAAATTTCACAAAACCACCCTAAAGTTGCATCATTATTACAAAAACTATCCATTAATTTAATTTTTTTTATAAAACTACCCATAAATTCGAGAAATTCCACAAGATATTCATAATATAATCTTTTGGTCGCGCATCTGTCAAAGACTAGTGGTTGTATGCCTACGAGTGCAAATGTGAAATGTGCTAGACTGGTATACTTAGTAACGGAGCCAGAAAGTTACACAGTGGCACAACTATATATGAGCGTTATCATTTAACGACATTGTTGTGTTAGTTTAAATTAATAGTAAAACTCTATATGATTGTCATGTATATAGGTTAAAACTTAAAAGGGATCGATTAGTATAAATATCCAATATCTTGTATTAGAGAGATCATCCAATGAATAATCAAATAAACCCTTCCTCTTTCTCTTCCTCCCTCCTTTATCCCTCTCTCTCCCTAAACGATTTCTTCAACCCTAAACTCATTCTTCCCTAATTTCTTCCTTTCAATCTCATAAATCCCAATTACGACATTACAATAATATGACAAAAAAAAAATGATGTCGTTTTAGTATAAAACATTATCGTTTTAGAATAAAACGTCGTTGTTATTGAGTCAGTAGACAAGATGTTGTATACTTATACAACTCCAGAAATGTCGCCTTTTATAAATAAAAAGACAAGTTGTTATACTTTTAACATATAATAATGTATAACCGAATAAAAAAAAATTAAACTTCAGTAACTATTACCTAATTGTTGAAATGAGTAATATAATCTCTCGTTTTAAAACTCTCGAGATGAATTATTGTACGTGAATGTCGATCAAAATAAAATAAAAAAAAAATTGTGAAATCAGATTAAAGTGATTAATATACCTTCAATTTTCAAACATTCAAAACTTTTTACTCGTATATCAGATTAAGGTGTATTGTATATCAAAACGAAGCTATCGACGAAGTGAATACATATAAGAAGTTCGTCGAAGGAGCCGCAGAGGCATGTGCTCCCCCATGCCCCCGCCCTTGGGTATACTCAATGACTTGGGGTTGTGTCATCATAAAAGTTAATCAAGTAGCAACACTTAACAAACGAATCAAGTAACATTTGATTCGATCTCTTTGTAACTATCTCATTCGTGACAATCGTGCGTGTGTGCAAGTATATAAATATAGTAAAATTTCATCATAAAATAAAATCAATTCACAATGGAACGAATTGAATATGTCAATTTTAGATTTAGTCGATTCGGGTTACACATGTTAACATATACATAGGAGTGTGCATAATTCCGCACATCCTGCCTTGTCCTACATCCCAATCTCATAGGATTTTGGGGGGGGGGGGGGGAATTCAATCATGTTAAAAAAAAAAAAAAACACTTGACGAGACACGAAATGAAGGGTCATCATCTCACAAATCTCATCTCATCCCGTATATATTCCCACACATATGTTTATTCATTTATTTATCTTGTCCTACACAAGATAGGTCCAATAAATTTTTTAAGAATACACATAATGTCCATTATGATTTCATCTCTTCCTACACCCAACGGGCACCCCTATATGTCAGCCACTTCGATTTCTTTTGATTCGATGTGATCAAGATGATATATTTACGGATAATATCGATCTCATCAAATCAAAAGAAAACGAAGTGGCCGGCGTGGGTTAGAAAATCTTGCAAATCAATTGATAGCCTAAGCAAATCAAAGGTTTTTGATATTTATGAGTTCATAGAAAGGTAAATTCCTTTGGTGGTCCCTAACCTTTAAGAGTTAGCCACTATCGGTCCCTAATCTTTTTAAGTGTTACTTTTAGTCCCCAACCTTTTACATATTGCTACTATTTGGTCCCTAACCTTTTTAAGTGTTACTTTTAGTCCTTAAACTTTTACATATTGCTAATATTTGGTCCTCCCGTCTATTTTCTAGTTAAATTAAACGATAAAATTATTTAATTTTCTAAATATATCCGAGAGAGATTAGAGAATGGTTAGAGTTACAAGCAAGACCGTCCAATGAATTTTAGGGGCCCCGTTCAATATCACCCTAATCTTAAAATATTTGTTTTTTTTTCCGACCTGCTAATTATTAAAAAAATATTTTATGTGTAGTTTTTATCCTATTAAAAAATGTGTCAACAAGTTAAGCATCTACTATTTTGATATGAATCTATAACTATATCTATATTATACTTTAAATGATAAGCAATTTTGCCACTTGTCCTATCCATGGTCAAAGTTATTTTTGGAAATATTATTTATATAATATCATTTATTAAATGTATATTTTCTAATTATATTTTCTAAATGAAAAACTATTTTAGTTATTGGGAATTTGGGCTTCCTTATTAACTATTTTTATTTGTTATTTTAATACAAACTCTAATTGTATTAGAGTGTCATTTATTATATTTTAAGATTTTCCACATATATATATTCAAAATTTTATTTGTAAATTATAACTTCACACAATGAATGATTTTTTAATGTGAAAATACTATAACACACATCTATATGTATTGATACACAATCAAAAAGTTAAAATATATTGTATGACTTAAAATGTAATAGGAAGAAGTCCTATATTTTAAGATTCCCAATAAATGATATTACGTAAATAATATTTCCAAAAATAACTTTGAACATGGATAGGACATGTGGCAAAATTGCTTATCATTTAAATTATAATATAGATATAAATATAGATATAGATTCATATCAAAATACTAATAAAAACTACATAAAATATATTTTTAATAATTAGTAAGTCGGAAAAAAAACAAATATTTTAAGATTAGGGTAATATTGAACGGGGCCCCTAAAACTCATTGGACGGCCTTGCTTGTAACCCTAACCCTTCTCTAATCTCTCTTGGATTTATTTAGAAAATTAAATAATTTTATCGTTTAATTTAACTAGAAAATAGACGGGAGGACTAAATAGTAGCAATATGTAAAAGTTTAGAGACTAAAAGTAACACTTAAAAAGGTTAGGGATCAAATAGTAGTAATAGGTAAAAGGTTGGGGACTAAAAGTAACACTTAAAAAGGTTAGGGACTCATAGTGGTTAACCCTTAAAGGGTAGGGACCACCAAATGAATTTACCCTTCGTAGAAAGAAATGTTAGAATGAAACTACAAACAATAATTATTACACTTTGGGCGTCTAAATGATCGATAACGTGACTCCATAAAAGTATTGAAATTTGATGCTGGTAGGTGTGATTTGAATCAGATTATAATCTAGTTTTTCGATTAGTATTTGAAAATCGAGATCGTTCGGGGCTACGTCAATCAAATCTACCCAAATATAGAAGTTGTTTCATTATAAGGGTGTGTTTGGATTCCCTTTCACCATTATGTTTATAATGTAATTACTCCCTCCGTTCCGCAAAACTTGTCATTTTAACTCTTACACAACTTTTAATAAAGCTAATAATTACACTCCTTTTTTACTAATTTACCCTCATTTATTACTCTACTTTTTACTTTATCAAAAACTACCACCCACAACACATCAATCAAATCAAGGGCATTTTAGTAAAGTAGAAGCAAAAATACCTAAAATGACAAGTTTTTCCGAACAAAAACAAAACTCTAAAACGACAAGTTTTGCCGAACGGAGGGAGTATAAGATTGATGTATTTTTATGTTGTTTGGTGTGTACGCAAATAATGTATTTTATTTTAAACTCATCTTAACTTAAATACATTGTACCACATTTAAATTTTGTATTAGAGTCTAAACACACCATAAGATATTTCACCATTTGATACTGTATTATATCCATGCTTATATTTATAATATATATATATATATATATATATATATATATATATATATATATATATATATATATATATATATATATATATATATATATATATATTATATTTGTTGTATTTGAATTTCGATTATCTATTTACTTTTTGTATCTATTACCGATAGGTAGATAGAGAGTACAATATGGATCAGTGTGATAATTAAGAGTTTGTAATATATATATTACTCCCTCTACTCGGAAAACATATCATTTTTTACGTTTTTTTAAAATGATAAAAACTATAATAAATATTAGTTTTTTAATTAATTTTTTAATATAATTTTATAGAATTATTTAAAAAAATTAAAAAACTATTATTTAATATAATTTTTATCATCTAAAAAGGTATGCATAAATGGTAAACGATATATTTTACCAAATGAAAAGAATTTATTCTATCACTATAACATAGGTCACTGCACGGTGGTGGAGCTGGGGTGCTCGAGCACCCCCTAGTCGGGTTTTTTTTGTATATATTTATTATTTTAAGGTAATTAATATAATATTTTTAAATGATTGCTATCTAGTTCAAATGATAAAGGAAGAAGAAGGAGAATCAAAGGATCTTGGGTTCAAATAATTAATTCTTCTTTATTTCTCTATATATTTTTGTTTATATCAACTATTTCATTAAAAATGTCATATTTATGTTTAAATTATACATTTAACCTTATCTTTCAATATTATTTTAAAAGTAATTATTTTTAATTTTTTCCTATATTTTTTGTTTCTCTTCTATTTTTTGGTTACTATCAAGTATCAACTATTTAAATACAAAAAATCATTTAAAAAATCACAATTTTAGTGTTTTTCAATATCTTTTTTTTTTTTTAAATCTTCTCAATAAGTATACGCCAAAAAAATAGTTTCACGGAATTTTTTAGCACCCATAATCGAAATCATGGTTCCGCCACGTACTGTCAGTGCGTCCACAACACATTTATCCGTACAGTGTTAAGGTTGTACTTGAAATGCACATATGTTTATTGTTTGGATCTTAGATCGTACCATACGAAATTTCTTCATCAACATAGATTGCATATAACTTCCAAAATAAATTGGTTGGAACCGATCGATAATTAATTAGGTGGCTTAAATGAGAAGTGTTTGTTCTACCTTTTTATTTGTCTTGTTAAAATCTCAAATAATCTACTTACATTGAGCTATATAAAACGGGAAATATATATGTCGGATTTATCTTGTTTTTTTTTTTTAACACAAAAAATATTAAGCGAAGCTTCACTCTATTGTTGTTATTATTATAAATAATAGAACTAATTCATCATGCCTTAGACTATATGAACATGTGTTTGGCGGCCTCATCGTTATTGTTTACCTAAATGGCTATATATAGCTCGCACCTTATCTTTTTTTTTTTGGTCAAAGCTCGCACCTTATCTTAGTCTTACCAATATGGCAATTAAACAAACTTCCCCTAGCATTGGAGTTAGCTTAGTCAATTAAGTGAGGCTAATAAAGCTTCATATATATATATATATATATATATATTGATTTTTTTCACGGGAAATAATTAATTGAGACTCCCACATTGATTTAGAAGTAAAATAATTATCAAAATATAAGGTCTAATGAAACATCATAGTAGTAGCCTAGCCGAAGATTTTTTCCTAGTTCCATTGAATTTGCGAGTTTCAATTTGATATATACTCCCTCCGTTCTAAAATAAATGTCATTTGTCCTTACATGCACGTTTTTTAAGAAGGTAAAAACACTATAAAATATTGTTTTTTAATCAATCTTTTTTAATAATTTCATACTTTCTAGTCATAAGTATGAACTTATAAAAATAATCGTTAAAAAAATAATATTTTATAGAGTTTTTACCTCATTAAGATACGTGCCGAAAAGTCAAGCGACTTTTATTATGGAACAGATGGAGTAATTAATAAGTTGTTGTTAGGACGAAAAATGATACTCCATCCCGTTTAAAAATATAGGTCTTTTTAAGCTTAGAATTTTGTTTAGAAATATAAGTCCTTTTAGATTTTCGAGGCATTGAGATGAGAGAAAAGTAACTTTTTAAGTTGTTTTGTAAAATGTTATTGGTTGATAATGGTAGTGGATAATTAATGAGGGGTATAAAAGTAATATTTTTATACTTTTCTTAATAGAGAAAATTTGCGCCTCCGGCGCAAATTTTCGGTCAAATTAATCGAGTGTCTCCCAAGTGTGGCATATTGGGGTTTTGTCCACGTAAAATTTTATGGACAAAATTACCCTCTTAAACCTAAAACAGTGCCCCCTCCCATCGAAATCTCTCAGATCTCTCTGTCTTCCCCTGCCGGCTCTCAATCTCCCTCAATCTCTTCCTTGATCTCTCGCTGTCCCGACCGGAGTTGCCTCCACGGCGGCGGAGGGTGCAACTGGCGGCGACCGAGGACGGAGGGTGCATTTGCCATGGCCGAGCAGATCGAGGATGGAGATCTGAGATCTCAACCTCCTCCTCCGATTCGTCGTCGTCGATCTGGTTGTAGATCTGGATCTGGGCGCGGGTTCTTGCTCCTGTTCGTCGTCGTCGATCTGAACCGAACGAGAAGGATGGGCGAAGGAAGACGACGAGCCACCTCGAAGCCAGATTTGTCTGACGACGATTCGGTGGAGAGCGAATCCGATCTCCAGGTTTTGTTGCTGAAATTAGTGTAGTTGTTGCTTCTATTATGCAATTCAATTCAATTTTTGCTCGATCCCAATCGATTGAAGTTGGTGAAATTTTTGCTCCAAGTTCTGTCATGAAAACCGGAGATTGGATCTCCGGGTTCTCCTGGTCTGTTTTCGATTCCGTCAGACGAAGAGTGTAGCGACGTTGATTGCGGAGGCATGGTGAGGTATGGTTGCTGCTTCTGATTCTCCGTCGTCCTCTGTATCGGATCTCCGCCATTGAAGGTGAATCCATGGCAAACTTCCATCATAGACTCGAATCTGAATCAACGTCGCTGGCTCTGCTCGATTTCAGCATGTATGGTTGGATCTCCCGATCTAGAGTTGCCACTGCTGATGCCTCCATGAGTGATTGCTCAGGTAATCGCTTAATTGAACGCGTTGATTGATGATTTGTTCGACTGCGCAAAATTGGAATCAAAATCATGTCTACTTGCATCCATAATTGTACGAGATCATGGAACAATGACTGAGAATCTGCACAAATTGAGCAACCTTATATTGTAATCCAGGTGCTGAAATGCAAGCGCGCGTGGATGTGTGCAGCCATGTCTACTGTTTTGGCTAGTGCACCAAGGAAAAATAGGTACTGCAAGTTACTTGTTGACAACAACTCCAGGTATAAAGGTCCTTTATGGTTTGTAAACGCTAAATGCAGACAGAAGGAGAAAATTGCAACACTTACTCTTGAATGAAATTTTAAGGTAAGTCATTGCCTACCGGTGTGAATGCTCGCGCTGCTCGAAGTCGGAGTGCAGTTACAGCTCCTGCTGCTCAGAGTCGGAATTCACGCCAAGCAGAAAATTCCTCCGAGAAGTCCGACTGAGCTCCTGCTGAAAAGGAAGGGCTAATTCCACTTGCTTTCCCTCTGTCGATAAGCAGTTCAGGTATAAGGAAGCAATTGCTGCTTTACTGCTGAAATGGGAGAGCATATTCAGATCAATGAAATGGGAGATCCGGATGACCTATTCCAAGGACATTCAGGTATAATTAAGCATCTGCGTTTCAATTTGTGTAAAGGAAATTGATTTTGGTTTACCACAGAAAATTGGAGATGCTAAATGAATTGTATTTGAAATATGATGTTGTTCTTAATATTTCTAAATCATGATTCTATAATGTTTTTATTTGACTGCATTTTTTGGTCCTTCTTGAACAAAATTATCTTTATTCTCGCTTTTAAACTTAAAGATGACAATGGATATGAGTTTGCATTTTGTAGAATGATAGAATTGATATAAAGTCCTCCTTGAGGGTTTTCATTCATTGATATAACATATATATAGGTTACAAAGGTATTGGGCCTTAATGGGCTTTTAGCCCACTATACAATATTAAGACCTATGTAATCTATCAAACCCCCGCAGTCGAAACGGGAGGGGTCCGTACAGTGAGACTGGAACGAAAATCAATGAAAAACTGTCTAGGTAAACCCTTGGTGAATATATCAGCGTACTGATAAGAGGACGGGACATGTAGAACACGGACATGTCCAATGGCAACCTTGTCCCTGACGAAGTGGAGATCAAGCTCAATGTGCTTCGTGCGTTGATTCTGGACTGGGTTGCTAGCCAGGTAGACGGCGGAGACGTTGTCAGTGTAAACCAGAGTGCCCTTCTGCAAGAGGCATCGTAGCTCAAGCAGGAGATTGCGGAGCCAAGAGCACTCAGAGACAACGTTGGCAACACCCCCGTATTCGGCTTCAGCGCTGGAGCGAGACACGACGGACTAACGCTTGGCTGACCAAGATACAAGAGTGTCATTGAGGAAGACACAGTAACCAGACGTGGAGCGACGTGTGTTTGGACAACCACCCCAATCCGCATCAGTGTAAGCCACAAGATCAAGCTTAGAGGAAGGAGTGATGGTGGTGCCGAGCTCGAGGGTGCCGCTGATGTACCGAATGATCCGATTCAAAGCCTGAAAGTGAGGTTCCCTAGGGGCATGCATGAACAAGTAGATCTGCTGAACGGCGTAACTGATATCAGGCCTGGTGAAAGTGAGATACTGAAGAGCACCAGCGAGGCTCCTATACAGTGTGAGATCGTCAACCAAAGGACTAGAATGAGCACTGAGCTTGTTGGATGTATCGACTGGGGTCGCGATGGGATTACAGTTGACCATCTTAGCCCGAGCAACAATCTCTGCAGCATACTTACTTTGTGAGAGAAACAGACCAGACGCATGCCGCTGAACAGTAACTCCCAAGAAGTAAGACAGATGACCCATATCAGACATGGCGAATTCCGCACTCAACTGCGAGATTATCGACGTCCGAAGAGCATCAGAAGAGGCGGTGAGAATGATGTCGTCGACATAAAGCAGCAGGAATGCCAAGTCTGAGCCTCTGCGATAGATAAACAGAGACGTATCTGAACGGCTGCCAGTGAAACCCAAACGGAGCAGATGAGAGGCAAAACGATGGAACCACGCCCGCGGAGTCTGTTTCAGACCATATAGAGAGCGCTTGAGGAGACATACATGCTTTGGACGCTCAGCATCAGTAAACCCCGGCGGCTGAAACATGTAAAATGTCTCGTTCAGATGACCATGCAGAAAGGCGTTCTTGACATCTAACTGATGGATGGCCCAGTTGCGCGACAGAGCCAGACTCAGGACCACTCGGATAGTGGCAGGCTTGACCACAGGGCTAAAGGTCTCATCACAATCAATACCGGCCTGCTGAGATCTACCGTTCACCACAAGACGGGCCTTGTAGCGCTCCAACGTCTCATCAGAGCGGAACTTGTGACGAAAAAGCCACATACAGCGAATGACGTTCGCCTCAGGAGGGCGAGAAACAAGAACCCAAGTACCATTCTTCGTAAAGGCCCTGTATTCGTCGAGCATAGTCGCCTACCAATTCGGGTCGAGGAGGGCTGTTTTGTGGGAGGTGGGAACGGGGGAGAGGGAGGTCTGAGTGGGGGCAGAGGGTGAATGGGAGTCGGGAAAGACGGGGGCAAGAGGGGCTAAGCAAGGGGAAGACGCGGCTGGCGGGTCAAAGGCGGCGAGGGTTGCGGCGGGCGCCGCATGAGTTGCGGCGGGCGCCGCCAGGGAGGGGTGTAAAGCTGCGGGCGCAACATTTGTACATGCGGCGGGCGCCGCCAGGGAAGGGTTTGAGGCTGCGGGCGCAACATTTGTACATGCGGCGCCCGCCGCATGCCCTGCTGCGGGCGCCGCACGTAGGTGGCGGGAGGCTGTTTGGCGGGGTGATGGGAGGTGGATAGCGGGGTGATGGGCGGTGGTCATGGAGACGATCTGACGGGGTCGGAAGACACCGGAGACGCTGCGGATGTGTGGTCTGGTGGTGGGGGGCGGTGGTGGTGGTGGTGTTGGGGGAGAAGCAGGAGCACCGGGAGAGCTCTGGGGAAAAAGGAAGTGAGGGAATGGTGACTCAGACTCTGACGGAGACACAGGGGGTGTGGGAGACGCAAAGGGAAACCGCGACTCATCAAAGGTGACATGACGTGAGAGAATGATCTTGTGGGTCTTGATATCGAGGCAAATGTAACCGCGATGATCAGACGGATAGCCTAGGAAGACACATAGAGTGGAGCGCGGGTGAAGCTTGTGCGGGGCTGTGGAGGACTGGTTTGGGAAACACAAGCACCCTAAGGTGCGAAGGTGATCATACCTAGGCTCGGCGTAATAAAGTGTCTGAGCTGGCGAGCGATGGTGAAGGGTAGTGGAAGGGAGAATGTTTAGGAGATAACATGTGGTGGATAAGGCGTGAGGCCAATAGGGAAGGGGAATAGATGCGTGGAAGAGGAGTGAGCGCATCATGTTGGTAATGGTTCTGATGATTCTTTTTTGCCTTGCCATTATGCTGAAAAGTATAGGGGCAAGACAAGCGATATGAGATCCCATTTGCGGCAAAGAAGGAGTGAAAGTCTTTGTTGTCAAATTCACGGCCATTGGAAACATTGGAAACATTTGATGGACATGTGAAACTGTGTTTTGATGTAGGTATGGAATCTGGCAAAGATAGGAAACACTTGAGACTTGAAATGCAACGGGAAGACCCATAAGTAATGAGTGTAATCATCAAGAAACAAGAGGTAGTACTTGTGACCCTCCTTGCTAGGCACGGGAGAGGTTCAAATGTCGTTGTGAATGATATCAAAGGGAGCAAGGGTAGAGGTCAAAGACCGTTGGAACGGCAATCTGGCATGTTTGCCTAGTTGGCAGGAAGAGCATAAATCAGAGTGTGGGTCTTTAGGACAGGTGACAAGGCTCTGAGAACGGAGGACATCTAGAACGGCAGCACTGGGATGGCCCAGGCGTGCATGTCACAGGCTGGACGACGATGCCGAGAGGGCGACCGGGCACGACTGACTGGACGCGGGTGGTGGTGTGACAGGGTAGAGCTCCCCGATGCTGTTACATCTCATGCGAGTAACCCCCGTAGTAAGATCGTTCACAGAGAAACCATAGGGATCAAACGTAAGGGAGACGTTGTTGTCAGTAGTGAACCGACAGACAGAGATAAGGTTTTTGACAATCTTTGGGGAAATAAGGACATTGTTAAGGTGTAGTGGGTGGGTTGGGGTCTGTAATGTGGCGTGGCCAATCCCCGAAGTGGCAAGACGACCACTATTTCCGACGATAATAGAGTGGGCAGGGCCCTTAAAAGAAATAGATGAGAGGTTACCTGAGGAGTTCGTCATGTGGGAGGTGGCACAAGTGTCCATGTACCAAGAAGAGTCTGAAGATGTCGGCTGCATAGAGGAGAAGGTGTGATGTTGGTGCAGAGACTTTGGAGGGGCGATGATCCCGACGAGAGGTCGTTGGCGATCGGAGAAGGCCATGGTAAGTTTTTTTTTTTTTTTGGAAAAATAAAAAAAGGTGAGAGAGATGTTGTGGGGGATGGTGGCCGCGGTGATTGGTGCAATCAAATAACAAAGAGTAATTAGCAAGGGCTAATTTGTTAACTACTCCCTCTGTTCGGCAAAACTTGTCGTTTACTATTCACGCACGCTTTTTTAGAATGATAAAAACTATATAAAATATTCTTTTTAAAATTTTTTTTTAACAAGTTTGTACTTATTAATAATAACTACGAAATTGTTAAAAAAATTATTTAAAACACTAGATATTTTATATAGTTTTTAGCTCCTAAAAAAGCGTGCGTGAATAGTAAAACGTCAAGTTTTACCGAACGGAGGGAGTAATTAGCAAGAGGCGAGAGAGAGGTTGATCGTGGAATTCCAATTCGAGAGGCGGCAAGGCAGGACAGGGAGGAGGAGGGCGGCGAGGCCGGTGAGGCGAGGGGACGACGCCGGCGGCGGAAGAAGAGGGGTGGGGTGGAAGGATCAAATTAGGGTTCCGTGAGGAAGAAAAGGCTGTGATACCATGTAGAATGATAGAATTGATGTAAAGTCCTCCTTGAGGGTTTCCATTCATTGATATAACATATATATATATATATATATATATATATATATATATATATATATATATATATATATATATATATATATATATATGTTACAAAGGTATTGGACCTTAATGGGCTTTTAGCCCACTATACAATATTAAGACCTATGTAATCTATCAGATCACGTGGAGATGTTTAAACAAACCTGTGGACCCGTGGTTAATGAGTTTTTCATCCTAATTATGGTAATGTCCACTAATGGGGAAGTAGCTTTGTTAATTTGCTTGATGTTTTAAGAGTTTTCTTGTGGATATTTATTTGCTTATTGTATGAAGAAGCAATGTTTTTGCCTTGCAGTGTCAATTACGCATCATTTTGGGGCTAAACATTGCTGAAAGGGATTAATGCAGCAGTGGTAAGTGATTCATCATCCCAATTTTTCATTAGTTGTTTTCACTTAATTTATGCATAAATTTCTTGACCCTTTGGATAGATATACTTGATTTGTTGTTAAGCGGGATTATATCGATCCATGTTCTATAGTAATTTTTCTAATTGGGGGTTATCTTGTTGAATTGGTCTTTCCAATGAATTGTTTTGATATAGATGTTTTTTGTTCTGCTGAAACCGATTTGATGATGCTGAAATCGATTTGCATTTGTAGAATCGATTGAAATCAACCCGCTGGAACGAGTTCTGGATAAAGGCGAGATCCAAGCGATTCAAAGTCTGAGAAATTTGCAAGAAATCAGAAAAGAAGGTAATAGGAATTCTAGATCGCACAGAAAACTCGGCGATTTCTAAATCATCTCTTTATCCCGGGTGAAGGCCCTCTTAGATTTAGCATTTAGAGATGATTTGTTTGATATTTTTATGTGAATTGGTTAGTTTGCTACTTTGATTGAGTTTACTTTGTTGAGAGTTTGGATATTGAGAATTTCAGCAAAAAAATTTTGCCTTTCTGAAATTGATTCTTATAAAATTCTATGAGCTACTATATGTTACAAGCATATATGACAGCATTTCAGCCTTTTAACATCTAAGTATTTCAGCATTCCAGTAGTTTGTATGTATAACATTTTCAGCAGTGTCAACAATAACCATTTCAGCATCAACAACGTTGCTGAAATCGGAGTTTTAGCATCAACAAAGTTGATGAAACTGGGGTTTCAGCATCGACAACGTTGCTGAAATCGGAGTTTTAGCATCAACAACGTTGCTGAGACCGGGGGTTCAGCATCAACAACAGTGCTGAAATCGGGGTTTCAGCAACTCTGGAAACGCAAAAAAAAAAACGAAAAAAAAGTAATGCGAAAAAAAAACTACTGAAATAGAGGGTGGCACAGGGGTTCAACAACTCTGAAAATGCGAAAAAAAAAGTAACGCGAAAAAAAAAACTGTTGAAACAGAGGGTGGCACATGGGTTTCAGCAACTCTGTAAACGCGAAAAAAAAACTGCTGAAACAGAGGGTGGCACAGGGGTTTCAGCAACTCTGGAAACGCGGAAAAAAAAAAATTGTTAAGGGGGGGGCACACTTGGGGGCACAATTTCAGCAAGTTCGTTTCAGTAGTGTCAGAAAATTGGTGGGCATTTTGCTAATATGGAGAGGGTGGGGGGCAATTTCCTAATATAGGCAAAAAATATGGCATGTATAGTAAATGTCCCATCTTAATATGTGTGCAAAAGTGTAAAAGGACTTATAATTTTGAATAGAGGGAGTAATAGCGAAGAACGGACCTGGTCGGACCACCCGATGCATCCCCGATCAACGATGGTTCAAGGCAAATTAACAATTGTAATTCAACACTCAAATGTTTGAAAACTAAACATACGCAAATTACTTCACACACCATTTACTAAAGAGGAAATTGGCCGGTCCAATTTCCTTAACCAATTTTTTGTTTTTTTGATCAAGTAAAAATTCGACGTCCCAGACAAGCCCGGTGGATCGAGAGGCCGAGAAACTCGGTGACGGATAAACCATCAATACAAGCTAAAGAACAAAGCAAATACAAAACGAAGCATAACACAGGTAAGATACCTCTACAATAAGTTAATAACGAAGCAAAACCAACAAAACCAAACAAGATGAGGACGAAAATGGTGGACGAAGCCAAGCACCATCAGAAGCAGCACCACAGGCCAATGATATATTAGGATCCGATCATCATATGGACAGTGAGGACGAAACCAGAGAAGCAGTCGAATTTCCTTAACCAATTATTAACTCAATGTCTGAAAAAAGTTTTAAGATCCTTCTTATAATCACATTTTTTATGTGTGCGTGTACGTAAGATTGTGATTCAGACTTTAATAATACGGAGTATTATGAAGTTTCTATTTTGCAGGATCCATTGAGACCCGTCCGATGAATGAAATTTAGCTTTCATTGGTACAATGAAAGGTTGTTTTCGGATTAAGCATTTTGGCTATATATACTTGTTAATTTCCAACTTTATAGAATATAACAACAATTAATTAATTGTAGTGTATAAAGTTAGGTTCTGATGCTTTGAAAAAAATAGAAAAAGTTATTTGATTAAGGTAGTGTCGTATTTCATGCACGTGTTTACAACAAAATGGTCCATCATAAAACGACTTCATGGTTGGATGGGATTTCGTTTTGGCCTCTTGTGATGGGGTTAGTCTGATGGACATCATAACTTGGTTTGATTAATTGGTTCAACGTTTCCTTTTTCTTTTCTTTTTTATAAAGGAAAGAATTTAGGTTCAGCCTAGAGTATCCTTTCGAATGAGAACTTGTATTGTAATTGTATCCAGATTAGCTTTAGGAGTTAAGTATTTTAATTGGGTCAGCCTATCCGCAACGCTGTTTAATTACTTCCTAGAGGACATGATGAATGTGGACCGACAAAAATTTGAGGAGGTCCATACAGGAGTTAGAAATAAACATTTTAATCTTACAAGGGCAATTCCATATGCTCGTGAGTGCATGAGTGCATTAATAATGCAAAGGTTACCCCGTTCGATTTGGTTCATCGGTTGTTAATACTCCATCCGTTAATATTAGAAATTTGCACATTAAAAAAAACCAAATAAAAATACACTTATACCCATAATTATTAGAGAAAATTTGCTGGGAAGTCACTTTTTTCGACTTTATTGGCGAAATGTCAAGGTTTTGAACAAATTGAAAAATTGTCCACACAATTAATCATCGCCCGGCTTCCTGATCCTCCCAGCAAATCGAGAGCGATCCGATTGAAATAGGTCGACGGCATCCGAATGAATTTCAGTTCCAGATCGAGAGCGAGCGAGCGAGGTCGACGGCATCCAGTACCCTCGTCTGTGGCTTCCCTCGACAGCAGCCATACCTACGTGCAGAACTTCGGCAAGGGCGACCAGATTGGAAGCTTCGATGTCTCGATCTGAAGCAAGGCGATTGAAGAAATTTGACTTCAGATCTGGAATTGGAATTCAATCGGCTTCATATCTAATTCAATCGGAAACGGAATTCGAGCGAGCGAAGGAGCGAGGGAGCGAGGCCAGAGCGAAAGAGGCCGGAGCGAAGGAGCCGGGTCTGATTCCAAATCGGGGACGACGGGGAGGGAGGTAGAAGAAGAACTTTTGGGAAACTACAAAAACAACCCCATAAATATGGGAATTACAAAAAAATATCTATATTTTATTATGTGATTCACATCTACTATATTTTTAATTTTACATTTGCACAAAAGTTATATTTGCACAACAGATTGTTATACGTGCACAACGTAAAATTATTTTCGCACAACAAAAAATATATTACATTTTGCACAACAAAATGTTATATTTGCACAACATAAAATTATATTTGCACATTGTACTCCTATATTTGCATGACAAAATGAAAAAAAAAAAAAAAAAAAACTAGACTTGGGTCATATTTGCACAACTTACGGTTAAATTTGCACAATATACTCTTTTATATTTGCACGACAAAATGTTAAAAATAAAAAACTAGACTTGGGGTCATATTTGCACAACTTACGGTTATATTTGCACAACATACTCTTATATTTGCACAATGTACTCTTATATTTGTACGACAAAATGTTATAAAAAAAAAAGAATTGGGTCATATTTGCTCAACATAAGGTTATTTTTCCACATGCACAACATACTCTTATTTTTACACGACAAAATGTAAATAAAAAAAAAGTAAAAAAGAGTGAGGCTATAGGCAAGATGATAAAATTGATATTGGCAATATGGATACTCCACCAATTTGTCCAAAAATGTGGACAACTAACCAATTAGGATAAATTTTTTGGACATTTCACAAACTCTCCCGAATTATTATTCTACCATTTCACTCTATGAAAAACTACAATAACATCTTTCTAAATTCTAATAATTACCAGGGCAATTTTTAAAACTTGATAAAAAAAAAAACCTAAAATGATACTCCCTCCGTCCAAAAATACATGAACTTTTACTATTCATGCACGCTTTTTTAGGAGCTAAAAACTACATAAAATATTAACTTTTTTATTAATTTTTTTTAATAATTACAAACTTATTATCAATAAGTTTGTAATTATTAAAAAAAATTAATAAAAAAGTTAATATTTTATATAGTTTTTACCTTCTTATTAAAGCGTGCGTGAATAGTAAAGTCCATGTATTTTTGGACGGAGGTAGTAATTTTTTTAAATAAGATTTTCTATCTAAAAAATTTGTTTTTCCTTGGAGTAGAATTCTAACATTATGTTTTAGATATGTTTTTTTTTTCTCAACGGAGGGAGTAGAATTCCAATATTTTTTTTTTTTTTTGGAAGCAAGATAAGAGTTAGGAAAGCCGCCGCCGAGCAGGCTTCTTTCCTAGAGCTAGCGTCCGAGCGGACGAGAACACGAAGTTCTGGATCAGTAGCCAAGCTATCATCGGCAGGGATGCAGTAAGCCAGACACGCAATCCTGTCAGCAATCGCATTAGACTCCCTGAAAATATGACGAATAGCAACATTAGAGATAAATTTAAGATTTATAGTCGTATCAGCCATCAGCAACTCGATATTCCAAGGGCACGACCAGTCGCCCAGGAGAGCCTTTATGATGACCAAATAGTCTCCCTCTATTAAGAGATTTTGGATGCCCAGAAATCTAGCCCTAGCAACACCCATATGAAGGCCTAATGCTTCAGTATAAACCGCCGATGTGTTATTACAGGTGCCCGATCCGAGCGAGTATACTTGCCCTTGGTGGTCGCGAATGACAAAGCCATACGAACCCGCCCCCGACTGGTAGTGAGAGCCGTCAAAGTTTAGCTTGTGATGACCTGGTGGAGGCTTTTTCCAGGCTTGAGAGTGGACCCTGGGATTCCTGGAGACAGTAGTTCCGTTGTTATATCCCCTCGAGGGTACGTTTGATGTTATATTGTGAGTGCCTTCTATTTTATCCAAGCGATCCGCCCAAGTACTCTTGCTAGAGTTACAAAAGAGCGCAATTGCCTGACAAGAAGTCGACGTGGTGTGTTGAAATACCAACTGGTTCCTAAAGAACCAGAGACTCCACCAAGCAAAGGCAAGCTTGGTTGTAACATTCTTATAACCAACCGAAATATAGATATGATTAAGTATGGTGTTAGGTTTAGTGTTGATGTCTAAGCCATGGTGGTTTGGGAAAGCAATACGAAGATCCGCAAGAAGGGCGATGGTCATGGGGCATTGTAGCAGCAGGTGGAAGGTAGACTCCGTTGAACTGCCACAGAAACAGCAACCAGACGGAATTCCAACATTATGTTGAAAGAGAAAGTACAAAAAAAACGACAAGTTTTTCCATCTAATTAAACATTATATTATTTTATTTTATTTTATTTTTAGAGTCATGGATAACTGTAGATAATTATCAAGATTTTAGCATTATATAATTATGAAAATTTTAGTATTTTCTTTTAATTAGGATATTTCATACTTTGTATTTCCTATTTAATTAGGTTAATGAAAGGCAGTAAGACACCTCCTGATTTTACAGAAAAACAATGTGAAACTCAAAACCCTACAAAGAACTTTCAACCATTGGAGAGATTGATTCGGTAAGAGTTGATCATCGTGATTCCAACGGTATTCGTGATATTCGGACATCCGCATAATTGAATTTGACTACTCCTTCGATCGATCGGGCCATCCTTTTGCGTGAAATTGGCATCATATTGATAGCTAATCAAATGTAATTAATAATAATCAAATGTCATTGGGCCAATGGTTGATGTGGGTCGTTAGGGCATTAAGAGTGTAGAAGGCCCAAGTGAGCCTGCAATTCATCAACTACGGAGTATTAATTAATAAAACCAATTTGGTGAACCTGCACATATGCATAGCTTGTTGAGTTATTGATAGACAAAGGCTCCTATCAAAGCAAAAAATATTAAGAATATGATGAATTATGGAATTTGTACGTTATTTAAATATATTACTATAAGGTTTGAGATTCACCTCTTAATATCTTTATTTATTGGTAAAGGGGGAGAACTGGGTTGGCTCACCACCCAATCGCATTCTCGTATCGAGCTATGAGGTAGAGTACAAAATCAAATGATCTGAGTCAAGCCGAAAGCCACCATGCATATTTCATGGGAGAAAGATACTTTAAAAAATGATTGAGGGAGGAGAAGAGATTCTAAAATAGTTCCCTTTTTCTTGTAACCAAAATTTACAACAACACACAATATAGGTTACAACAACACACAATGATCTGAGTCAAGCCGAAAGCCTGCAATTCTTCCGTCTGTGTTTCCACTCCAAAGAAATTTCTTTGTCTGTAGCCTTCACAAGGCACATTAGTTAGAGATTATCCAATGAAGATTTTCTTCTTCTTTCTACCTTTCATGAACTCCCTCTTCACAATCTCCATAGCAAGACTTAGCTTTCTACTATCCGATCCTCGGGTCATGTCATCCCGTTTCAAAATCAATGCAACGATTTTTTATATATATAAAAATTACAATTTTTTGCCCACAATTTAATCATTTATCCAACATTGGACATAGCTAGATCGACTAGCTATGAAAGTCTCATGTTACACTCTAAATCAAAAATTTATTTAATGGCATGATGGATAAACATAGAGCAGGATATTAGGGAAGGGAACCCGTAAAATTGACCAGAGAGAAGACAACCCTAATTAGCGCAATTGATCGAAGAGAGGAGCGATTAACCTTGATATCAAGGGAGCGATATTGTGAAGAGATAAGGGCCAAAATCAATGACTTCAGTCGAAGGATTCGAAGCAACATTTCAGCGAGCCTTCCTAGGGAGATATTGTGAACAAAAGATCCTTCCTCTGCAATGGATAGTCGAATTCGATCGGAGACAACTATTTTGTACTAGTGACTGTTACCTGTTGTTTGAGAGGGCGACTCCTTGCACGCATTCACGTAGATGGATACCTAAGCATATTACGTTGCTCCACATCAGCCTGCAAAGTGATACATCCGATTTCCCATCTAATATCTATCTATCTAGACTTTGGTAGCTAGAAAGTGATATTGGCACGGCTCAATCTGAGATCGTATTTTACTTTAATGAGTAAATTCGTCTTCGGATTGAACCGCACCAATATCGCTTCCCATGCTTCCTTCATTTGGCAACACTCCCTTAACTATAATGAGTACTCAAAAGATAGAAATATCAACCACTTTCTCATGATTAAAATGTGTATGTTATGAGGATTTTGTTTCAAATGGAAAAAGAAATCATATATAAAAACAATTCACCCAAAAAAAGGCCCTACAAAAATCATCTATATTTAAAAATTAAATCTCATTTATTTAATTAAACATGTTTAATTATATACCAGTTAGCCTATACCCTAAGAACATAAAAGACGATATATGAAGAAACTGATGAAACTCTCGACGACCTAGAAAACGGGCGGGAAAGTGCTGCAAGAATGCATATATATGACATATATGGAATTAAGTGAACCAAGATGAGAATTGAAGGATGCAAGTTTCTGTTTTTTTTGGATGAAACTGATCGATGGATACATCATCCATGGGAGAACATATATATGTCATGGTGGATAAAGGAAGTGTATATATATAGATATATACAAGTAAAAAAGCAAAGAGGTAGTGGGTAGGGTATTGATGATGCTTAGCTAGCTGCAGGGGATGAGAATGCATGGTATGTTGTTTGTGAAGACTACTCAAAGAAGGTGACTGAAATGAATAATGATGCCAATATTATCAAGCTAGGGGGCAACTCCCTCCCTTTTCTCTCATGCTTCCTTTGTGCTCCAAATTAACTGGTGAAACAGTGAAACGAATAAATATTATATTACACTAGTATGAATATTATATATGCATGTGGATATGAATATATGAATATTATGGTGCGTGGATATGAATATGATATTATTTATTTTATGTTATGTAAGTATAAATAATATCATATTAAATATACTCATATTTACATCATATATATATGGGATATCTCGTATCTAGCAAGGTCTGGGGTCTAGACCGATTTCATACGTACAGTTGAATTGGGTGAGTATTTGTATTTTAATGGGGATCCCTTTATGCATGACTTCTACTTTAACATGCCCCTTTTGCTATCATGCTCTTGTGGAGATCGATCAACCCCAACAAGGCAACAACTAAAAACAATGCAATATTATGTTGTTTTCTTGCAATTTATTAATGGTTGGTCACTCATAGGAGAGCTAGCAGCTAGCTACCCCAAATTGTGACATGCATTATAAGTGATATATACACATATATATACTTTTTCATCTCAAACCTTTATTAAGTGATATATACACATAGTTGAGAATGTCTAGCTAGCTATGATGAATGTACACACATATGCTCTGATCGAACAACCAAACATGTCAAATATGTTGGTAGAAAAAGAGTCACAAAATTGATTTCCCCACATATATTATCATGACATTTCTGAAACTATCAATAATCAATATTTATAACGTTTTACAATTAACAATACATTTGAATTAAGAATGAACATTAATTAAGGTAATCGCGAATATTGTCTTTCGGACGTATGGCTACCGGCCAATTGCGCTTTAATTAAGATCTACTCCGTAGGATATTTGGTTGATAGCCGACGAGAGAGCGGATTTGATAGATGATTTGTAAGTACTTCTATAGTGTAATTAAAACCGAAAACTTTTTGAAATAATAAAATTAGGAAGAGGAAATGAAAAAGGGTGGGGGGTGCAGAGACACCGGCGTTAAAGCAGCCTTGCCTTGGGCCTTCCATGGGAGACACTCTTCTTGGTTCTTTCCAACTTCAATTCCACTCAAAAGAGTGTTTATGGGAATTAATTTAATGCCCACAAATTTATCAACACATAAAAATGAAAAGTTGTGTCTTTTGGTATTAAAATTCCAAATAACTTTTTCATGATTTAGGGCAGTAAGTAAGTTGGCGTGCATCAACATTTTTTCACGCCTTCGAACCAACAAAGAAAAGGTGCTTTGCTCTTTAATTAGTTTGCTTGACTTCTCATATGTATGTTTCAAACTCCATGTTCAGACTCAATCTCATGTATTCAACTTGAATTACTTGATATTAAAATTAGGGGTGTGTATCGGCCTAAAATCGAACCGAACCGAAAATCTTAAAATTTTAAAACTGAAAGCATTAGGTTCGGTTCGATTATTTGTCGGTTCGGTTTGTGTTCGGTTCGGTTTTAACATAGTTGAACCGAATTTCCATATATAAAAAGAATTTTTTTTAAAAAAAATTCTTTAAAAAAATTCGATTTAACACAAACCGAACAAAAAATAAATAAATGTATTAGTGTATATATGTGTGTGTATACACTGTATATATTAATATATGTGTATATATACACACTACACTCTACACACACAAAAATGTGTGTTAGTGTTGGTTCGGTTCGGTTTGGTTTGGTTTGTGTTGGTTCGGCCCAAAAATTCGGTTTGGACCGAATCATGCACACCCCTAATTGAAATATCCTAGAACTAGCTAGCTAGCTGGCAACCGTATTGTTATAACGAGAATGATAAAGAGACAAAGAACGACATAAAAACTTAACGTGGGTCGGCAACAATGTATTACCTACGTACGCCTACGGGTAGAGAATAAGTTTTGTATTAGAGGAGACGGAACAGATTAGGATTATAAGGGGTCGACGTTTCATGAGTATATGTAGAGAAGAGACTCATGGCATGAAACCCTAAACGTACAATGGTTCAAGACATATTAACGCGAACAATTGCTTTAGTTAATTGAGGTCTTAACTCTTAACTCAAGGCCCATTTGGTAACGACTGAAATCAGAATGGAATAAAAATGCAATAAAATAATAATAATAATAGTCTGAAGAATAAGAGAGTAGAAAGGTGACGGAAAGAAGAGAGAATTTAGATGTCTGTTCTATTAGGGTTCTAAACAATCATATATATAGAGGATTACAAGAGAAGAGTAAAATGGGTATATCCATAATACATATATTATACTCTTTTCGATCGGAAATAAACGATGTTTGACTTTTGTGCACGTAGTTGTAGAAGCTAAAAGCTATATAAAATCTTATTTATTTTAATTAATTTTTTTCACCATTTAATACTTTTACTAATAAATATTAAACTATGAAAAAAAATCAAAATAAATAAGATTTTATAGAGTTTTTAGCTCCTAAAATTACGTGTAAAAAAGTCAAAAATCGTTTATTTCCGATCGAAGGGAGTATAATATTATCACACTCCATTTGGATATACACCCATTAAAATTACAAAACTGTCTCGTTAATAACCTCGTCTATAAAACCCAATGGGACAAAAGAAAGGGCTAAGGGGAAAAGAACATGTGCCGTTTGATACGCTTTGGTGATACTGCCCTGTTAAAAACCCTGTCAGAAAAACCCAGTGGGATAAAACCCGATCGAAAGGAAAAAAAGAGCAGTGCATATATTCTCCATTGAATTTAACATTCTTCTTGCAATTTTCTCATTCTAATAAGTTCTTCCAACATCTTGATAATGATGACTTCATGAGCTGAATGGTCGCGCCTAAACATTGTCTTTCATGTGCACAAGTCGAACATGTCTTCACACCCGACTTCGATGCAATTGACTTTCTTGTTTTTAGTGATGAGCTACTTTCAATGCACAAACAGATATAAGATACTTCAGGACTTAGTGTGCTTTTCATTGTTGATCTGAGGGTTATGAATATGATGTATTTAGACACGAAACCAGAAATTAAAATTCGGGTGGGCTAGATAGACTAATTTTTTCTATACGCATTAATTTTCTTAACGAAACCCTTAATTTAATAAAAAAAAAAATTAATTTTCCTTATTTTTTTACCTATTATTTTATTTTTTTAAAAATAAGGCGGGCTGAGAAGCCGACACTAGCCCACCCCTCGGTCCGTACAACTTTGTATGGTAGGTAGGTGTCATGTAGATGCTTTGTGTGTAATTTGATAAAGAGATAAACCATTTTTCTACCCTAAATTTGGAATATTTTTTAAAATTTTAATTAGCTTAGCCTTTTTTTTAATTGGATTCCTAGGGTCGACGTTTAACTTTTTTTGTAGGGAGTTTTTCTCAATTTAGAGTCTTATCCTATTCCTTTAGAGAAATCGATACCTGACAAAATTATTTTTTGTTATTGGATTCTAGTACTTAAAATTCTCGTTCTAAATAGAATACTACATTTATCTCACTTAAGGGAAAGTTAAAAGAAGCTAGTTGATTAGATAGGACCTTATCTTTTTAGATCTTATGGAAATCGGAAGTTTTATACATGTTGATAAGGGCTAGTTTGGTGCAGTGTGAGATTGTCGGAGGACGTATCCTCTATTGCTTAATGTCGTCTTCATTTTCTTTGCTTGTCGGAGGACGACGGCTGGAGCCCTCACTCCCAAGGGAGTTTTTATTGAAGGAAAGGCAGGGGTTAACCTGCAGTGCTCATCCGGACCAAATGGACCCTTTGAGCATCAGAGTACAGCAAAACCACCACAATGTCCGGGGGGTGGTCTAAAGTAACAAAACCAAGGGGAAGAGAAAACGCAAAATGAGCAAGAGCATATGCTAGGGAGCAGTGGCGGATCTAGTGTATCAAATCTAAGTGAGCGGAAATGTTTTAGTCATGACAAAGAGAAAAAATCATTTCGCGCAATCCATATATGATCCCGTTGATTCACTGGAAATGTATAAATCATTTCACGCAATCCAGGATCAGCTTGGATACGTACGGGATTCAGGTGTATCATTAGCTACAACTGGAGGCACACTTTTATCATTTTAGGATGGAGTTTCAACTTCATTAACTGGCAAGGAAGAACTAGAGATGGGAGTCTCTGATGTAGGTAGTGTTGAAGTTTGAGTCTCTAATGCAATCGGTGTTGAAGTTTGATTATTATCATCTTTCTTATAGAAGGACAAAAGATTCTTCAATCGTTTGGGTTTCGGATGATCGGACATCCTATTGAATCAAAAGTAACAAAAAAATATAAACAATAAAGTATATAAATTCATTCGGGTGATGTTGTATTACAATTGACTACTCGGTAAAATAATATATAAGCATAAAAAATAGATGATATAAAATACTAATCTCATCTCAATGTCTACAATCAAACTCTCAAACAATTTAAAACCCTAATTTAGTAAATTAGAAATTAAATAAAGAATAATTAGAAGAAGAGTAAAAAAACATACCTCACAAATTAGATTAAAGAAGTGGACCGAAGTTGAAGTTTGACAAACGCCGAAAAAAACGTGTTGCTTAGCCTAATACAGTAATACCGAAGTCTTTGCTTTTCCGATGTGTGTGTGGAACGGTGAACTTGGAAGGAGAACCGTGAGGCAGTGCAATTTGATTCCAAATTTTAAAAAAAATCGAAGCTTTGCTTTTTTTTTGGGAATGAAACGAAGCTTAGCTTTTATATTAACAAGTCTTTGGGCCTGAAGTTAATTAAGCCCTCTATAGCTGTATAGCACTGCCCACCTTACAAGAATTCCACCCAACAAAATAATTTTTTTTACCTTGCCCCAGAAATTTTGACCCAGCTAGTGCTGGGTTTGCTACCAAAGCCCTCCGCCACTGCTAGGGAGTTGTCTTCACGGATCTGTCAATCGGCTTCACCCCCTTTTCGATCATTCTCACCGCAACCTCCGAATCCGACTCGCAAACAACTTTTCTGGAGCCCCGTTTCCAAGCTTCTTCGAGACCATTCACAAAGCTCCACAGCTACAACCGAACACGAGCCTATGTTGTGGGCGAAACCCGTCAGCTAATCACCCTCCTTGTTTCGAATGACCCCACCAGCCGAGGCCAACCCCGAGTCTTTGATCGCACCATTCGTGTTTAGTTTGACCCATCCCTCGCTCGGCGCCTCCAGCATATCAATCTGGCATCTTTGTCCTTTCTATCGCTCATAGGTCATGCCTTCCTCCAAGCTTTACTATGCTCAAACGCCAAGGATCTGCATAATTGGGGAGAGAGATGCATCCCCCTGTTTTTCTTGAAGACAACTTTATTCCTCTTGATCCAGAGCCTCCAAAGGGTAATCACGAAGAGGGCGTTCCACTCCGTCCCTTCTGGATCCACCTCCTACAGCATGATGTTCCCCCTGAGCTAGGCGGCGAAAGGTAGAGTGCAAAACTCCAACCGTCACCTAGCCTCTTCAACCTGCATCCACAAATCTTTAGCAGCACCGCAATCTCTAAAAAGGTGTTCAAGAGATTCAATGGCTAGGTGACATATAGGACACAACTCGGAGTTTCCTATATGGCATCGAGATCGCTCTTGGTTTGTCAAAACACCTCCTTTACCGATCATCCAAATGAAGGATTGCACCTTCTCATTAACATTGAGTTTCCAGACCCCCATAAAGAAGTATAAATCTGTAGACTGCTCCTTGTCACCTCCATTAATCGCGAGATACCCGGACTTGACCGTGTACTCATCGTCATTTTTCTTATTCCATCCGAGCACATCTTCACGACCCGAGACCGCCATAGCAACTATTTTCAAAAGCGTAGCAGCGGGAAGGAAGTCAGATAAACTCACCCAAAGCCAGCCACTATCGGCGTTCCAGAGATCCGCTACCAAGGTCCTGTCAACATCATCGGCGTTGTATGGACAACCAGGGAAGCCAAATTTTCTTTTTCTGTCCAGCTATCCGACCAAAAGTGAATACTTCCTTCATCACCCATATACCAAGAAGAGTGAGGCTTGATAACAACAGCCAAGGCCTTTCTAATCCCTTTCCATATATGAGACGCACCGGACGAATTACCAAGGGTCGAGAAGGCGTACTTACTAGTCAGAATCTCGTGTCATATACCCTCTTCCCGATCTCCTTACAGAAGTCTCCAACCCAGTTTAGCAATGAAGGCTAGATTTAAATCCGACATACACATAATCCCCAGACCTCCCAGGTGTCTTGGCTAGGTAACCTTGTGAATGCGACGTTTCTCAGCCTAAGACCCCCCCACAGGAAACCCCTGCAAATCTTCCCAATTTTCTGCAATTTCGATTTGGTAACGGATAGTATTTAAAGGGTGGTTTTCTGCAATTTCGATTTTAAGGGGTGGTTTTGTGCAAAAGGCCCCATTTAAGGGGTGGTTTTATGCAGATTACCCTTTTTATTACATTATATATTTACATTTCGGTTGGGCTTGGAGCCATTTATTTCATCAGATTGGGCCTGAGGCCCACACACCTCTACATTGTACGTTCTTGGCTCTTCATGTTTGTTTTTGACTATTTCATTGGCTCTTCATGTTTGCTTAGGGTAATTTTTGTAAATAAACAAGGATTTGAAAATGAATTGACACATGAAATATGTTGGAAGGTAAAAGAACTTGAAAATGGCCCATACAAACAATCATGTCCTTCAACAATCCAGGGCAAAATTCTATTGATCATCTTTGGAGTGATGCATTTTCGAGTTTCTCCGAACATGGCTTTATGGGTTCATCAAGAAAATTGCCTTGGAAGGCTATGAAGCTTGTGGTTTTGATGACAAACTATATCATATATTTGATTGATCAAGTTCCATTTAAAATTTTCAAATCAAGTTACAGACAAGATCACTATATAATTATATATATATAACCTCTGCAGTAAAAGAGTAAAATCAAGATGCTGCTAAGTAAAGTTTGGCAAAATTGGCATATCCCTTTAGCCTTTATGTGTATACTTGTTGAGTTCTCAATCCACTACACTTCTACTTCCCTTTGAGCCTGCAATAGGCATACAATCCCGAACCTAGGAATCCGAGGAGCTGCCCAAACACGTTCAGCTGAACGCAAAACAGGGCGTTAACATACGCAATTCGGTTGCCTTAGAAAAAGGAAGAGTGTTAGTCTTATAGAAGCTGTCCACTTACCAAGTCGAAAGGAAGACCACCGAATAGTATCCATCCGAACCCAACTGTGAAAACATCCTGAACCATACCCATAGGCCTTTTAGTTTATGCAGGGAGGTATAACTCAAGTTCGAAACCAAGGACTTATACCTTCAAGTTACCACAGATGCTTTGCGTGAGGGCGGAGTTAAGAGTCGTGTTGAGGAACACAGTGTAGTTCAGCAAGAATGCCATTATGCAAGAGAGTATCATCACAACCTACACAACAAAACTGCATCTTAATATCGATCCCCAAGACGCGCCTAATCTAAATATCTATGAGCAAAACTATACATCCAAGTACCTGAAATCCAGGATACATCAGATAAGGGAAGCTTATAAGCTTCTGCAGGTCACCTTTGAGGCATGTCCATAGCAGCAAAACTGGTCCACATAGCACTCCTACAACATTTTTTTCGACATATTGGTTATATAAACTAACATATATTTGTCTTGCAATTGAATGATCAGATTGACAGATTGTGTTTATGTTACCATTGCACCACATAAGTCCAAAGCTATTAAGGCCAGTGGATTTCCCTGATGAGGAATCAACTTAGTCAGTCAATAGATAGGAATCAAAGGGTTACATATAGGATGAGAGTAGACAATACCGATACGAGCAATGGAGGCGAGATAGACTGCAGTGCAGATGTTGGATAGTAACACAATAGAATAGCTGTACAAGTCGAACGACAAGTCTCTTGCACCAGCAACAAATGCACCAAGAATGATCACAGCCACACTGATAAAGCCCTTGGAGGTTCCCATCACAAGTGACATTAGCATTTTGCGAAATTTCGTAGGGCTAAAAGCATCTTAAAATGCCTACCTGGCTACAATGTAGCGCGAATGCTTCTGGCCTGTCAATAGATACTCGACAACCATGGTAACCATCACAGTGGTTCGCCTAAGTGTGGTGTACATTGGAACGTTTATACCGCGCACAGATTCCATGGACACCACCTATGACAGCAAACTTAAAACTTAGCCACTGGCATAGCAAATTGATCAATGAAACAAGGCTAAAAGATTGTGCATATACCATATAGAGCAAATATGCAACTGCAAGGGGAAGGGTGTGCATCATCTTTTTGACCGGTACAAGAGTTGCTGGACGGTCAGCAGCGTCTTCACCGGCCATGAAAGAAATGATCTTCGCGCGCCTCAGTGTGTAAAGCAATGAACAAGAGCATATCATCTGTGACAAATACATGACAAGTAGTTTTTCAGCAATCAGCACATTGCGTCAAACGAACCTGTCAGTGAGAATAAGAAGATAAAATACCTGAAAGAGAGTGATCACATTAACATACGGAAACCTGTAGGAAGATAGGGCGGCTTTGTTGAAAAATATGAGTAGAACTGCATATGTCGTCGACAACCAATGTAAGACATAGTTTTATAAACCAGACGAAAACTTACACTAGAAAATCATGTTAGACGCGCGTTCCTAATAAAAAAATGTATCTTACTAGATGAAACTGGAGCGCGATTTTTATTTTATTTTATTTTTTCTTCCCGGACGAATAATTAAAAAGCTCTGTATTAGAGCTAAAACTGTTTCAACTTTTGATTTAACTGTACCACAGGAAAATATTGAAATCAATGGATGGACTCAAAAAATTCATCTTGCAGTACAAGTTGTTTTTCATAAAAAGTACTGTACTTTATATATTGAGGCTATACCACATTACCACTTGTTTTTTGTTGTGTTTCATCCACTATGTATAAATTTGTCCAACTTCCAAGTGTTCATAAGCCTTAGCACCAAAAAAAAAAAAAAAAGACTTAATTTGTCTCCTCTTGTTACATAAAAAATGTGTCTCCTCTTATTCCATTCCATTTAAAAACTTAAAACCATAACAGATTGAAGAACTTAACATAGTTTACCCGGTCCGAATCCTCTGCCTCAAATGTTGTTCAGTTTTCTAGAACAAGAAGTACTAGTTTTTTGCAATACCCAGTCGTTGTTCTAAAAATCGCGCCTAGGCATCACCTAACTCCTTATCACTTAGGATACGTCTAACGCTTTTTAGAACACTAAACCCAGCCTGACCGATCCAAAATGTCATCGAAACTCATTAATCGACAACTGAACCTCACCCATTTGATCCAATAGTAAAAATTACCCAAACCCAACTAGATGAACTCAAGCCCCAACCCCACGCTAACCCAAACCCGAATTTGATCCAACCTTAACAGACTCAAACTTGATCAAGTCTGACAATGACACGAACCAAACCTGACCCGATTGCCACCTCTAACTAGAACAACGTATATATGATCTCGACCGGCCAAATGTCATAATTCTATCTAGTGAATTGAACCCATTACCTTTAAGATATAGACTTGTTAGGGTAACATGCATGCGCACATAAAGTTTCATATCAACCAACCAAAAACACATTCCTACTTCAATAATTATATACTATGCAAGTACTGGGTCAAAAGTGTTTCATCGCACTATAGTCCTCTCCACTAAAACTCATACATATATATGAGATAGATAGATATCAAACCAATAAACTCTTCTTCTCCAATCCCATTCAAGTGCATATGCACATCAACCTCTCATTCGCCTTTATTTCATCACATCACACACTTCATTTTCCCTTACTTTGAACCAAACACCTCATCCTCACATGGCCTACGTCTACTCACAATATACTATTTGTAAATTATCTAATAAATTCTTATCATAGAAGTCTAGCATATAAGACCAGTGAGGTTTAATCGACGTGGAACAATCCATAATCCATGTATTATCTCAAAACTGATCATCACAAGAGCTAAACTTAAAACATCAAACAAATTCAAGATTACACTTCCACCAAAAAAAAAATGTACTTAGTGTTTTACTCTAGATTTTATGTTCCTATCTGAAAGGATGTTCTGTAAGTTGCGCGGATAAGAGAAAAATGAAAACACAAGCAATTAAGGTTGGGAATGAGAAAAGAGCATCTCACAACCCTACTTTATATTTTTGTGTAAGAAGACGGATTCTGAACTTATAATATGAAGGAAAAAAACGGCGATTGATAAAGCCACAGTAATAACAAAAACAATCCAGTATATCCTGATTAAGCAGAGTCTGAGATCAAAATGTACGCACTCTTTTCCCAAACAGGTTAAGAGAGTGTTTCAATAGACTCAAAACAATATGACTTATGAACCACATGGTAACAGGCCACGATGAAAATCAAATGCAACGAACCTGCGCAGATCATATAAGAACCGGCGGCGTAAATGCCTCTTCGAGTCATGCGCTTGTGGCGGGCACCGTCGTCGACAGCATCCAACGAGACGCCGCCACCGGCGATTGGAAGAGTCTGATTTTTGGGAACCTCCATGGCAGTGAGAATATGCAAGAATTCACTGTTACAACTTACAAAACTGAATTTTGGAGAGGGTGAGGAATGAATCTCAGAGTATGAAGAAAGAGAGAGATGGAGGGATATTTGAGTGGTGGGACATTGCTTTGCCTTTTAAGCTTTACAGCCGCACAATTAAGAGTGGGAAAATAAATTTTCAAATCATCATACTATGAATAAAGTTTTCAAAAGGGGGAGAGATAAATTAAAATAAAGGTGGGATCTTTAAGGGGTTTTTGGTTAATTGAGTTAGTGTGGTTTTACAGCCTTGATTAGGTTTTTGATTAATTATTTTATGTGTTAGGAATAATATCTAATAATTTATGTTGATACCTTGTTTAGGAAATTGGTTACCATATATACGTGTCATGTGTGTTCTAAGTATGTTGTAGTTGGTGGAAATTAGTAGTACTTGTACTATACATCTAACATCACCTATATGCTTTACAACAACTTTTATTTGTGGTTAAAAAAAGTTGATAATATTTGCACCCATAAAATTTACTATATACACTTGTGACTCAAGAGGAAGGATACTTTATATATAAAATATCCAGGGTCTATTTAAAAAAAAATTAAAAGATAAAATATGTGGTGTATATAGTAAAATTTTGAGTGTAAATAATATTGGCATAAAAAAAAGGTGTGATGTCAAGGATCGGATAAATCACTGGTGGTTGTACGTACGGGTGATTACGGACTATATTTCTTCTTAAGAAATTTATGTATTGGTGATTACGGACTATAATGTTATAACGAGAATGAAAATAGCGAAGAAAGATACAAAGATTTACGTGGTTCGGCAACGGTGTGTCTTTCTTTGCTATTTTCATTCTCGTTATAACAAACTGATACAAGAGTGGGCCGGTTGCACCGAACATTGAGATGGACTCCACATCTGTATCGATGACGGGTTAGTCGAACCCGTTTCATGAGGGTCTCAATTCCAACCGGGCTAGACTTGTGAATTCTGATGGATTCGCAACTGAGAGGAGATTGTTGGGACACTTGTGAATCCCACATCGGAGGTGAGATGATTCTGAATCTAACATATAAGTGGATAGACTACTCTATCTAACGTCAATTGGTTTTGAGATGGTACCCCAATCTGACTTATAGGTTGAGCTTGGAGAACGACTTAGCTCAAACAAACTGAATTAATAATTAAAAAAGTAAGATTAAAAAAAAAGAGGAATTGGTCAGGTTTCTCTCCTTGCCGTTTTTCAATTTTAAAAGATAGTGTGTAATACTGTAATGTACACCAAAAAAAAAAAGTGTAATGTAATACGAGAATTTTATCACAATTCACAAGAGATTAGATAAGGTAAGCCTTTTTCCCCGACTATAAAAATGATGAAGAAAAAGAAAATCAGGTTCAGGATGGTATTTTCTTTAAAGAAAAAGTACTTTCTAAAATTAAGTGAAAATATTCAGTTACATAATCTTCCCCCTTGGTCACGAATTCACAAATAATCAAATATGGGATGGATGAGTGCGTTTCTTAAATTGTACCCAATGCAAAGTAAGTGGATAGAACCAGCTAACCATTTCGGAATCACTCAACTGAAAAGAACTTATGGGTAGTATCCAAAAGTTCTCGATTCAAACTCCAGATAATCGCTCTTTATTTACAAATTAAATGATCCAGCTTAATATTTTGAATAAGTATCTTCTTCTCTTTTTTTTTTCCCGGTTTTTTATCCTATCGTTAAGAAGATAAGACAACGGTTAAAAAAAATTCTCTATTAAACATAGTATTGATTCTAAGAAAATAATTTTTAAAAAGCCAAAATTGCAACTGTTTGGAGAACTGAATCCTTAACGGATCTCAGATGCCTACTCTTGTATATATATCAATGGGTGAAAACCCTGAGAGTACAATCGTAACTGTACATGATATGGACACATATAAATAATATAATGCTAACATCCTCCCTCGGTCGCAGCTAGAGGTGAGCGAATAGCAAGACTGGAACGAAAAGAAGTAAAAAGAGGAGTAGGTAATTCTTTTATGAAGAACTCGGACCTGGCCTAGGGCGACCTTCTCTCTGACGAAATGGATGTCAATCTCGATATGCTTCGTCCGCTGGTGCTGAACCGGGTTCGACGACAGATAAACAGCGGAGACATTGTCGTAGTAGACCAGCGAAGCCGATCGAAGGGGAACCCGGAGCTCGCAAAGAAAGTTGCGGAGCCAGCAGGTCTCAGCCACGGCGTTGGAAACGCCACGATACTCAGCCTCGGCACTCGAGCGGGAGATGGTGGCTTGACGCTTGGAGGACCACGAGACCAGATGTGGAGCGGCGAGTTTTAGAACAACCCGCCCAGTCAGCGTCAGAATAGGCGATGAGGGAGTCAAACCGGCTGCGACCGAGATGTAATCCCATGTCAGAGGTGCCCTTGATGTACCGGATTATCATCTTGAGCGCCTGAAGATGGTGCTCGCGGGGATCATGCATGTATAAGCAGATCTGTTGGGCGGCGAAGGCAATGACCGGCGTGGTGAATGTCAGATACTGGAGAGCATCGGCCAGACTGCGGTAGGCTGTCGGATCCTCAACCTTAGGACTGGAGGCAACGCCGAGCTTGGACTTGCAGTCGACAGGGGTGGTGGCGGGCTTGGAAGACGTCATGCCGGCTTTGTCGACGATCTCGAGAGCATACTTCTGCTGATGAAGAAACAGTGCAGTAGGAGTGCGTGACACAGAGACGCCGAGGAAGTAGCTCAGGGAACCGTGATCAGTCATGGCAAACTCTAAACGCAGCAGGGCCATCAGCCTAGACAAGAGGGATGTAAAGGAAGCGGTGAGCACAATGTCATCGACGTACAGGAAAAGGTAGGCGGTGTCAGACCCTGAGTGGAACACAAAGAGGGAGTGATCAGACTGACAGCCCTGAAATCAAATGCCAGTGAGGTACGTGTCGAATCACTGATACCAGGCGCGAGGCGCCTGTTTCAACCCATAGAGAGACTTCCGGAGAAGGCAGACGTGAGATGGGCGGGTGCGATCATAGAAGCCTGGTGGCTGATGCATATACACAGTCTCCTGAAGGTTGCCGTGAAGGAAGGCATTCTTGACGTCAAGTTGATGGATAGGCCAATCCTTGGTAAGGGCAATACTCAGAACTGTGCGGATGGTAGCCGGTTTGACGACCGGGCTAAAAGTCTCGTCACAGTCAACCCCAACCTCCTGCGACTTGCCATTGACCACTAGGCGAGCCTTGTTTCGTTCAAGAGTCCCGTCTGACCTGTACTTATGCTTGAACAACCACATGCAGTTAATGATATTAGTGTCCCGAGGCCTTGGAACGAGGTCCCACGTGCCATTTTTAATAAGAGCACTGAACTCATCCATCATGGCGGCGTGCCAGTTCGGGTCCTATAAGGCCTTGTGGGGTGATTTGGGGAGAGGGGATATGTCGGGGGATTGAGTGAGAAGGTTGTATTTGGGGTTAGGTTTGAAGATCCCAGACTGAGACCGGGTCTTCATGTATTGGGCGGGGGGGTGCAAGCGGAGGCGGGGGGTTAAGTGGGGCTTCCTGCGGGGGGGAAGGAGAGGGGTGTGGGTTGCTGCGGGCTGTGCTGCGAGCGCCGCCAGGGGATGGGTCCCCGCAGCATGGGGTGTCGCGGGCGCATCATGGTGTTGCGGCCGCGGCCAATCAAAATGGTCGGGGGGCTGGCGGGGGGCAGGCGTTGTTCCGGATGAGGCTTGTTGAAATAGGTGGCATAGGAGGGGTGGGAATTCGTCAGAATTGGGTGGTGTGGAGGGGTTAGGAACAACATGGGTGGGTGGTGTGGCGAAAGGGAAGGTCTGTTCGTCGAAAATCACATGGCGCGAAGTGACAACCCGATTTGTATCCAAGCGAAGGTAACGATAGCCTCAATGGTGTGGGGAGATGCCCAAGAAGGCACATTTGGTGGACCGTGGGGATAGCTTGTGAGGGGCGGTGGCACTCATGTTGGGGAAACAGAGACATCCAAACACTCTAATGTGATCGTAGGAAGGGTTGCGCTTGTAGAGTGCCAAGGTTGGGATGGAGTTGTCAATGGCTTTGGATGGAAGGATATTATGGAGATAGGTGGCCATGTGAAGCGCCTCAACCCAAAAGGGGAGGGGAAGAGAGGCGTGATGTAGGAGTGTTCGAGTTTTGTCATTGAGAGTGCGGAGAATGCGTTCCGCTTTGCCATTTTGTGGAGAGGTTTGGGGGCGGGAGAAGCGGAGTGATATCCCATTTTGTTGACAAAAGGAGCGAACAAAATTGTTGTCAAACTCTCCTCCCATGTCACACTGAATAGCCTTGACGGGCAAATTAAATTGAGTGCGGAAAAATGTGTGAAAATTGACAAGATGACTTTGTGTTTCCGATTTGTGACGTAGGGGAAAAACCCAAACAAAATTGGTGAAATCATTAAGGACAACCAAATAGTATCGAAAACTATTAGCACTCGAAATAGGAGATGTCCACAAATAACAATGTATAAGATCAAAAGGTGCCAATGTAATGGAATGAGAAATGCTAAAAGGAAGACGCTTGCTCTTGGCGATTTCACGTGAAGTGCAAACGCCAGAGGCTTTATTACAAGAAATTAAATTGCTAGTGCGGAGACATTGAAGCACCTGGTCGCCAGGATGACCAAGACGAGCGTGCCACAAGTCAGAGCGAAGGGCGATGAAGGCGGTGGGGGCGGTGGGAGACGTTTGGCGAGCAGTGGTGATGGGGTAGATGTCGCCAGAGCTATTGCAGCGCATGATTGGGGTCCCCGTACGAACATCCTTCACAAGAAAACCAAACGGGTCAAATTGGACAGCCACGTGATTATCAATGGTAAATTGACGAACAGAAATGAGGTTTTTAACAAGGTCAGGGGCAAGCAGGAGTTTGTTGAGGCGAAGGGGTGGGGCATTGGGAAGGGTTGTGTGACCCGAACCGACAATTTTAAGAGATTCGCCGTTTCTGACATAGACAGAAGGTAAAGTGCTAGAATTAAAAATAGTTTGTAGGTTACCTGGTGCGTTCGTCACGTGAGAGGAGGCCCCGGTATCCATGTACCAGTTGTTGTCCGGCTGCTGAAGTCCCATGGTGGAGAAAGCGGCGGAGAGGTTGGTGTGCATGGGGTTCGATGGATGCTGCTGAGAAGCGTACATCGCCGGGGAAGGGGTCGGCTGCTGTGGCTGACGTTGCGGGAAGACCAAGCCTGGAGGGGGGTATCCCGCCCACGTCGGATAAGGGCAGGACGGCGGAGCGGGGGACCAGTGCTGTTGCGGGTGCTGCGAGTACCAGCTCCCTGGCGGCGCCCGCCGCTGTTGCCGCCTCTCTCGCGTCCTCCGCGCTGTTGGTGTGGTCTGGATTGGGATTGGGGAATTAGGTTTGGGGCTATGAAATCCATGGAGGAAACAAGAACATGGGAAGGACCCTGAGGGCGTCCCAATCTAGCTTATTATTCTATTGTTTAAGGGTATATAGAATAGAAAAACCGTTTTTTCATACTCAATAATAAAGAGTCTAGTCGGTCAGTCAGGGCAAGTCGGTTTACGAAAATAAAAACGAAGAGGCTAATGCAGCATGGACTAGGCTACTACCGAATTTTTTACGTAACTGGATCATTAATGAAACAGGCGCATTTAAGAACCAATGCAGTCCATTTATCAAAGCTCGGCCCATTTATTCACTTCGCAAGAATCCATTCATGACTAACAAACAAGCCAGTAAAAAAAACCAAATTGATGGAACGAAACTGACGAATTTTTCAATTCCTTGTGTTTGGACAGTCGATTATTATAATTAATTAATAATATAGATGGATATATAGATAGATAGATAGATAACTAGATGCACGATTACAACTACAACTCGAGATTGTTGAGAGAATGAACTAATGTGAATGGATCAAAAGTTCCGAAATTGATAATATGAACACATAAGTCTTAGTATATAAGCTAGTGAGTTACTCCTCTTATTACCGATTGGTTTTAGAATGGAACCTCGCTCGACTTATGTGCTAGGATATTAGTGCATGGGCACATGTGTGCACACGACCTCCGACTCGAGTCTCAACAGACTTCAGTATGGTATCAGAGCAGAAAAGTCAAACGGCCCGACTTTCGATCATGGGCTCTCTAAAAAGATATGAGATGCTAAACCCTTGCGGAGTAGTTGCACTTGCGGGGTTGAGAGAAAGAACTAATGTGAAGAAACCGGGGGCGTGTTGAGAGAATAAACTAATGTGAAGAGACTAAAAATGTCTCACATTGATAATATGAACATGCCCCCGGTTTCATATTATCCAACCGTTTAAAGTCCCCGGTTTGTCCGTTCGACTAAAAAAGTCTCTTACTCAAATAAGTATTCCAATAGTTCTTCACTTCATTGTCCGTTCGACTAGGGAGCCTCCCCGCAATTAATGACCACCTATTTGTTGAGATTTGAAAGGACAAAAATTAGCCAACCGTTTAAAGTCATTTACAGGTAGTTGGGCTTTATACAGAAACCAACAACGTCTTTGTGTGTTCTTTTATCTACCAAAATCCAATATCTCTATGTATAATCAGGAAGGAATAAAATCTTTCTTTTTGTAGAGCCTTTTTTTATTCTGTTTGTATATATATACTACTTTCTGAATATATAAATCATCATTAAATATTCCAAAGTATATACACCACTTCTATGAGTACATGATCTAATGTTTATACCAATGCTTTGCTTCAATTCAAGGAATCAAGCTAAATATACAATGATATATTGTTCAACTTTTAATTGGATTGGAATCTTGATAGAAAGATCACTACTTTTGAGCTTAGAGTTTACTTTTAATTAGGTGCAATGATATGATATGATAAACTTTTAATTGCACTGTGTGAAAATAGACTAAGAATCGGCTACAATAAGCTGAGATTAGAGTGCAAAATATGGAAGAACATTCAATGTTCTACATATGGATGCAGTGAGCAACAAATGGCAAATGAGAGAGCTCATCATAGGCGGCAGCAATCCCAAAACCCTACCAATCTTGGTAGTGAGTGCATTGCTATTTATATGAGTGCAAACAAAAGTCATGTGACTAGCACATGATCCTAGCTAGATAGGGACAAAAGCCCTTATTACACAAAAGGAAAAGAAAGCATGACTAAGAGCATTTAGCTAGGAAATAAGGTCTTAATGAAAATGAAATGACATTGATCATGATCTAGGATCATAACCATAGAGCAACCATAGAACATAATCTTCATACCCACCCCCTTCAATTTGGGAATGGTGGGAGACCAATCAAACCCAACTTGGACGAGATAAAATGATGTTGTATTTCACCAAGTGGTTTAGTAAGGAGATCTGCTAACTGAACTCCAGTTCTAACATGTTGTGGAAGGAGGACTATGAAATAGGAAGAGGACAAGATGTTGCTCAGGGTCTTGCAGTAGTTGTCCATTATTAGTGGACAACTTTAAACCTCTAGGAAGAGGACAAGATGTTGCTTTACATTCCATCATCTGGCAATCATCCAGAATATCAAGGATGTACTTCCTTTGATGTAACATTGTTCCATTTTTATCATGCATAATTTCAAGACCAAAGAAGTATCTTGCAATGCCAAGATCCTTTATGGTGAAGGCTCTATGTAGGGCTGCTTTGGTCTCATCTATCACCCTGATATCATCACCAGTAATCAATAAATCACCCACATACACTAAGGCAACAATAATGCCATTCTGAACCTGCTTAATGAACAATGAGTAATCTTCAATGGATTGCTCATATCCTAGGCTCTCTAGGAATTTACATAGCTCTGGGTTCCATTGTCTGGATGCCTCCTTTAGACCATAAATAGACTTCTTCAACTTACAAACCTGACCAGATTTGCCAGTAATATAGCCTTCTGGAGGAATCATGTGCACTTCTTCCTCTAGCTTTCCATGAAGAAAAGCATTATTCACATCTAGCTGATATAGATCCCAATTTCTGATAGTGGCTACTGCAATCAGAATTCTCACAGTGGAGAATTTAGCAACAGGAGAGAAAGTATGCTTATAATCTTTCCCTTTGATTTGATTATAGCCCTTGGCAACCAGTCTTGCCTTGTATCTTTCCACTGACCCATCAGGTCTATACTTTATCTTATACTAGTGCAGGTCCCGTCCCCTGTACGGAGAATACATTAATACAATATTATAAATAATCTAGCTAAATTCTAATAAATAAAAGTTAATAATCTAAATATAAATAAATTTTCCCAAAAAAAAATATAGATATAAATAAAAATTAGTTCGACATATTATTACGTTTGTTTGCTAAAAATATCTATGCACAGATGGATTGTGGCTACATATTATGGCTACATAATAATTTAATAATTTATTTTGGCCTTAAAATAACAATGATTAAATACTTAATTTTGATATAAATAATTCTCTTCACCCAAACAATAATCTAGATATAAATAAAATAGCACCTATTAAATACTACGTATTTATCTATTAATATTTTTTGGTAAGTATGAATATGAAATATTTTTTATTTATATTTTTTCAACTAACTAAATATATATATATATATATATTAATAGATAAATACTACGTATTTATCTATTAATATTTTTTATTTATATAGATTGTGACTTATATGACTTTCTATAAACTATGACAATATATTATTTAATTAATTTTTTCCCCTAGAATTAACCACAGCGCGCCTCATAAGATTTTTTTTCCCCTAGGATCAACCACAACGCGCCACATATGACGCTATGCATCGGTTTTAGTATATGTAATATAGATACCCACTTGCTTCCAATTGCTTTATGATCAACTGGTGCATCCACTAACTCCCAAGTATCATTCCTCTCTAAGGCTTGTAGTTCTAAATTCATAGCATCAAACCATTTACTGCTTTGCACAACTTGCTTAAAACCGTAAGGCTCTTGCTCAATAGCCATATGAACAAAAGAGGTCACAACCTCATGATTCTCATGAATAGCATCCCCAAGGCATTCTGCTAAGAAAGACTGTGACATAGAAGTTCTCCGGTGACCACTTCTGCAATCATAGTCTTGGAGATGTCTAGGCAGTATATGCTCTATAACTGATCTTCTTAGAGGAGGAAATTCATTTAAGTCTTGCAATATTTTTGCAGGCATATGATCATTGCTTCCAGTTGAAGCTAAAGAATCAGCAACTTGAGATGGTAAGGATGATTGACTGGAATCCACACCCAAATGTGTATTGTAAGGGGGGGAATAACTATCTGAAAGGGTCATGGGATGAGTGGTTGTGTATTGTTGTAGGGAGGAAATCGAGTTTAAAATATAATGAAATAGATCAAACCAGATTCGTGCCCACGCAAATGATTACAAGACCTCCTCCTGATGTAGCAGCGGGAAGTCAGGATCGATCCTCGAGGAAGCGCGTCAGCGGATCTCAGGTAGCGTAGGAATCTCACAGGCAGAAAATCAAACAGACAGAAATAACAGAGAAAAGCATAAAAGAAAGCAAAGACAGCAGCTTTGGTCGATATCGACCACTATTACTCGATATCGAGTATGAAAATCGACCACAGTAGCTCAATATCGACTCAACAGAAACTAAAACTCAGCAAAGTAACTCGATTTTGAAAAATCAACTCGACATCGACCAATTACCTCGACGTCGACCAAATCTTCTAGAGATCGAGTAACAGCAGAAACTTAAATTGCAATTTTTCGTAACACATAACACGATTTTCGACAAAATAAATCAATAAACTAAAGACTTTCAAGGTCAGGGTTTCAACACCACAACGATAACCATGCAAAATAATACATAAAGGCATAAAAGATCATGCATTTCATCAAATAACTTTCGTTATTAACAAATAGGAAGATAGAGGCTTTCGCATAACCCCTAATTGTTATTAACCCTTTTCACATAATTAATCCAAGTTCTATTAAGATCACTTTCGCTTCAATAACACAAACAAGGATCACCTTCAACTTTCGCAAAAAAATCATGCTTGTAGGGATAGAAGACGAATTGCAAAAAAAGATCAAACCTTTACCGCATCATCTCACATGGCTACCGTCGGGCTCACCCCGACCCTAGAAGTGGGTGGACTACTCGCTCTTCATCATCAATAGACTCATCAATAATAAAAGGAAATAACGTTGCATTAAAATAAAACTAAAAAAAAAAGCTTACAACCGAACAAGCCAAATCCGCTCTCGCCTCTCCAGCTTGCTCTCGCCACAAGCTCTCTCTCTACTACCTCTTCTCCTTCTCTAGAACTGAATGAATGATTGAATGAATAAAAACCAACCCTATAGGCTTTATTTATAGCCTTCATTCCCTCTCTAATTAGGAAAGAAAACTATATCTAAATCTATATCTATCTATCTTTTATCTAAAGATTAAAACATGGAAATAAATAAATAAATCCAAAAAGGAATTATATCTAATGTAAGTAAATATCTTCTCTTGACTTGATAGCACTTGATAGATCTTGATGGAATTTGATCTCGAAAATATCTCCATCGGATTCGGGATAGAAACATAACAAGACCCGGATAGCTCAATGTCGGCCACTGTTGTCCAACTCGATATCGAGTAGTTTCCTCGATATCGACCAACATTTCCTCAGTTTCAGCTCAGCTAATCGATCTCGGCTCCAGAAGTGAAAATCGACTTAGTTGTTACTTGATATCGAGTAGTTTACTCGATATCGACTTGAATCTCTCAGCTCCAGCTTGCTCGTGTCGATGTCTGGATCTTCACTCGGTATGGGGTACTCGATATTGACTTAGGATAGTCGATATTGACTTATGTGTTCTTCCTCTTCCTTAGCTTCCTCGATTCTGGCTAAATCTGGTGGAAATCGAGTGACTTACTCGATATCGACTAATAGTACTCGATATCGACCAAGCTGTGTTGACCCAATTTTCTTGCTTCCAGCTTGATTTGTCCTAGTTCTGCTGATCCTTGACATCGGACTTCTGTATTTGACTTCGAGCTTTTCTTCCTTTCTCAGAACTGCTGTAAATTGCTTCGATTTCTGCGAAATTAAACAGAAACTAGTGTAGATTCCATAATTTGGAAAATAAGCATAATTAAACTACATAGATTTTCAACTATTCTAGCCCGAATGCATGAAATGTACGCAGAAAATGATGTAAAAGTAACTATAAAACATGGCGAATTAGGCTGACATCAAACACCTCATACTTAAGTTTGCTTGTCCTCAAGCAATACTTTTAATTGTCATCCAGGGGAAACAATCAAACTCTCAACATAATAGATTCATTGCCATATGTCCCCGCAATCAATTACCATCCTCGAAAAGGTACTAGTGTCACAAATCCATGCATGTGCAATTTAAAAGCAACATCTACTCACAAAAGGAGGGTTACAAAAAAATAATTCATGTGACAAAGCAACAATAATCAAGAAGACTTTAATTTAAGCTCAATAAGGAGTAGATTGGTAAAAGGCTAAAGGTGGGCAATTTTTGGCAATGTGGTACTAATAATCCGGGGAAATGGAGTACTTTCCAAAATTTCATACCACATTCCTTCTTCATAAGAATCATCACCTTTCTATCATCGCTTATTGATTTTTTCAATATTATGCTTTTACTTCTCTAACCTCAGCACTGCCTTCTCGCGAGTCACAAACATGGGTGTCATGAATGGCCTCGGATACTTAGTGCTTTAGACTCCTCACATATGTGTCCCATCTCGCTAAACTATTATCTTAGCGAGCAGGGTCGATCTACCTTTATCTCCTGAGGTGATCGAATTTTCTTTCACTCATTAAATTTGCCATAAATTTGAAACAATTTCCTACCAAACTTCAATAATGATAATAACAACAACACAAACACCACATAATAATCTCCATAATGTAACATCATTCTCAACATAATCCCCGGATAGGAAATAAGGTAAAGAATGGGCAATATTTAGATCATGTGGAGCATAATATGAGATAAGGCATAATATGGCTTTTGTGATGCATAAGCATATGTAAAGGCTAGGATATAAACAATGAGCATTATATGAAAATATAAAGTCCTCCATCCTCTTATCATGCAACATGTCAAAAGCAACTTCAAATTTTACCTCCTTTCATGGTTTCCAAGAAAATATGCACTTCATTATGACTTCCCTTTACTAAGCAATTTCATGCTATATCTCTAATGAATCCAATTTTGCATCATCGAGTTCAATATAAGCTTCCATGACACTAATCAAAATTTTCAATGGGGGTCATTTTTATAAACTTTGGAAAACATGCATGTAAGCACATAAATCAATAATGAATTCCAAAATAGCCATGTATAAGCAATTCATGAAATAATGCACAAATAATGTCAAATAAGTCAAATATGCACAAAGTAAGCCTTCCCCCCACCCCATACTTAAACATTACAGTGTCCTCACTGTATAAAAACAAGGGTAAAGAAAGAAACTCACTAGACAGGTGTGCAGAATGTCAAAAATCGAGTGCTATGCTGCTGGGCCTAGTCCGATTTTAGCTTGCTTCTATCCCCATGGACCTGAAAAATGTAGAAGAGAAATACCCACAATAGAAAAACTAAAAGTTCAAAACCAAAAACAAACAAAAGCAACAATGTCCAAAAGTCCCAAAAATAAATGTCTATTTACAAGCTCTAGATTTTATAGTCGCTAGGCCGACTTCTCCATTAAGCTCAAGGTGGCATTTGCAGGGCCCATGTAGCTTGGGGTTCAAATAGGACTCCATTCTTGTCCATCAGGTGCAATCCTCCTGAATGGATCTTGTTCACCGTGAAGGGCCCCATCTTCCTCCTGTTGAACTTGTTGGGAAACCAATGACCCTTTGATTTGGAGACATAGACTTTGTCACCGACTTCATATTCTTTGGGCTCATCATTGGAAATCCTACATAAGCGCACATACGAAGGCAAACCTCTCCCATGTATAGATAAATCATTAATGGAAATAGGAGAAAAAAGATTCATACCTTGGCTTACCTTCGCGGAATCGGATGTCGGAAGCTCCCGAGGGTCTGGTCGATTTCGAGTTAGGTTACTCGATATCGAGTTGTGCTGCTCTTCTGGTGGAATCTCAGTCGATATGGAGGGAGATGGGTCGATTTTTCCATGTCGATATCGAGTAGAGTTACTCGATGTCGAGTGTGTCTGCTCCAAATCGACTTGGCTTGGCTCATTATGGGGGATCGACTCGATGTGTGTAGGTCGATATCGACCACAGTGAGTCGATATCGAGTTGCTTGAGTCGATTTTCTCCTGCTCGACTTCTGGTGGGGTCAGCTCGACATGGGTAGGTCGATATCGACTTGTGGTGGCCGATATCAAGTTGTTTTCTGGGCCAGTCGATTTCTCCTGGTCGATATTGACCCCATACTCAAGACCTGGCAAAGCATCCGAAAAATAGTAAGTCCAAATCGACTTACCTGGGTCTATGTCGATTGGATTCTTTGCTCGATTGTTCAGGATGGACATAATCTCTTCCACATGGTCTTCCATATCCCTCTTTTCTTGCTCTTCAGGCGTCATATTTCTTACCTTAGGCTCCCCGCAAGTAATGTAGCCAGCTGATATAGACTTTACCTCTTCCATGTGACATGTATGCCTTCCAGTTTTATTAAAGGAATACTCAATTACCTCATTGCTGATGTTGAAAGTGAGCACTCCCTTCCTTACGCTTATATTGGCATCCACCGTCGCCAAGAAGGGTCTTCCTTAAATAATTGGACAAGCAGGGTCCTCCGCCATATCAATAACTAGAAAATCAGCAGGGACAAAGAACTTACCTACTTGTACTGGCACATTATCCACCGTGCCTGTTGGGATGACCACCGTGTTGTTTGCCATATAAAGCTTAGCATCCATAGACTCTAGGGCACCTATCTTAATCTTGGACCATATTGACAGAGGCATTATACTTACACTAGCTCCAAGATCACATAAATCATTAAATTTGTATTGACCAAATCTAATGGTTATAGCAAACTTACCTGGATCTAGCCTTTTCTCAAGTATGTCCATATTGCTGCACTCCTCTCCGATCTCAGCCATTGACCGCTTTTTGCTTAGGATCTCCTTGAGAAACTTGACATATAATGGCATTTCATTAAGAGCTTCTGTGAAGGGTATGGTGACATTGAGCCTCTGAAGCATCTTGATGAAGCGCTGGAATTTATTTTCTGCTGGATCCTTTGGAGATTTTATCGGGAAATACAGCTTCTTTTTCTGCTTCAAAGCCAGAACAGATGTCGAAGGTGTTGCAGCGTCCTCGATGTCGACTTGAGTTTCCTCGACGTTGACTTGATTCTCCTCGATATCGACCAGTTTCCTCGATGTCGAGTTGCAGTGCTGTGCAGACGAATCTTGGCCAAGCTGTTGCTCGATTTCGACTTGATGTTGCTCGACATCGAACAATTTTTGGTCGACATCGAGTTGCTGTTGGTCGATATCGAGTTGTTTCTCAACTTCGTCCTGCTGCTTTCCGACCTCTGGCTCGCGTAGTTGGTACCCGCTTTTGAGCTTTATGGCTGCGATGTGTCCGGTCTTCCCATTGGGATTTGGTTCTGAAGATCCAAGGAGCATACCTGACTATCTGGGGACGCTTGCTGCTAGCTGGCCAATCTGTGTATCAATTGATTTCCTTCAGTTATCGATTTCTCCAAGCCTAGCGTTGACACCATGTATCTGAGTGTAGACGGAATTGAAGGAATGCTTGGTGTCTGAATGGTTCCTCCGCATTTCCTCAAGGATGGTCTGCAGGTCATCCTTCTTCTGGTCCCTTTCCGGATGTCCTGGAGCTCGGTATGGCGGGGGGTTCCTAAGGGCACCTTGGTTCCATTTTGGTTGATAGAACCTTTGGTCCCTCATATAGCGATTCGGACCCCCTGCGTAAACTACCTCTTCGTGGGTTTCTGCCATCCTGACTTGCTCTGTGTGTGGGCACTCAGTAGTGGTATGCCGCTGTAAGCCGCATTCAATGCAGGGCTGATTGATAGAAAGATACTTGACTTGCTTGAGGAGCTTGCGATTCTGATCACTATAGTACTGCTCCTTGACATCTGGGTCAATATCTTTAGAAGACTCATAGAGGGGCATGGATGGGGCTGGCCTGACATAGGCATTCTCATCATAGTTTGTCAGAGCCCCATACTTATTGTCGTAGTTGGTGAGCTTGTCGAGAGTAACCCATACGTCAGCTGGTGGCATCGTCGGATACTCATAATGAGTATACTGGTTGATACTATCCTTAGCGGCCAGATCAAGAGAATTAAATAAGATCTCCTGAACGACATAGGGTGGTTGTCCATGTGTAGGGCATGATCGCAGTAGATCCTTATATCGTTCCCATGCTTTTTCTAGCGGCTCCCCAGGCTTCTGTTTGAAAGTTGTAATCTTCTGGCGGAGGAGTGCTGTCTTGGCAGGAGGAAAGAATTTGTTGAGAAATTCCTGCCTAACTTCAGCCCATAATGTGAGGGATCATGGAGGGAGAACTTCAAGCCACTTCAATGCTGGACCGGCCAGAGACCAACGAAAAGCCTTCATCATGACATATTCCAAAGTGGTACCTTCAGCAAGAGTATGGCACATAACAGAAAAATTGGTAATATGTTGAAGAGGGCATTCATTAAATCTTCCATAGAATGCATTATTTTTAATCTCAATCAGAAAAGGAGTGCAAATTTCAAAGTTATTTTCAGGGGTTAGAATGACCGATTCAGGCACGACGAGAGTCGGGTGCATGTAATCCTCTGCAGTGGTAGGGTATTGGGCAAGCTCAGCTTCCGCTTACCTCCTTCGCTCAGCTTCCTCCACAGTGTGTGCTCTCTCAGCGGTGAGAGCAGTATCCTTGGTGGCTAGTTCCCTTTGAAGCCTCTCAATCATCTCGGCTTGGGTTTCGGCGGTTTCCATTATCCTTTTCAGTTTAGAATGGATGTGTATAAGGCGTTCCGGATTGTCTAAGGCATCAAACTCAATTGGTTGGCCAGAACGCCACATACACCTGCAAAATCAAAACTTAAAGAAAACGTGAGATCTAACTACCTAAGGCGCGAATGATTGCTTCCCCGGCAACGGCGCCAATTTGTTGTAAGGAGGAAATCGAGTTTAAAATATAATGAAATAGATCAAACCAGATTCGTGCGCACGCAAATTGTTACCAGACCTCCTGCTGATGTAGCAGCGGGAAGTCATGATCGATCCTCGAGGAAGCACGTCAGCGGATCTCAGGTAGCGTAGGAATCTCACAGGCATAAAATAAAATAGACAGAAATAACAGAGAAAAGCAGAAAAGAAAGCAAAGACAACGGCTTTGGTCGATATCGACCACTATTACTCGATATCGAGTACGAAAATCGACCACAGTAGCTCAATATCAACTCAACAGAAACTAAAACTCAGCAAAGTAACTCGATTTCGACAAATCAACTCGACATCGACCAATTACCTCAACGTCGACCAAATCTTCTAGAGATCGAGTAACAGCAGAAACTTAAATTGCAATTTTTTGTAACACATAACACGATTTTCGATGAAATAAATCAATAAACTAAAGACTTCCAAGGTTAGGGTTTCAACACCACAACGATAACCATGCAAAATAATACATAAAGGCATAAAAGATCATGATTTTCATCAAATAACTTTCGTTATTAACAAATAGGAAGATAGAGGCTTTCGCATAAACCCTAATTGTTACTAACCCTTTTCACATTATTAATCCAAGTTGTATTAAGATCAGTTTCGCTTCAATAACACAAACAAGGATCACCTTCAACTTTCGCAAAAGAATCATGCTTGCAGGGATAGAAGACGAATTGCATAAAAAGATCAAACCTTTACCGCATCACCTCACATGGCTACCGTCGGGCTCACCCCGACCCTAGAAGTGGGTGGACTACTCGCTCTTCATCATCAATAGACTCATCAATAATAAAAGGAAATAATGTTGCATTAAAATAAAACTAAAAAAAAAAAAAGCTTACAACCGAACAAGCCAAATCCGCTCTCGTATATCCACCTTGCTCTCGCCACAAGCTCTCTCTCTCTCTACTACCTCTTCTCCTTCTCTAGAATTGAATGAATGATTGAATGAATAAAAACCAGCCATATAGGCTTTATTTATAGCCTTCATTCCCCCTCTAATTAGGAAAGAAAACTATATATAAATCTATATCTATCTATCCTTTATCTAAAGATTAAAACATGGAAATAAATAAATAAATCCAAAAAGGAATTATATCTAATGTAGGTAAATATCTTCTCTTGACTTGATAGCACTTGATAGATCTTGATGGAATTTGATCTCGAAAATATCTCCATCGGATTTGGGATAGAAACTTAACAAGACTCGGATAGCTCGATGTCGGCCACTGTTGTCCAACTCGATATCGAGTAGTTTCCTCGATATCGACCAACATTTCCTCAGTTTCAGCTCAGCTACTCGATCTCGCCTCCAGAAGTGAAAATCGACTTGGTTGTTACTCGATATCGAGTAGTTTACTCGATATCGACTTGAATCTCTCAGCTCCAGCTTGCTCGTGTCGATGTCTGGATCTTCACTCGATATGGGGTACTCGATATCGACTTAGGATAGTCGATACCGACTTCTTTGTTCTTCATCTTCCTCAGCTTCCTCGATTCAGGCTAAATCTGGTGGAAATCGAGTGACTTACTCGATATCGACTAATAGTACTCGATATCGAACAAGCTGTGTTGACTCGATTTTCTTGCTTCCAGCTCGATTTTTCCTGGTTCTGCTGCTCCTTGACCTCGTACTTCTGTAGTTGACTCCGAGCTTTTCTTCCTTTCTCAGAACTGCTGTAAATTGCTTCGATTTCTGCGAAATTAAACAGAAACTGGTGTAGATTCTATAATTTGGCAAATAAGCATAAACTACATAGGTTCTGTACTATTCTACCCCGAATGCATGAAATGTACGCAGAAAATGATATAAAAGTAACTATAAAACGTGGCGAATTAGGCTCACATCATGTATACATCATCATGTGCAGGGTTAACTAAAGGTAATGAAGGGTGAATATAGTGATCAACCTCACCCCCTTTTTCTGTATTGTCTTTGAAAGGAAATAAACCTTCCTTAAATATGACATCTCTGCTAACAAAGGACTTGTTATCATCCAGATCCCACAGCTTGACCCTTTCTGACCAAAAGGATACCCAAGCAATACACATTTCCTTGCCTTAGCTTTCAGTTTGTCTCTGTCATTGTAAGACACAGGAGCAAAGCACAGGCTCCCTATCACTCTCAGATTGGCTCTTTCCATTTTGGCCGATCATTTCTGCGACGACATTCGTCGACACTTTGTGGCTCAATGTCATTGTCATCAACGATTATTTTCGTGGCAACAAAGTATGCAAACACCTCATCAAGGATAATATCCTTTCTATTCCATTGTATTCTGGTAGAATCATAATTTACAGAAATTTCATAATTATCAATGTTTCTATCCTCATCCAGAATACTTTTTTCTTCTAATGCGCCCTCCGCATTTTCCGATGTGTCTTTATCACATTCCTCTTGTATTTTGGCACTTTCTCCCCCTGAATTTATCAGTGGGACAATTTTCATGACGTCCTCTTGACGTCTACTTTTTCTTGGTTTCAAATCTGTGGAACCAAGAGGCATGCCACGTTTTCGTTGTATCGTGGACTCATTTACAGGTTGCTGCCCAGATGTTTATCTCTCAGGAATTTCAATCCTTTCAGGGGCATTTATAGCAGGCACATGTGAGTATGTGACTTTTTCACTTTCTTTGTGTACGTAAACAAATCAGGCAATTGATTTGCTATACGTTGTAAATGTATAATTTTACCCACTTCTTGTTCACACACTTTAGTACGTGGATTCATATGAGATAATAATGAAGCATTCCACGTAATTTCATTGCTCTTTTCTCTACCTAAAGTTGGGAATACATTTTCATCAAAATGACAATCAGCAAACCTTGCTGTAAATAAATCTCTCGTTGTTGGTTCAAGGTACTTAATATATTATCGATGCAGATTCAAAACTAACATAAATTCCCAATCTCATTTGTGGACCCATTTGTGTATGTTGTGGTGGAGCAATGGGTACATAAACTGCACATTCAAAAATTCTTAAATGAGATATATTTGGCTCTTTACCAATCACAAGTTGTAATGGGGACTGGTTATGATAAGTGTTCGGTCTTATCCTAACCAATGTTGCTGCATGTAAAATAGCATGTCCCCAGACAAATGATGGCAGTTTAGACTTCATTAATAATGGTCTAGGGATTATTTGTAATCGTTTTATCAATGATTCAGCAAGACCATTTTATGTGTGAATTGAACATGAGCCACTGAATGCTCAATTTCAATCCCAATTGACATACAATAGTCACTAAATGTTTGAGATGTAAATTCTCTTGTATTATCAAGTCTTATTTTATTGATTCTATGCGTTCGCAGGCTTGAGTTGAGAGATGACATTCATGGCTTTAATAAGGTCTAGGATTTTCATTATTAATTATATATATGTATTCCTCGTAAGTCAGTTAATACTGACAACTTAATTACCAACCTTGATAAAGACAATACAGTATGAACTTGTAGCAAAAGAACTGGCTTTCAGAGTTTCAGTGGGCTGAAACTTTCTCTTGTTCCAAAATGTGAAATCGATCACCTCGGGCGCCCCTCATCCCCGGCCCGAAGGGGATTGTGAGAGAGGGAGGTAAATCATGGTGACTCAACCGACCACAGTCTCACAGAGGCCAAGACCATTGCTCACTGCGCACAAGGAGCCCCCTCATTTGGGAGATTGCTCCCACACTGCCGCTGGTGAGACTCGATCCTTGATCTCTTGTTTCAAATGTCACCCCTATGACCAGTTGAGCTAAACCCATGCGGGCTGAAACTTTCTCATGTTGCTTGGAGCTTTTCATTACGTGGTTGGCAGCTTGTGTTTAATCCATTATTCGGGTTACTTCCATTGTTTTGAGTTTTGACCACTGCGATTAGGATCTCTTTGAAAAGTTCCTTTCTAAACTACAATTACAAAAGCTGGTCACTGCGGTCAGTTTTCACACATCCAGACAAGTTAAGTGCTACATTGCAGGTAATATGCAACGCCTTGGTTCCATGGATGTCGCATCCAGAATCAAATCAGGAAAGCCTATCCCAAAATCTGCAACTCCTATGGACCGAAATCCTTACGTGCCTACAAAGAAGTAAACCGGCCATTATCTTTGATTCGTCTTGCCTCCAAATCTAAGCAGCCATTCTCAGGATTGTTCTAGACCATCTAATGTCTTCTATAAGGGACCCCACAATTTCCTTCTGGAACACCACCTATGGAAATCGGACCAGCTTAGACTTCCATTCATGCTTGATGAGTGTTTTGGACAAGCTATCAAGAGAAGGGAAGATCAAAATCAGATCAATTGCTGCTTCCGAAAAGAATGATCCTGCACTTAAAGCCTTTGTTGCACCGTGCAAGTACAAGGTGACAACAATACTTAATATGAACTCCAAGCGAGTAGAACTCTTGGAAGACACGTCTGTTGGGCATGGTTGCATAGATAAACCGCATGCAGCCATAAAGAGGCAAAGGCGAGAACTCACCGAGCATCAAAAGGAAGTGAGACGGGCACAGCAGGGAAGGGGGAGAGACTGTGGTGGCCATGGCACAGGGATTCGAACCTATACAGGCCTTGATTTTTCTCAGGGCAATGAATATGAGGATTCTCAAGACCAAGAGAGCCAGGAGATTCGAAACCCATAGCTTATCTTGGATCTGTTAAAGAGATCTGTTTGATCACTGGAATATTTTGCCCTGCCAATTCTTTTGGATCTGCTGACTGCTTCTGCACTTGTTCTTGTTCATTGTAGAGAAATGTAATGTATAAATAATGTCACTGAGTGATACATAGGCTCGTTTTGTTTTATTATTTAAAGTTAGGTTTGAATCCAGAGACTGCCATAAATTTGGGAAATATTGTTCATCTCAAATTCTGCAAGAAATGTAAATTATAAGTTGCAGTTGTTAACTACATATATTGTACGTTTTTTTTTCGTATTTTATACTTTGCTGCATTTTGTGATATACGTTTTGATAATTTATTGTAAAAACTAGGGGTGGGCATGGGACGGGACGGGATTAAATATTTTTTTTTTTTCGTATTTTATACTTTGCTGCACTTTGCTGCATGTGATATACGTCTCGTCCCGCGTATTTTTTGCGGGACGGGATTAAATATTTTTTTTCCAAATCCCGCCGGGTCTTATCCCTCTCGGGACGGGACGGGACGGGATCGGAACGGGACGGGATTTGTTCCTCGTAAAAAAAGATTAAAATACTATCCAAAAATAACAAGTAGAAAGTTACAAATAAAGTGCAAATTAAAGTCATGCATAATAATGCTTGAAAAGGTAAATATAGAGATGTGGTGATAACACCGGATCATGCATAATAATGCCATTATTAAAAAAAAACAGTAGGCAATCTCCCACAAATTAAAGCATTGCAAATCCGGTATCCATTAGAAAATGAGATCAAATATTGAAAATACAGTAGCACTAGCATTACAAATTTTGATAAGAAAGAAAAAATCTACTGCTACTGTAATCCCATTATAGTTATACTATGTAGTTTACTATTAATTACTATCTCTCTCTCTCTCTCTCTATATATATATATATAGAGGTTGGGTCCTGTGTTAACACCCCTTATGGTGTTTTGTATTAACAGATCTGGACCTTTGATTGAATGAAATAGGTGGATGGGATTATTTGACAATTTTGTTTTTTTTTTTCTTTAATTAAAAATTAATGGGACCCACCACTTTCCTTCCCCACTTGATGAATTGCGCGTGTGTTGTACACTCTTTTTTTTTGGTAACGTTTTTGGGTGGAGTAGTGTTGTTTTTTTATGCGGTGCACTGTTTAAACTATTCGATAAGGTGATATTAAATATTCGCTAACTTATAGTTATTATTCGTATGTAAAGAGGAGTTATCGTTTAGATATTGACAAAAGGGTTGCTCAATTTTGCAACTATTCACTGGGTTGATAGTAATTATTCGCTAGATTGATAGTAATTATTCGCTAGATTAAGTTGATAGTAATTATTCACTAGGTTGATAGTAATTATTCGTTAAGTTGATAGTAATTATTCGCTAGGTTAAAAGACTATATAAATGTAATTCTTGATTTCTCACGTCTAATCATCCATATGAATAATTCATTATTATCAACGAATATTAACTCTGAACTTACCGAATAGTCAATCTACTAATGAGCTTGAATTTCACGAAACCTACTTCTAATTGCCCCCATATACCCGAATAATTCATGATTATCAATGAATAATTACTCTGAATTTGACGAATATCCAATAAATTCATGAACAACTTTAAACAGACATTTAATTTCAAGAACAATTGTAAAACTTGAAACAAATAAATTTTCTACAGAACTACAAGTCCCTTGAATCTCCAAATAAACCACAAAATTGACACCTTAGTAGGAATCGGCTAAGTGAAACCCCCTAATTTAGCAATTGCAGAATGTAAAGAGGATGATTCTTCCATCTCGCTTTACTCGGGAGAGATTACAACTACGCACCTTGCCGAGGGTGTGAGCGAGGGCGGCACCGGCAACGCCAGCTTCGACGACGATGACGTCAGTGGCGCAGTCTTCATTGGATCTGAATTAAGATTCGGCTTTCGTCGTTCACTCCACGCCAACTGTCCTGGTCTCCGATGAGCCGCCCTTCCCTCTTCGATAGAACAGACTCCACAGAAACACCAAGGCTATAACTGAAGCGAAGATTGCTCCAACGGTGTAGTGTTCGAGCATTCTGGATCCACCGGGAAACGCCATTCAGCTATGACCGCACAAACGAAATCGAGGACGATGGGGCGAATAAGGAAGCGAAGAGGAATCGAAGTCGTAGATCGCCATCGCCGCCTCCGTAAATTGGACCTTTCCGCCTCCGCAAATTGCCATCGCTGCTTCTCCATCGCCTCTTCGCCATCGCCTCTTCGCCATTGCCATCGCAATGCTTCTCCATCGCCATCGCTGCTTCGTTAAGGAGGAGAGGGAGAGAAGTAGGTTAGGGTTTTTGTACGGTGAAGGAGGAGATTGAAACACACGCTCTATTCATGAGAATAATTTGAGATAATCAGTGGGGTCTATCTTTTTTTTAAAAAAATAATAAAAAAATCCAATTAATCTGGACCCTCCATCGTCTCATAATCAATGGACAAGATTTGTTAACACAAAACACCCTAAGGCTTGTTAACATTTGATCCATCCTCTCTCTCTCTCTCTCTCTCTCTCTCTCTCTCTCTCTCTCTCTCTCTCTCTCTCTCTCTCTCTCTCTCTCTCTCTCTCTCTCTCTCTCTCTCTCTCTCTCTCTCTCTCTCTCTCTCTCTATATATATATATATATATATATATATATATATATATATATATATATATATATATATATATATATACGGGACGGGACGGGATTTGCGGGATTCGAACTCTTCGTCCCGCGTCCCGTCCCGCGTAATTTTTGCGGGACGGGATCGGGACGGGATAAAAAAAAATTCTAAATTCCACCGGGATCGGGACGGGAGGGGATTTGCGGGATGTGTGTCCACCCCTAGTAAAAACGGTTCATCTTTCCTATACCCTAAGAAATAGGTTAAAAAGCCAAATTGAAAAACTGATTCCGTAAATAACATGTGTGAACCCTAAAATTTATTTTAAAAATGGCTAAACTGAGTGTATCTAGGAGGAATATCTGCCAAATATGCTTATGGCATAAAATAGAAGTTACGTTAGGGATGTTGTGAAGTGGATGAAGGATTTAAGTATTGATTTCTTGGACAAGTATGTAAATATTGTTATAACATGAAAAAACCTTGTGTGTAATTTTGTAAAAATATCTTATCAATAACCCTTATGATAAAACATTATCCTAAACTAGTTTGTGTTAACACAATATTATAAAATTATGACAAAAATAATAGATTTGCATTAGAATGTGAGAATTAAACTAAGTACGATTAAAGCGTGCTATGAATATAAAATAAAAATGAGTCTAGATATAAATAATTCATTATGTCAAAAATAATATAGATATAAAAAAATCTCAACTATCAAATAATTATTTAGATATATATTATTCTTTCCACAAAAATAAAAATCTAGATACAAACAAAATAACACTTATCAAATATTTATCTATTAATGTTTTATGAAAATATGACTATAAAATAGTTTTTGACTTATATTTTTATAAATTAATATATATATATATATATATATATATATATATATATATATATATATATATATATATATATATATATATATATATAGATAGATAGATAGATAGATAGATAGATAGATAGATAGATAGATAGATAGATTGTGACTTATGATAACTTTTTATAAATTATGATAACATATTTTGTGGGATTTTTTTAAATAGAATTAGCTATAACATGCCAAGGAAAACGCTATATATCAATTTTAGTACATCTTTTTAAAAAAAAAATAGAATTAGCTATAACATGACAGTTGCATCGCATCCTACAGCATCCTTGCGGACGAGAACTTGCAGTTCTTGATCATTCTCTAAACATCCATCGGCAAGGATACTATAAGCCATATGTGTAATCCTATCGGTCACAGTATTTGCTTCCTTGAAAACATTAGAAATAGCAACATTAGAGAATGAGTATAAAATGAACATCGTATCTGATTGAATCAACTCAATATTCCACGGGAATTTCCAGTCGCCAAGGAGTGTGTTAATAACTCATAGGTTATCTCCTTCGATAAGAAGGTTATCCAGGCCCAGTTGTCTTGCGCCTAAAACCCCATGCCAAAGGGCAACCGCTTCCATATAAATAGCAGAAGAATTATTACAAGAGCCCCAACCCGTTTTTATAATGGTAGCGACCTCGATCATTTCGTATGACATAACCAAATATTCCTCTCCCAGATTCACAATGGGATCCATCAAAGTTTAGTTTGAAGGACCCCCGATTGAGGCTTTTTTTCCCACATTGCATTCGGTCTCATAGGTTTAGATTTTGTCGTGTAGTGAGGTAACCTAGGATTGCCGCTCCTCTTCCGAACGGATGGACCAGCCGTAGGATCCTCTTCCATTGTTTTGGAGGTTATTGTTTCAATATAGATTGTGACCCCCTGTCCGACGGCACCAAACCTTGATTGAAAGTCGATTGATTTCTGAAATACCAACAACTCCACCATCCTAGAGCCAATACTGTAATTGTATTCATGCCTACATGATTCTTGATCAAATTGAGTGAATAATCATTATTCCTACCTTTAAACAGGTTTGGTGTCAAGTTAGCTAAACTAATATTCCATTTGTAGATGACATTTTTTGTAAAAACACAATCCAAAAGAAAATAGGAGGTTGACTCGGTCTGACAGTCGCGTATATATCATGTCATAGGGATTCATGTGTGAATTTTGTAGTCTTTTCTTCGAGGCAAGCCCGTCTTTCGTTATCTTCCACAAGAAGTGACATACTTTAGGAGGATTATTGCGCTTCCAAATCCAACTGCATTTTAAACTTAGATCCTTATTCTCGTTTGGGATAAGAGTGGTTGCATATTTAGGACCTCAATAAAGTCTATCAAGGAAAGTTAGTGCAGGTAAGACAATGTTACTGATATGATCAATTTTTAGTACATCTAAATATATACTCCCTCCGTTCTTTTTTATTTGACATTTTACTATTCCGACACGTTTTTTAAGGTACTAAAAACTATATAAAATATTTATTTTTTTAATAATTTTTTTTAATAATTTCATACTTATTAATAATAAGTATAATATTATTAAAAAAGATTGAATAAAAAATTAATATTTTATATAATTTTTACCTTTCTAAAAAAACGTGCAGATTTGAAAAAGACACATATTAAGGAACGGAGGGAGTATATCTTTCCATATCTTTAAAAAATAAGAAATTTCCATTTAAACCCAAAAAATTGCCATTTTTATATTAAAAAAAATGGCACCTGGCCTAGAGAGTAGCGTTTGAGACATCGACACAAAGACTGAAAAAGAGAAGAAAAGAAAAGGCAAAAACAAGAAAACACACTTCCCATTCCCTTGCACTCTTCTCCGTTTCTCTTTCTATATCCACTCCTCGAGTCTAGACATGGCCACGGGTCCGACCCGTCGAACCGGGGGTATGACCCTAACACTGATCCGAGATTCCCAGGGGTCTACGGGTTCGGGTCACCCGCCGAGTCGGCAGGTCGGAGTCCCGGGTCGGTCACGTGGCATTGAATGGTGGAAATAGGCCGACCCGCCGCGTTAAGGCCGAGTCGACCCGTTGACCCGGCAGGTCACATTATTTTTTTTAACTTTAAAAAAAAAATTAACTATTAAAAAAAATGATATGTGAAGATTTCAACACATTTTATCACTTTGATATGAAGTTTTAAAAATGTGGAAAGATTTTATATCTACATACCAAATCTTTCATCCACAAAGATTTTATATCTACATACCAATTTTTTTTCTAAAACTTCATTTTCAACTTCATTTCCAATGTAGAAAATGTAGGAAACAAGTGAAGTGAGAGAAATAGGATAGTGGGATACATATATATAGCCTCATGGCTTCTCATTCTAACTCCATATTTTCGATGTGGGATGTAGTGTTTGTCCCACATTGGAAATGAGGGGATGGAAGGAAGACTTCCAAGTCTATAAAAGGAGAAGATTGGGGGATAATTTGTCTCACATTGTCATTGCATATTAGTTTATGTAATATTATGAATTATTCTAAGAATAATTTATATAATTTTGTTTCGGCTATATACACCGCAAATCCACACGTCCTTAAGGACGTGCAGGTGGGTTTACATCCACCCGAGCCCGAACGTGCAGCACGTCGTTAAGGATGTGCAAAGGTGCACGTGTTGCACGTCCTTAAGGACGTGCAAGCTCGTCTACTAAAGACGAAGCGGATGTGCTTCGTCTTCCCCATTTCCATCCGAATCCAGAGAGAAAGAGAGAGCGTCGGCGAGAGAGAGAGAGAGAGAGAGAGAGAGAGAGAGAGAGAGAAATCGCCGGAGTGAGAGAGAGACTGCCGGAGAGAGAGAGAGACATCGAGAGAGAGAGAGAGAGACACAAAGAGCGATGGAGCCGGAGAGAGAGGTAGAGGCGGAGGCGTCGGCGATAGAGGCGGAGTTGGTGGCGCCCATGGAGGCCGGTGGCGGAGGTGCGCAGCCGATGGGGGCGGAGGTGGTGGCACTCATGAGCTTTATAGACCTTTTTCATTATTTTTTTAAGTTTATAGACCCCATAATAAAATCTTTAATTATATAGATCTTTTCATATATATCGTTCCATCTATACCCTTCAACAATGCCTTTTATTTTCTTAAAAGTTGACATCTTTAATAATAAATTTGAAAAATGAGTACAAAAAAATCTTCAAATTAAATATAATATACATTATAAAGAAAAAAAATATTTTATTATATTCAATCCCTAATAAAAATATCTAGGTCCGTACATTACAATTAACATTATTAATTATTGTAACACAATAACTTGTGTAGTGTGATACAATATTTCACCTTTATTGTAATACAATATTACCACTGTAGAAATTCCATATTGTAATACAATGAATAATTTAGTGTAATTATTCATGTATTACAATAAATATTTTTTTTTATTGTAGATGTATTGTAATTGATTAATCTAAACGCATATGTAAATTTTAAAAACAAAGATAATGTCAATATATATGTTATGCTATAAATTAGTATATTATATGAATGTAGAATTTCAAAAAAAAATTATAATTATCTTTAACTATTTAAAAAAAATAGTTTTCAATTTTATTATTTAAGTATATTATTTTTTTATTAAACTAACGCAATTAAGGGTAAACAAGTAATAACACCAACAAAAGGGTCTATATACTTAAAAGATTTATTATGGGGTCTATTAACTAAAAAAATTATGAAAAATGGTCATAATCCTCCAATTATCTCTTTACATAATAATTATAAATTTATTTTATTAAAAAAAAATTCAAATTTTTTTTTTTTGAAATGGAGGGTCAACCTGCCGGGTCACGGGTTCTATTTCTCTCGACCCTAACCTTGACCCTCAACCCGAGCCAACCCTTCGACCCTGACCCGACGGGTCACGCGTCGACCCGTCCGACCCGTGACTCGTGGTCATGTCTAAATCAGACCGATTCACATGAAAGGAAAAAAAGATTCATTTATAAATATCGAGAACACCGAATAATAAAGAGGCCCGTCAAGTATGTGAAAATAACCCCCCAACCTAACTCTTCCGTTGAAGTCTCAGACCACCTCTACCGGCCAAATCCTCCGATCGTAGCCCGTTGCCTGCAGCCAGCCGCCTGACACCACCCAGACTCGATCTCTCTCCCCTCCTCCGAGGTTCTCTCTCTCTCTCTCTCCCCCATCTCTCCCATGAAGCCGAAGGTGAGGTGACGACACTGAAATTTCATGGATATTTTAACAGAATAAATGGGAGAGGTGGTGATTTGCTAACGGAATAGGTTTAAAGGGTGGTTTTCTGCAATTTTTTTATCTAAGGGGTGGTTTCATGCAGTTTGCCCATTTTTTTAAGTAACTGGATCATTAATGGACCAGGCCCATTTAAGAACCAATGCAGTCCATTTATTAAAGCCCGGCCCACTTATTCACTTCGCAAGAATCCATTCATGACCAACAAACAAGCCACTAAAAAAACCAAGTTGATGGAACGAAGCTGCCGAATTTTTCAATTTCTTGTGTTTGGATAGTCGATTGATCGATCGAGTTCAAAAATGATCAACAATTGGCTTGTGGGATCAAATTGATCGATCCACAGGCCACTTGTGGATCATTTTTAACGTTTGCTCGAACATGTGGACCCCACGAATGTCATCAGATCAAAAAAGGCGCGCCAAACGCATCAAACAAAACACAACTGCTAAAATCGAACAAGTCAGCCCCAAATTGTTCCTCCAGTTGTTGTTCAAAGATGATGAATGGATCGCCTTCATCATCACCACCACCAAAATGCATCCCCATGATACCACAGCTGGGGCTTGCCGCATCTGATCCTGGCCCCACCAGCAGCTGATCACCCTTTGTTAGAAACTCTTCACTAGGGTTGATTGATGATATCTCTCCTCTAACACCAACTCCAACCATTGTGTTAGGGCTCACTTCTTGGGTGCTTTTTTCATGGTCATGATGCCCGTGCTTCGTTTGCTCGGACCCCACCGTCTTGGTTCGTTTCTTGTGGCTCTGATCGTCGAGTTCTTTGTCGCTAGTCGTGGACTTCCTTTTCGCTCCTTGGTTAGTAATTGATACCTTCTTACTCAAATAAGTATTCCAATAGTTCTTCACTTCATTGTCCGTTCGACCAGGGAGTCTTCCTGCGATTAATGACCACCTGTCAAAGATTAACAACCTGAGGAGTTATTAACATATTTGTTTGTTGATCCCATCAAAAAAAAAATTAACATATTTGTTGTTGAGATGTGATCGAAAGGATAAAAATCTCCCAAACCTTAAATTGACAGGTAGTTGGGCTTCTTGACAATACAGAAACCACCAACATCTGTATCATGTATGTGTGTTCTTTTATCTACCAAAATCCAATATCTTTAATTATACATGATCAGGAAGGAATAAAATCTTTCTTTTTGCAAGAACCCTTTTTTATTATTTTTTTATGATTTTGTTTGTATATACTACTTTCTGAATATATATGTATATAAATAAATTAAATCTTCATTAATGTAATTATTAATGAATTATATATATTCCAAAGTATATACACCACTTCTATGAGTACATGATCTAATGTTTATACCAATTATTTGCTTCAATTCAAGGAATCGAGCTAAATATACAATGATATACTCCGTATTGTTCAAATTTTACTTTGCATTGGAATCCAGATAGAAAGATCACTACTTTTGAGCTTAGCGTTTACTTTTAATTAGGTGCAATATGATATGATATGATAAACCTTTAAGAAAAAGGGTTGAGATGATATCATGATCGAGTTAAGAGATGATCTATGAAATGAAATGAAAACTGACCGGTTTCCGACGAGTTTATGCATTCGAATGATGAGATCTTGTTCGTCGTTGGACATGGCCCCATGTACAATGTCTGGCCTCAGGTAGTTCTTCCATCTCAGCCTGCAACTCTTTCCCCCTCTCCTTAAACCTGTTCGAACGCCACCAAATCATATATAGCTTCATCGAATCGAATCAATGCTAGCAGCTGTAACATATCTCTCATAACTATGAATCCTAATATATTCCATCTTGCTGGATCAAATCAAATTCAAAGAGTGATACAATATATATTCATGGAAAAAGAAGAAAAAAAAGCCCTAAAGTTTATATATAGAGTTTACCCAATTTGCGAGAGACAGAAGACCAGTTGCCTTCACCATGTAACTCCACATATCTCTTCAGGATCATGTCTTCTTCTGGTTTCCACATTCTCTTCCTCTCATGTTGATCCTCTTTCGTTCTCTCGATCGATCCATCTTTCTCTGGGTTTGTCTGAGGATACATCAAAGGCTAGTTGTTGGGTATATCGAGAGCTAGATGCTGATGTGTGTGTGTATATATATAGATATAATTGGCGTTTGTAGTGCAAGCTACGTAGCAGTGGCGGATCCTGAAATTGTTGATTGAGGGGCGAAAAATTATGATAAAAAAATTGTCTCTAAAATTAAACCCTAAATTTTCTTTCTTTTTTTTCGAAAATTCATCAATATTATGGATATGTAACAATAATAAAAACATAAATCTTGCTTGCTTAAATCATTTCATGATTTTCAAAATTTTCAATATAACATTTGAAGTTCTCGGATATAATTATATTATTAAGATACAAGGTTTAACAAATGATAATTACGACAAAAGTATATCATTTTGGTAAATGATGTACGAAATAATTAATTTACATATATTCAGTCATGAGAATTGAAACGCTTATAACTTTTTACTCAAATATCAAATTTGAGTTTATAATATATCAAATCAAAGCTATCGACGAGACGGATATGTATGTTAAATTTTACTTTTGATTAGGGGGGCGACTGTCATCCCTGGCCCTAAGGAGGATCCGCCAAAACTATTCCGGAATTACTAACCGAAAAGGACTTATGGATAGTATCTATAGGTCCTCGGTTCGAACCCCAAAATAACCGCAATTTTATTTACCAATTCAAGGGGCCTCCTCTGCTAGATAGTGACATTAAACTAATAAAAAGGTACATTATTAGATGTACGTGATACTAACCCAAAAACAAACCCCACGATAGGCTTCAAGGTTGGAATTAATTAATCAACGTACTAATTAATACACTAATGTTGTTCGACAAATTTAAAATCTCCATCCATCCATCGGTTAGTCATAACTTTCTATTACTGACAATGAATCAAAGTTTGATTCTGTAAATATATAATATTACTCTCTCCGTCTCAAAATTTAAGTCGTTTTAAGATTTTGCACAAGTTTTAATAAAACACTCACTCCTTAATCAACATATATCATCATTTCACTAACTTTTTCATAAATTTTATTACTGTATTTTTTAACACCCGATACATTTTTTAACCAATCAAAATCTTTAGAAAAGTCAACAACACACAAATCGATACAAATCATTACTATCCCCTACCTAGAAAACCTAAAATGACCTAAATTTTTATACAAGATTTAAAGGCTAAAACGACCTAAATTTCGAGACGGAAGGAGTAATTCACAAAATTTGAGCAGCTTATAAATTGAGCAAAACGAGTTTTAAGTGATCTGAGTTTAAAAAATATGTTCGTAATCGACTCGTTTAAAAAATAAATGAACTTTACCGAGCTTTAATCGAGTCAAACCCTTAATGGAGGAAAAAAAAAAGCCAATGTGATACTAACTTAAAAAGGAAATTAATCAAATTTGGCGCCTTTTTAAGGGGCGCGGAAATACATGAAGGGCGAGCCTACTGCCATAATTATGTCTGCCAAAAATGGATGAGTGATGGAAATAATTTGAAGAATGGAGAAGCATAATCAATCTACCATTCTTACAAATACTCCAATCCGTACAATCCTATAACCTAACCATAATGTTTAAATTAGGGGTGGGCGCGGGACGGGACGGGACGGAGGTCGTCCCGCGTCCCGTCCCGCGTAATTTTTACGGGACGGGACCGGGACGGGATTTGCTTTTTTTTTCTTCGTCCCACACGGGCCTTGTCCCTCGCGGGACGGGACGGGACCGGGACGGGACGGGCCTTGTCCCTCGAATAAAAAATATTATAAAAAGTTATACACATACACCTATAGCATACCGTATACGTATGCATATATACACACAGTAGCATAAGTTTTTTTTATTGGTGGGGGAATGCAGTACACACTGCATACACACACTGTATGTGTATGTAATCTGGATATAGATTATATATATTACAGTATGTATATTATTATTATTATTATTATTATTATTATTATTATTATTATTATTATTATTATTATTATTATTATTATTATATGCGGGACGGGCCCGGGATTTGCGGGATTTGTGCCCACCCCTAGTTTAAATCAATTACCCTACCTTACCTACCAATCTTCTTATAAATCAGTTACACATTTATCGTGCAGTTTGATCGAATCAGTCGTTCTATATCTGAATCGAGTACTGTGTGGTCCACTTAAAGGGTTGATCCTGAATCAGTCGTTATACATCTGGATTGGGTATTGTGTGATCTATTTAAGGGGTTGACCCTCCCACTAACAAACGACTCCATATTTCCATGAACACTTGAACTTCGAATCTCTTGGCATGAGATGTAACCCCACAACCACTACATCAACTTGTGATTTTCTAAACTAAGGGCTCGTTTGATATAAGAACGCAAGGTAAACGGAATGAAAACAAATTTTTTTATAGGAAAATATATCTAGATAAGAGAAGAATGCTTTTTTTTTTGTCAAATATATAAGATGAGATGGATAATGATTAGAGAAATACAGGGAATGGTTACCCCTTGCTCAAATTAGTAATTGAAATAAGGAGGATCATTGTCCGATCTCCCTAGAAATAGGGACCCAAAACCAAAACAATGGTGCTCCATTTAGGTTTGAGATGGCATGGACTACAAAACCTATCTATGAAACTATGGTCCGACAAGTTTGGCAAAATAAATTTGTTGGCTCTTATGGATTTAAAATTTTACAGAAACAGAAACTTCTAAAATACAACACGAAGAATTGGTGCAAATCTCAAACGAATAGCATCTCTAGCCAACTCTCCCAAGTAGAGAAGCAGATTCTGGCATTCCAAGTTTGTTTACCTTGGGGAAACATTAGAAAAAAGGATGAAGAAAAACTAGCTAGGCTAGAACACAAAAGATTCAGATTACTAGAATATAACCACAAGTTTTGGAAACAGAGGGGCAGAACTAATCACCTTCAACTCTCAGAAAGAAATACAAAATATTTTCAGGTGACCGCTAGAGTTAAAAACTCTAAAAGACCCATAAAGTCATTCACAACAAAACAAGGTAATATCCTTTATGATAATGATCTCATTTCGGATCAAATCACAACAGAGTTATCAGAAAGATTTATTGGAGTTCACCAGCACTAGGTAAACCCAACAGAAGTCTGGAATATTCAACCTCAAGTCACGATAGAGGAAAATCGAAATCTTATAACCCAACTTACAATAGCAGAAATTAAAAATACAATATTTGAAATGGTAGAAGACAAATCATCTGACCCTCATGGCTACCCTCCAAAATTTTATAAAAAATATTGGCATATAGTTGGCCACTCCTATTGCAAAGCTATTAAAGCCTTTTTCCACTCAGGGCAATTATTAACTGAAATAAACAAAACATTTATTGCCTTAGTTCCCAAAATTGAGAACTCTACCACTATCAACCACTACAGTCCGATTAGCTTATGCAATACCATCTTCAAAGTAATTACAAAAATGATACTCCCTCCGATCCAAAAAGAATGTCGTTTGACTTTTTAACACGTATTTTAAGGAGCTAAAAACTATATAAAATATCAACTTTTTTAAAATTATTTTTTTACAACTTAATATTTGTTGGTAATAAGTATTAGATTATAAAAAAATAATAAAAAAGTTAATATATTATATACTACCTCCGATCCAAAATGTAAGTCGTTTGACTTTTTAACACGTATTTTAAGGAGCTAAAAACTATATAATACATTAACTTTTTATTATTGTTTTTTTACAATTCAATACTTATTCCCAACAAATATTAAGTTGTAAAAAAATAATTTTAAAAAAGTTGATATTTTATATAGTTTTGGGCTTCTTGAAATACGTGTTGAAAAGTCAAACGACTTATATTTTGGATCGGAGGGAGTAGTTTTTAGCTCCTTAAAATACGTGTTAAAAAGTCAAACGACAATCTTTTTGGATGGAGGTAGTAGCAAATAGATTAAAACCTATTCTACCAAAACTAATCAACCCTTTCCAAGGAGCTTTTGTAGAAGGAAGATCCATCCTATATCGATCAACTGGGTAATGACTTGTCTAACGACATTCTCCTTCTCGATTCTAGTAAACAATCACCCAGGTAATCAATTCAAGCCTAATAGGGGAATCCGCCAAGGAGACCCCCTTGCCCCTTAAATTTTTGTTCTAGTTATGGAAGGACTAGCAAGAGAAATGCATAAGGAGGCTTTGCAAGAAAATGCTTTAGTCGGGATCAAACTCACCGGAAACGGTAATCATAAACCCTTCCTCACCTTTGCAGACGACACAATTGTTTTTGTTAAAGCTGCCCACACTAGTCGAAATACTCTTCAGAATATGATAAATAATTTCTCCAACCTTTTGGATCTTGCTATTAACTATAGTAAAAGTTCTTGAAAAATATTAGCCAAAACCTAGCCAAAGATCTTGCCCAAAGCATGGAAATTCCGATCTCTAGCACTCTTGAAAAGTATTTAGACATCCCTATAATTAATGAGCAGATTAGAAATTCAATTTTTGAAGAGGCCATCCAAAACCTTAAAAGCACATATCCAAATGGAAGGCTTCAAATCTTTCTCAAGCAGGCAGAGCTGTTCTAATTCAGACAAATCTCTGTTCCAAAACCAACTATCTTATGCAGAGCTTCTTACTCTCTAAATGAATTCTCAACAAAATAGATCAGATAAATAAGAACTTCTTCTAGAATAAACTTCATATGGAGAGATATTCCCCTCTTATAATTAAGTTGGGATAACATCACTAAGAGCAAAACCCATAGTGGCATGAGGATTAGAAAAGCGGAAGAGTTGAACATAAGCCTTCAATTTAAATTATTGTGGAAACTTTACTCTAATGAAGATAATATCTGGGTTAGTGTCATTATAGAAAAATATTTGCAAAATAATGGCATTAAATACAAACCAAATCAGGCCACCTCCTAGCAATTCGGTAGATTATTATCCCTAAGAGATAAATTTGAAAAAGGTCTCCTTTGGCTTATAGGGGATGGTCTTTCCATAAAGATCTAGAATGATCCTTGGATTCCTAACATAAATCTCAAATCTTTGATGGGTAATAAAGAACCAAATATGAAAGTTTGCCAACTTTTTACTCCTCAAAAGCGTTGGAATGAGCCCTTCATTAGGCACCCATTTCCTCAAAACGTCGTTAAAACATTCTAGCTCTCAAAATCCCAACTTGGCAAACTCCGGACAAGCTTATTTGGATGCCTGATTCCACATGAAAATTTACTACTAAATCTGCGAAGAAAAATACAAATATCCAAAACCATAAAACTGACAATCACCGCTGGATTTGGAACCTAAACCTTCCGCCACGACTCATAAATCTTGTTTGGAAAATTAAAGTTGATGCCCTTCCCACAACTAGTAGGCTAAATAGGTATGTCAACAGAGTACCTATCATTTGCTCCCTATGCGGCCAAAGTAATGAAGACTCTACTCAGATATTTTCAGAATATTCCTTTGCAAAGAGGTTAATAGCGCAATATGAATAATCTACAGGTAACTGGAACAATTTAATCTTCAAAAAAAAATCCCAACTCGTTTAGGAATCTAGTAAGGAGGATCAAAACAAATATACAGGACTGGAGACAGGCAAATAGTGACAAAAATAAGGAATGTCGGATAAGAAAAAAGAGGTCTATGTCTAAGTGGACTAGACCACAAGGAACTATCTACAAAATTAACGTAGATGGTTCTGTCAAGCCCACTGGCGTCTGCCAGGTGGGGGGAATCATTCGTGATTCAACGGGCCATGTAATTGATATTTTCCACCAGGAAGTAAGTCAAGGTACGGTTATTCAAACTGAAGCAGCATCAATTCAGATAGGCATGCAACAAGCTCAAAGAATGGGACTACGGAAGATTACTATATAGGGAGATAATCAAGTGCTAATGAGAACTCTTACTCAAGGAATCAACATCAGATGGAAAATTTTGCACCACGTAGAACAAATCAATATTATGAGAGCAGATTTTGAATCGATTGAATTCAGACACATCTTTAGAGAATCAAACAGAGTTGCAGATTATATAGCAACGAGGGGCATCATTAGTGATAGATTTACAATCCCTTTTAATAGGGATCTTTGTACCATCATCCGACAGGATGATCTAGGAGCACGGTTACATCTTATGTATCAGCTCCGAATGTTTGTATACTGTGTAAAAAAAAAAGTGGTGGGGATGGGAATTGTTCTCGGTATTCGCGGTCTTTTCTAGTCTTCCTCGACTTTCACTCTGCCAATCTATTTTTATATTTTTTTGCCAGGAGTATTTGTGTCTGGCTCATCTTTCTTAGTCTCATTTTTCTTTGTTGTATCATGATAGTTAGTTCACCAGTCAATCATTTTAGTCTATCGATTTAGCAAGCAAGGGTGCTACTTGTTATTTCTAATTCTTACTTGAAAAATGGTGGGGATGGGAAGGAAAAGAAGAGAATATTTTTTTTTTCTAAATAGCATAGACTTATATAGATTTAGATTATTTTTAATTTATAAATTGGTTTAATTTTATTCTAAATTATATTGAAAATTATATTTCACAAAAAAAACTTAAATTAGATTAAAATAAATTTAGGGAACACAAAACTTGTGAATTTTTTTATTAATAAATATATTAGATTTATTAGTTGTAAGCTTTTTCTAAAACTTAATATCTTATTTTAATAAAAAAAATTACATAACAAACAAAAATGAATTAAAAAACGGTTAGTTAAAAAAAAGTAAAATAAATTTTGAAAAAAAGTTTTTTTACGCAATTAAAAATGAAATAATTTTATCTTTATTGGTAAGAAAAAAAATTTAAATTTTTTTTTAAAAATCTATTATATATTAATTATATGATAAATAAAGTGATAAATTAAATAATAACGTGATCATTAATTATGTTATTGTATAGATTTATTAATTGTTACCTCCTCGCTATCATAAAACTTAGATATTTTAGGTTAATATATTTGTATGAAAAAAACTTAATGTTTTAACCTATAAATAATCCTTTATAGCCTATTATGCCGCTAAGTAACCTTTTTTATAGACAATAATTACACCTTTATAGCCTATAATTATCCCTTTTTGTTGTTTTAACCTACATAAGATCATCCGTATCCATGGAACCCGATTCGGTTCCTTAACTCTTCTTTTTATTTCTCTCTCTCCTTAAAAAAAACTCAACTTAATTTTTAACACCCATTCATACAACCCATTTTATTATAAACAAATAATATAAAGGAAAAATTTGATGAAATATCCATTTTCAAGGTGTAATTAAGTAAGTGTCCATTTTTATTTAGTAATTAAGTAAGTGTTCATAATAATTTGATAATACCAAAATACCCTTATTTTAATTTTATCCCCTTTAACCCATCTCTTTCCCCCATTTTCTTCAGATCTGCCGCTTCATCCCCTTTCTCTCTTCACCAATTGAAAGTTGATCATATACAGTCACCGTATTAATAGGAAAAGATGAAGAAGACAACGACGAAAGCCCTGTTCGACAGGGGGAGAGTGGAAGGTGAGAGCGAGGAGGGCGAAGAGGAGGAGGCGGAGGGTGGAGGAGAGGGACATGGAAGAGAAGAGCCATCGGAGGAGGAGCCAGAGCTTGAGGAGGCGGTCCTCGCCGTCTCTAGAGAAGTCGTCGGGCTTTCAATGTTGATCTTGCCTTGAGGCTCAGGCCGTCGGCGCCTACGTTTGCCGGGATTTGAGACGGAAGAAAAATCCTTAGTGTATATCAGGATTCTTCAACGCCCGCACCAACACTTCCTCCTTCGATCGCTCCACGTCGACAGTGGCGAATCGACGGACTGAGAGAGACTTGAAGCAACAATGGACTCGAACGCATCTTTCATACTGGATTTCAACTATCAAGCAAATCCAATTAGAATATCAATAGATCGATAGATCAAATTGAGATCTGTGAAGAACGCATCTACTTTTGGCTTTGTTCAAATGGATTTGGGATTCTTGATGATTCAACCCGCCTTGTGTGGTAATGGTGAGTTTCACCGGTTGTCAATTTGTGAGAGTTTGGAATTAGAATAATAAATATGAATTATTTATTATTTTTCTCCATCGTTTCTACAAATTGAAGATTGAGTATTTTTGATGATGAATTAGATCTCTAGTTTGATGGAGATGTGTGAGGGTTTGAATCCGAGCGATCTCAATTGCGTTGTTGGAATTGGTTCCACTTTGCTTACTAGCTCTAGAATTGGTTTGGTGATGTGTGTGAGCATTTGTAATGGTTTTGTTATTTGATTTTGGTGACAATTTTACTCCTCCTATAGATATTGTTATGTTATATGGTTTGTTAATGAAATTGATTATATTAGATGATTTGGTGACATTAAGTATTGATGACATTATATGCGATTATGTGAGAAACAATTTTGCTGAAAATAATATTGTTGTTACAATAGTTGATGACAATAGGATAATGACACTACTTTATTGTTGCACAACAGAAAACTGGTGACAATAGGATGATGACACTATTTTAGTGATGGTGACAACAGATTACTAAAGTAGGTTGGTGACAATAGGGGTGGTGATAATGTTCTCTGTTTAGGGATAATAGATTGGTGCCAATGTTTTGTATTTGTTAGCAATTGATTTGTGATCGACGATGTTTGGTGATAGTGTTCACTTGTTGAGAACAATAAGTTGGTGAAAATAATGATCGACATTGATTCTTAGTTGTTGACAATAGGTTAGTGACAATATTTTGTAGTTGGTGGTAGTATGTAGTTAGTGAAAATTGGTGGTGACAATATTTTATAGCAGGTGACAAAAAAAATGGTGACAATGTTCTGTAATTGATGACAATAGGTTGGTGACAGTGTTCACCAGTACCAAAAAAATCTCGTTAAATGTAACAAGAAAAACGTGTCATAAAAAAAGTCAGTTGTCACCAAAATAATTGTCACAAGCGACTGTCAACGGAAAAAATATATGCAACTGTCACCAAAAAATTTTCATCAAATGTAGGCCTTGAGCGAAATCTGTCACCGAAAAAATTATCACCAACAATTGCCACCAAGAAAAAAAAATCAATTGTCACCAGAAAAAATTTGCTCCAAAATTGTCACCAGAAATGTCACCAAAAAAATGATTGTCACTAAAAAAATTATCAGAAACAGCTGTCACCAAAAATAATTGTCATCAAGTCTAGGCATTGACTTAATTGGTCAATTTGACTAGTCAATATCAAAATTAAAAATAGTCAAAGGGGGAGGGTACGGGTCAAAGGGGAAGGGAAGGGTAAGGGATGGGAAGGAAGGGTAAGAGCATCATCAATGGTCGGGTTCCCCAAAACTTCTCTCCCCTTTTCTTATTCGTCCACCTCATTTTCCACTAACTTTATTCCCAACCCTCCCCAATTCTTTTCCTAACCTCCACAATGGTCGGGTTGCCCAATAAATCTATTTCATCACTTTTTTCATACCAATATTTTCTCTATAATTTCAAATACTCCGTATTAAAATAACTTGATTTATTTAACAATTAAAAAATAATTAATTTGATTTTATAATTATATTTCATAATTAATTTTAATAATTTAAAATCTTTTAACGAACTTGTTAATAAATTCGTCAATTAAAAATTATTAATTGAATCCTTTCTATCACAAATTTATTCGATATCTTAAAAATCTTATATGAATTCAAATTAATTTAAACTAGTATTTCTTACACTTGTGAAATTAAATATTATAAAAATTACGTTAACCATACATTGTCATTGAAAAATAATAAAAATTATATAACCTATATGCTAGCTGGAAGTTTTTAAAAAAAAAGATGGAAGTTGAAAAAAATATAATAAAAAAGGCTGAGTTTAAAAAAAAATCTGAAAGTTTAAAAAAAAATGAAAAGGGCTGTAAATTAAAAATAAAACTTGAAGTTTAAAAAAAAATGAAAAGGTATACGTTTAAAAAAATAATGAAAAGATGAAAGTTTAAAATAATGATTTATTTTATGGACACGTGGCATAATCCTATTGGTTTCGGATTTGGGAAGGTTCCCAATATATTGAGGCACCCTAAAAATCGGGAGGTTGTTCACAATAGTCGGGTTGCCCAAAATTATAAATTGAATTTTAAATTGACAAAACCTCCTAAAATTATAAATTGAACCCTTTCGAGATTTGTAACAAACCCTTTCGAGATTTAGTCTACCCTTTTTGGTGGGTTTTTATTATTTTTTCCTCCTAAAATTATAAATTGAATTTTAAATTGACAAAACCTCATCCTTGAGCCCAAAGGACCAAGGGAGAGAGGAAGGTGCACAGTAGAACAGTCGGAGAGGGGGATCAAAAAATGCAACGCCAATCAAACACCAGAAATGACGCCACGACCGATGGCGAGCAGTGCCGACGAGGTAGATGGACGAACTCGACCCACCCAGGCAGGAACTACGAGGGTGAGGCAAGACAGAGCACGAGTAGGAGAAGACAAAAAGGAAGGTGAAAACAAGAACAAATGAGGGTATGAGGGAGTGAGAAGCGATCCAAAACCAGATCAACACCACCACAACCCATCGATCGACGGCGAGGCCATAGAAACACGAAGGAAAGGAGCGAAATCCACCAAGCAGAAAAAGCCCCAAACGAATTTTGATAAGCGAATGACGAGACAGGAGCCCCACCCGGAACCAAAGACCAGAGACAGGGCCGCCTGAAGGGAGGAAGCACAAGGGTGAGCAAGACTAGAACCGACGATGAAAACGGTCGGAGGAGAGCACCAAATCAGAAAACGAAATGGGCCTGAAGGCCGAAGGAAAACATTGAAACGGCCCACCAACACAAGAGGAAGTCGATTGGGAGAACCAGGATCCGCAAATTAGAGATTTCAGGGGTTGATTTGGCCAATGAAGGGGTTGATATGGAAGAACATACACAATCGGGATTCACCTATTTTGTACTAGCAAACCCGTTTTTTTTTTTGATATGGTAAGGATTCGAATGCACCAAGAGTACCATCCGATAGCATCCTTTTGGATGAGGTCACACAGACCTAGATCATTAAGAAGAACGAGGTTGACGGTAAAGTGGTCAATGTGTGCAACCTTATCGGCCACACAATTACCATTTCAAAGTGGGTGTGAGAATGATACTTCTCTAACCCCCAGGAGCAATTGGAAAATATCTGTCATGAGCATTTTAATTTCTCACGGACATTTGACACCATCTTTTAGGTAGTTGATGATGATTAGCGAGTTGCCTTCGATGATAAGCTTATCAATTTTCAATTCGACTACTTTAAGGATGTCAAGCCGAAGGGCAAGAGCTTCAACGACAAGAGGAGCTAGATTGACGCCTAGTCCTCTCAGAGCCAAGATAGGTAGGCCATTCCAATCTCGAATAATGAAACCAGCCATGCTCCCTTGAGAAGCGTAGGAGGATCCATCAAAGTTGACTTTACAATAGCCATATGGAGATTTCTTCCATTTTTGGCTTAGTCGGGGTCGTTTATTGTTATTCGTATGACATGCTTTTCCTTTGGTGGTCTGAGGCTTTTTCTCTTCGGTATACCTACGTGCTTTGTTCCACCTATCCACATGATGTTCCACAATCCTTTTAAAGCCTTCCCAAGAAGGAAGTTTTTCATGCATAAACACGAATTGGTTCCTGACATGCCACGCAGTTCACCGGTGGAATGCCATGAATTGTTTATGTTGTGTTGTTAAATTGTTCTCCAGAATTGATAAATTAGGTTTCATGTATCTAGATCGTCTAATGGAGCTACAAATTAGATTCCTGGCCCGTCTATCAAAGTTGTTAAAGAAAGTGTTGAATTTACATTCAAAGAAGAGGTGAATCGAATCCTCCTCGTGGTGGTTGCAAATCGAGCAGTATGGGGAGATTGCAATGCCTTTATTGGATAGTCTAGTTGTCGTAGGCAGCCCATTATGACTGACATTCCATAGGAAATTTTTAATTTTAGGAGGGATATCCAGCTTCCATACTCAGTTATATTATCGTCAGTAGATATTTGAGTAGAATTTGTAACAAGTTTATATGCACTCGAAGTAATAAACCGTCCCTTGTTGTCAAGCCACCAATAAAGTCTATCCTCAATGTCCTTGGTGGGTAACGGAGTTTTTGCAAAAGACATGGCTAAGTCATTAGGAAATACATTATGTAGTTTCTGAAGCAACATTGAGTTATTTACAATATAATCATTAACCAGTTCATTTGCATTGACAGAGTCGGGGCAAGAACAAACGGAAGAAGTTTAAAAGAGGAGAACCATGCACCTATCTTGCTAGAATTTTATCGTCCTTCCATTACCTACTGATCAAGCCATGACTTCTTTAAACGCTGTTAATAATTTTTTTAGCTAAGTTCATTGCCATGAGGCCCATGATGCATTACCTTTCGAGTTATATTCTAAAATATTCATTGTTTTGAGGTATTTATGTTGTATTATTCTTACCCAGACATTGGATGGTTTCGCAAGAACTTTCCAAAGTAGTTTCAATTGAAAGGCTTCGTTCATCTTACAAGACTTACGAAGACCAACCCCTCCAGATTGTTTTGGTCTGCAAATTCTATCCCAACGTACTGATTAGAGCTTTATATTGTAAATCTTTGTTCCAAAACTAGCAAACCCAATTGGTTAGCCTCCAGTTGATGATGAGCGCTTTTATTAAAAAAAAACCTCCAATTCAATTTCTTCTGGTTAAAAGAGATCGATTTTTTTGCATCTGCAAAATTAGATGAGAATGGACCGCTACCGCCCAAATTATTTTTATTTCTTATACGGTAGTTATATCGTATAGTTAAAAAATTATTTAGATTTTCATAACCTTGTCTGTCAAGATGAATGAAAGATCCTTTAACATTTTATCAAAAAGATTAGTTAGAATTAAAGCTATCGTCAGAATTTTTTCGGACGGAATCAATTTTTTATGAAAAAAAAAAAAAAATCAAAATATGAAGATATATACTCTCATAAATTATAAATGTGTAACTATAATATAAACAAAATTATGTCTAATTCATTGCAAGATTGTCAAATATTTTAATATAACATACTAATTTGAAACTCCTGATTTAATTATAGTACGAAGATTAGGGAAAGACAGAAACATCTCAGTTTATTAAATAGCATGTGAAGTAGTTTGCAACTGTTTAATCTTCAAACGTTCATAGTTTTTCGCTCGAGTGTTGTTACAGGGTAGAGCTACATTTGTTTTGACTCTTTGGGTATGTTTTGTGTAAATAGGAGAAAGTGGGTGGACACGTGTGTGGTGTAGGTTCATTCCCGCCTTTTTAGTTTGTTAGAGTTGTCTTGTATAAAAGGGTGTGTGTACCCAAAACACCTCAAGCTTCTTGATTCATTGTGTGTGTTCATCAATGGTAGAGCACATTTCTGTTGAGCTCTTCTCTTCACAAATACACACAATTTCGCTTCTCTTTCTCTCCGATTTACTCGATCGTTAATCCTGGTATCAGAGCATCTGATCGTGTAAAAATCACGAGTAAGGGTAGCTGATAGCGATGTTCGGTGACAGATCTAGATATCCGACGCTTGTAGAAATGCAGAGCCCTTTGTTTCTGCATCCTTATGATGGACTAAGAACAATCACGGTTTCAGAGAAACTAATTGGAGCCAGCAATTACAGATCGTGGCGACGGAGCATGGAGATCAGTCTCGCAACCAAGCGCAAACTAGGGTTTGTGGAAGGGCTGGTGGCGAGATCTACGGATAATGTTCTGAAGGCGGAGCAGTGGGGCGCCTGCAACAGCCTGGTAATCGCATGGATCATGAATTCTATTCCATATTCAATTGCTAAATCTGTTCTGTATGTTGAGTCGGCATATGAGATCTGGATCCAATTGGAGAAGCGTTTCTCTTTAAGCAATGGTTATAGGAAGTATAAATTGAACAAGGACATATATTCCATGAGACATAGTGGATGTACAATGAATGAGCATTACACTCGTATGAAGTCGTTGTGGGAGGAGTTAGTTGTCATGGATGCGCTGCCTCATTTGGTCAATGTTAGCGCAGATGTGTTGGAATATCCGCGTCGAATTGATCAATTAAGGCAAGAAACGCGATTGTTTGAATTTCTGAATGGGCTAGATGATTCGTATGGTGCTCAGAGAAGTCAAATCTTGCTTATGGCGCCGTTGCCGACTGTTGAAGGGGCTTGTTCCATGCTTCAACAAGAGGAATCACAGAGAGAAGTGTTGGATACTGGGAGCAGTAGCACTGATATGTTTGCTATGTACAACAAGAGTGAGGGAAAGTGCAAGATTTGTGGAAATAAATGGCATCCAAAGGAGAAATGTTGGATGATCATTGGATACCAAAGTTGGCACTCCAAATCCAAGAAGTTTCCACAAAAGAAGGACAATACTGATTCAGATTCCAAGCATGGAAAGGGCACATGCAATACTGAGAATCACAAGCAGAAAACTGTAGCTCAGGCTATGCTCGAAGATGAAGGTTCAGGTCATGTAACCTTCACCCAGAGGCAATTTGCTGAGTTCATGAGGAGTCTTCCTTGTCTTCAAAAATATGACAAGGTGTCCACCACTAATGATGAGTTGGAGGGTGACTTTGCAGGTAACTCGTTTTGTTTTAATGCTCATGTTTTGATGGATGAGTGGATCTTGCACACCGGTGCAACCGATCACATGACATCAGTGTATCAAAGCATTTTGGACCCTGTTCCTCACAACTCTAGCACCACTATACATATGCCAAACGATCATACCTCCAAAATTACTCATCATGGAACCATTAATCTTGAAAATAGCTTGAAATTGAACAAAGTCATGTTTGTCCCTTCTTTCAAGTTTAGTTTGCTGTCAATTTCTAAACTCACTAAACATAATCAATGTTTTGTAATCTTTTATCCTAATTATTGTCTCATACAGGACTGTGCCAGCATGAAGCTTTTGGGGATTGGTAAAGAGAGTGGTGGATTTTATTACTTGCTAAATCAAGGGATGAGTACTTTCGGACCTGATTACAGCTTATAATATATCAAATCGAAACTCTCGACGAGAAGAATATATACTAAGTATTAAAAATGATCGCATGTTTCTTAAAGGATCCGCCACTAAATTCAAGATGCTTGTGAAAGACTATCCATTCCCGACTACCTAGTAAAAAGATCGCCCTATATGATTGCCAAGACTTGCAAGGTGAAAACCAACCAATCGAATTTTGACATATATATGGCGAGGCGAATCTAGCTTGTTATAGATTGTATGGTTGCTTTGGATTCATTCCTTTTACTTGAAATTAAAATGCATGTTTTTTACGATCAATGTTGTTAAAATCTCAATTCGATCCTACTATTCTAATGTTCCTGCGATTTAAAAATGGAAAAATGATCCCGGTATTTTTTTATTCGATTCTAACTATCCTATAAAATGTCTATTACAAGAAATTTATAATATTTACACTTTAAATCTAAGAAATTTTTAATATGTTTAGTTAGTCTATATTATATTTAGTTTATTTTTAAAATTTTACAATCTTTATGGGTATTTTTTATGATTTAACATAGTATTTATCTAATATAAAACATATTAATTTCATATTTTTTTAAAATTCATCTATACGGTGGGATCTTACGATCCTACGATTCGATCCTTATATCCCATCTCAACCACTCCATTTTGATTTTTGATTCTCTAGACTAAGTTTTCACATCATATTATGATGTAATTTTATCTTTCATGTGTTCAATCAAATCAAGGGCATTTTAGTAAAGTAGAAGAAAAAATACCTAAAATGACAAGTTTTTCCGAACAAAAACAAAACTCTAAAACGACAAGTTTTGCCGAACGGAGGGAGTATGTAGTTAATTATTCACATTTTAAAAGGCGATTTGTCACATCTCTTAAGTGAGACAATTCTAACAACTCCTGCTGTCAAATTTAACAAAGTAACAATCGAGGTAAAAAAAAAAAGAGTCACTTTTTAATTTTGCAAAGGGCCAACCTTTTTGGTTGGGGTCAAAGATAAGACTGCACACATCACTAATTAGGGTCACTTTCACTATAAGATGGCCTCCGTGAAACAATCATTTGTATTGTATGCCATAATTATTCCCACGTGTATTACAAATTAAGAACAAAATAGTGGTGGAATTCCGGTGAGATTTTGATGGTTCATGAACTCCTCCAAAATATTTTTTCTAACAAAATTTTCAATATGTTTTTACTAAAGTATGTTAGGACTAGTGGACACGGATATATATAACATGAATTGAGTGAGATAATTCTATTCCATTTTAAAACTAATTGACGATAAAAAGAGTACGTTGTTCATCGATTTATATACTAAAACTTGTTCGAACAGGAGGAGTAGGTCATGCTAATGTGCCTTGGATGATCCACATCTCAAGGTCAGGTGCGGATGGGCACATTGAACTATCCATGTGGTTGAGAGTCCTCACGGCTCAGACACAGCGATGCAATTATCAGGGACGATAACCGACTTATATACTAAAACTTGTTTAGTTCATATTTTCCACGTGACATTCTCTTTTTAACTGGTCCAGATTTGAGAGTCGGGCTGTTTGACTTCATCACTCTTATACCATACTGAAATCCGTGGAAACTCGTGACCGGGTTCGTGTGCGCGGAAAGAGACGGAACCAGGAGTGAAAGTTTGGATTTGTTGGATTCCCTTGTAACATGAAAAAAAAAATTGTGATGAAGAAAAAAAAAATTGAATGAAAGTAGGGAAATATAGTGATGAAATTGATATCATTAGATTTACTATCTCGTATATAATTTATTGTGTATATAGTAAAAGAATTATTGTGAAATTTTTTGTACTAAAATAGAGATATATAGTTATAAAATAGATAGAAGTAGATGTATAAATTGATAAAAGGAATGGAAAAGGGGATTAATAGTGGATGTGAAGAGATTCAAACTTGGGTCGTGGGTTTTGTAGTGCAAGGCCAATACCGTCAGGACATTTCCTACCTTGTGATCTATACTTCAACTATATTATACATATTCTGTACTAAAATTGGGGTGGATTGGCAAAGCAAAGCTCAGTCTACCCCTTTTCATGTGCCTATGCGCGGACACATATGTTCTAGTAGACAAGCATATAAGTTGAGTGGTGTTTCATCCTAAAATCAATTTGACATTATGGAGAGTAACTCGCCAACTTATATATTAACAAGCCTCGTATTTTAACACTTATTATCCTATGCCCATTGGGGCATATGATAAAATTCCCGTTCTAGAATAAATATATCATTAATTAAAATACATTAACTAAATTTTAAATTAAATTTATAGGGTCGTTTATTTTTGATACGGTATCTTATCCTGTACCCTAAGGGTGTACGATAAAAAATCGGATAACCTAAATAGCTTCCATTTCCATGGACTATTTCTTCTTAAGCTCCTTCTATACAAATCCGATCTCATGTTGGTCCGCAATTGAATCTATTTACTACTCCGTATTTTCTAATGTTGGGCTTAATTTTGATTTTGGGCTCACATGATATAGCTCTTGGGTTTGAGGTTCTGATGGGCCTTTATCCTTGAGTGTGTTTAAACGGGCCAATCCAGTGTAGTGATAACTTGTTTGTTGCCATGTGTCTCGTGCTAGATTTAGGATTTTTATAGGGTGTTATACACCACAAATCCAAAGACTGAAAATGCACGTCCTTGTGACTAATTAATATTTAAAAAAAAAAATTTAACCCCTTTTAACCATGCACGTCCTTAAGGACGTGCATGATTTGGGGTGTATATAGCCAACACGTTTTTATATTGGTTGAGTAATTCAAGTTTACTTCAAAAATAGTTTGCCTCGATTTTATTCATTTACTAAATGAGACCGAGTATGAGTATAATTTTGACCTCAGATTAAATTAAGGTTTGACTCAATTTCGAATTCTATAGAATTTATAAAATTTCTCCTCAGTTACTGTACTTGTTACGGTTGAGTAAGTAGGAATGTTCCATAGAGTTTGACATCTATTTGAAAAAAGTTTGAATTAAGCTCAATCATTTACCAAACAATTAGAATATGAGCACATTTTAAAGTTTGAGTCAAAATTAAGATTCTACTCATTTCTAATCAACCTGAAAACAAGCAACCGATGTTGATAGCGTCTAGAATGGTCTTCCCTGGGTCACATGACGACATTGATTTGGTTAACTAATCAAAGGACGATTCCAGGATAAGTAGAAGAGAATGATATCCTCCTCAAGGCTAAGAAAAGGCATAATCATAGTCCACGAGCACAAAGAACCAAACACGATGGGAAGATAGGGGCTTAAGCATAATAGTAGGGCACACAACCCGTCACTCGTGTGCATTGTGGCACGCTCCGTGTGGGCCTGGTTCCACTATAACGTCGTTTTCCAACGTTGTTGTTGTTTTTTACTTTTATTAAATTATTTTTTTAGGCCAAAAACATTATTTTAAGATTTTAATTTATTTATCGGTAATTAATTAGGATTTAAGTAATTAGACGGAGACGGTGGCATGGCATGTAGAACTAGCAATGGTGAAAATACGGAGGAGCGATCAATTAAACGATTAAAAAAACATATATGGATGGGAAGGATAAGCAGTGAAATTCGGAATTGTTTCACACATATGGAGATAGACCAAGATTCAAACCCGCTCTGATGCCACGTGAAATTTAGAGATGGACCCTCATAAATTAGTGGATAAAGTTTCATAGTCGAATAGGTAAAAGTAAAACCAAACAATTGGTGGGAGAAGGCTACACTTAAAATATTATTACTAAGCCCTTTATAGAGGGAGATTACACAGTAATATTCTTGATCAATAAAAAAACATAAAAGATATAAATAAACTAAACCTAACTTAATCAAATATATTATAAAATAAATCTATCTTAATATATCCCCAATAAAAACCAAACCTTTTCCTATCATGTTTAGGATGTGTTTGACAATGTCTTCGAATAGGTTATGGAGTTGGAAGAAAAAAAAGCTCTAAGCCTCCATGTTTGGAAGCGTCTTCAACAGTAAGTTATGGAGTTGGAGGTTAAACTTATTTCCACTGATTTTGAAAGCTGGGGGGTGAGCTTCGGGAGGTTATTTCATCAGGTGTGGGAAATTTGTTCACTTTTGCGCTTGCTCCTTTTCCCCCCTTTTCGGATCTGAGCTCCGGGAGACTTCCATGGCCGTCCGTTACCTCCCTTCTTCAGGCCACTCACACTCTCTTGCATTCTCCTTCAACCTTCGTCCATCCTCCTCCTTCTTCTTCCATTTCGGGCGAGGTTATCGACAGCTAACAGTACAACAACACCGGTCGATTCAGATAGCAATGGCCAGCAGAAGCTCCAAGCTTCGATTTGAACGGGACGACAATGGGCAAGGAGAAGGGTTGGGAGAGAAGGGACGACGATGGAAATGAGGAAGGAGAAGGGATGGAGAGGTAGTTCCAAAGAAGAGGGAGTTCCGATTCGGGCATACAGATTTCAGATCTGATGGGGAAGGAGAAGGGTTGGGAGAGAAGGGATATTTTCGATATTTTCACACAAATACTCATTTATAAACCTTATAACAATCAAACACCATTAAGGTTTTTTACAAGGTCATTTTTTAAAAAAATCTACACATCTCACACCTCCATAATACACAAAATAAACTCCGCCTCCTAAAAAATACTCAACCCCTAAAAAAACACAATTACCAAACACGTGCTTAATGTTTTGTGTTTGTGTGGGTATAAAGTAGTACAAACTATATGAACCATCCTATTCTAAATGCTATTTAGACAGTGACCTCTTATTGGACCCCTCAATTACAGCCCAATAAGTAGTCCCACAGGCCCAATAATTTATGACATTTGGTCTTGTCTATATCCAGGCCCATAATTGCTTCAGTTTGGCCTTTTCCCATGTATTGTTCCAACTAGGAGGCCACTATCCAACTATCCAAAATATCACAAGTGTACGGTTATGAATCTTATGATATCGGCTTCAGGCCGTTCCGTTATATTTTGAAGTCTTGTACAACATATATGTTGAGGCTTTTTTTTAAGTAATTCAAATGAGAAAAAATAATTCACTAAATCCACTAATAAAAGAGATGTTTTTATAGATACAAAAGAATGGTTGGATAAGTTGAATTGATTTCCTTATATTAGGGTTTTTTTTTATAAAAATGATTGAATAAGTTGAATTGATTTTCTACATTGGGATTTTTTTTCTTTTAGTAGAATGGATTGCTACATTGATTGTGAGTTTGTGATGGCAAAAAAAAAATATTAGAAACGGGTTATTGTAGGCCTCGGGCTGGCCCTGATAAGTATTTTTGCCTGAAAATTGTCCGTCGGCACTAGCTTTTCAAGCTAATCGACAAAATGTTTACCGGAAGCCGAGGTCATGCTACTTTTAGGCAAAAATGTCTATCGATTCTGAAAACCAATGTTATAATCATACGCTTGACAAAAAAAAATCAACATGGCAATATCAAACCAGCGAGCTGACAACGGTAAGAAATTTGTCACCATTTTTCCTTTTAACATCTTTAATAGTTGTGATATACTCAATCTATTAAGAAAACATATTATTTACTATTAACGTATCTTCTTATCATCTTTAAAAAAAACGTTTATAAATAGTAAATGATATATAAGTTTTTCTCAACATAAGTAAATCAATAATCTGAACGGCTTTCTAAGTAATATTTTTAGATATTTTCAAGATTTTTGGCTACGGCTAAATAGCAATGATAATTTCATATATATATGGATTGACTCGAGTGAGGACCATTTCTTATAGTGAAAATCGAAAGGACTAATCTTATTGGTTGCTTTTTAACAGTGGACCCCTCCACTTTTCAACTAAAACCCAACCAAAAAACCAAAACAAGAGCTTAGGAATTTGGCAAGCCCAGTAACGATGTTCACGTTAATATGTGATTTAATAGAAGACGAATTCATTGGAGAAAAAGAAGATGAAGATACGGAAGCTTTAAAATGGAAAAGAACCTTAAACAATCTTGAAATCTGTAACATGAAATATGTTGATAATTACATAACAGAATTCGAGAAATATTATTATAAGTTACGGGAAAACAGCACTAATCTGCAAATGTTCTTTGATAAACTTTCTGCCCCAATTAATGAACAAATAAGTGAAGAGTATCGAGAGTTAATTAAAAATGGAGATAAAGATACTCTGGGTAACAGAATTTCCTATGTTAGGAAATGGTTCGAGAAAAAATGTCGAGACGTAAGAAGCACCCAAAGAATGAAAAAACAATTCTTAACTTGTTGGGAGACACCAACAGAATGAGGATGTAATAATAGAGATTACCAAGGAAAAAGAAAATATAAGAGAAAAAGTTTTAATAAACAAAGAGGTGAAAAATATTATAAGAAGTATTATAAAAAACCATTCTCTAAAAACAGAAGGTTTTTCCAAAAAGCCTCGTTCTGTCCTGAGAAAAAGAAAAATTACAAGTGTTGAGGATGCGGAGAATCCGGCCATTATGCTAATGAATGCAAAAACAAGAAGAACAATAAATTAGCAAAAGCCCTAGGAAGTTTGGATTATATTGAGCTATCCGAAGATGAAGCAGTAGATTTAGCCCTAAGAAATAACAAAGAGATAGTAGAAATGATAGAAGAAAAGCTTGAAGAACAAATAGAATATGAAAATGAGTCAATAGAAGGTGAAGAGATTAATGAAATGATGGAAGGAGAATCTTCTAGTAAGTCTCTGATGAATATGAAATGACTACTTTAGCTCAACTTCAACAAGCTGAAACCTCTATTGATAAAGAACAAGTTGAAGAAATGACGAGGTCAGGGGTTGATTTCCCGATCATCGCGAAAGAACAATTTGTTAAAAAATCATTATTCTCTAAATATGCTAAATATGTTTGCGAAGAAATGTCTGGAGATGTAACATTCAAGAATAATGAAAATCAAGCAACTGAAGTAAACTTAATTAATTGGGCAAACATTTAGAAACATAACAAAGATAAAAAAAATTAAATATATTTTCATATGTGGCATCCAAGTAATTATAACTCCATTACAAGACTATGGAAAAGATGTGCAATGCATTAATTTTGTTTGTGACATTAGGCATAAAAAGTTTAGTGATCAATGCATCAGTGGTATAGTCTGTAATTTGAGTCAAGGAGCAGTTTCTTGGATTTGTAGACCTAACTATTATGTTAGTCTAGAAGATCATTATGCATCTAAGTTCTTAGCTATAAAATTGCTAACAGAAGGTATTAGTATGCATAAGGGAACTTGTCCTTTACAATTAAAGTGGAAGGTAGTTTATAAACTTGAGAATACTACAAATTCTCCAAAAAAATGCCATATAGTGGAAGCTGAGAAACACGAGGTTGTAGGTCCAAGTAAAGAGGTTGTACATGTTAAGCTAATACCTTATCAAATAAGACTTAAGACCATTTGGATAAACCCATTTGAAAATTCTATGGGTACTAGCAGTAATAAGGTTTTAACCATAGATGAAGAAGGTAGAATCCATACGAATGCTAAACCACCAGTCAGTCTCTCTAGATGTCCAAGCCTATCCAGAAACACTAGTTTTAGGTTCAATCCTAATCTTAGTATTACTCCAAGGAACCAGGGAGCTACCACAAGCAGAAAAGACAAATCGTTTGTGGTAGATGAAGACATAGCGAGCATGATAGCAACATTAAACAAGAGGTTAGAAAAAAAAATTATAAGAGAACCAGCCATACATAGTCTAGATCTAGGTTCTAGTCCATTTATGGAAGCAGTAACAACAATTCCTCCATTAGTCCACAAGGTTAGAGAAAATCAAGAAGGATCATCTAGTTCCGAACAAAAAGGAAAGATAATAGGATATCAAACTAAAACCTTTAGTAAACCTAATTTATGAAAATGATCCAAGAGCTAAGGATTTCAAGGAACCTCTCAACAAACCATTCCCAGACCCGGTTTTTGGAGATGAAATGGGTATGAGAATGGAAGTAATAGACCTTAGACATCTCTATGGAGATAATATGAGGGTAGAAGAAAGCCTTGAACATGTCATCAAAGAATCGCTAAAGAAAAACTATAGGATTATCAACCCCAATAGCATTTATATCCCGATAAGTATTTACTTAGAAGGGTTCAATAAATATGAGTTATGTGCCTTTGTAGATACTGGATGTTCAGTATGCTTTGGAAAGAAGGCATTATTTCCTGAGTTTATTTGGCAGAAGTCTCGTAGACCAATTTAGGTTAGAATAACTGATGATAGTATTATGGTTCATTCAGAATTAGCTTTTGATGTACCTATCATGATAGGAGGAGTCCATTGTGTAATTCCTACACTCTGGGCTACTGATCAACCCTCGCATGATATGTTAATTGGAAATAATTTCCAAAGGCTCCATGTTCCAGTAACTCAGCACCTAGCCATGATGGTCTTCAACATCAATGGAGAAGACGCTTGGGTTAAAAAGATTAAGCAAGCTTATACACACCAAGCAATAGAATTTACGCGCGCACTAAGCGTGGTGAGGAATATATTCTTCCTACACAAAGAGAATTTGCACTCTCTATATGTGAAGTAACATTAAAAGATAAAATTCTTAAACAACAAGAAAAAATATGTAAGGAATTATATTATGAAAATCCTTTAAAATTTTGGGAAAAAGATAAGTCATTTGCTATCATAGAACTAATAGACCCAAAAGCTGTCATTAGAGTAAAACAAATTATTTACACTTATAAGGATCAACAAGAATTTAAAGAACAAATTGATGAACTCTTAAAGAAGGATTTAATTCGAGAAAGTAAAAGTCCTCATTCTAGTCCTGCCTTTATGGTCAGGAATCATGCTGAAGAAAAAAGAGGAAAAGCTAGAATGGTTATCAATTATAAAAAGCTTAATGATAATACTGTTTTTGATGGATATTATATCCCTAATAAGACAGTTTTATTTAATAGAATATAGGGAGCCATTTGGTTCTCTAAAATGGATTGTAAAAGTGATTATTTGCAGGTAAGAATGGATGAAAAAAGTATTCCACTTACTGCATTTAGTGCTCCACAAGGACACTATGAATGGGTAGTCATGCCATTTGGTTTGAAAAATGCACCACATATATTTCAGAGAAGAATGGAGAATGTCTTCAAAGAATTTAAACATTGTTGTCTTGTTTACATTGATGATATCTTAATCTTCTCTAAAACTATAGAACAACATAAACATGATTTTAAAGCTATAACTAAAAAATGTATTGACCATGGAATCATTTTAGGACAGAAAAAATGCATTTATGCTGAGCCTGAAATTGAGTTCTTAGGATTAAAGATTAAAGCAGGTCAAATTGTTTTGCAAGAACATATTCTAGAAAAGGTAGAAAAATTTCCTGATGAAATCAAGGATAGAAAACAACTAGAAAGATTTTTAGGTTGTCTTACTTATGCTTTTGATTTTATTAACGATCTAGCCAAGTTAAGAAAACCTCTACAGGTTAAATTAAAGAAAGATCAAGTTTGGAGTTGGACTCAATTAGATACTAAAATAGTCAAAGAACTAAAAAGAAGACGTGAAAAACTTCCAATATTGACTTTACCTAATGAAGAGGATGAGCTAGTTCTAGAAACAGATGCTAGTGATTATCATTGGGGAGCTGTTTTAAAAATAAAGAAAGATAGCAAGCTTTGCAGGTATAGCAGTGGCCGCTTCAACAAATCTGAGTATAATTACACTATCATGGAAAAGTAGATTCTTGCAATGTATCGTGGAATCCAGAAGTTTATAATCTTCCTAGCTCCTAAACCTTTTACAGTCAGAACAGATTGTAAAGGAATATTGGGTTTCATGAATAACAATCTTGATAATATGAGAGCGCATGGGAGACTCATGCGTTGGCAATTAGCCCTTAATCAATTTACTTTTACCATTGAACATGTACAAGGATCTAAAAATTCTCTTGCTGACATCTTAATAAGAGAGTTAGCTGATGGATCAGAGAAATCAAACGCGTTGGGAAAATCCGCAGTGGGTGTTCCACCCATGGGATATTAATCTCTTAGGAGAAATACGAGGATACCAAGGATGGGTTTCCCCTCCAAGTTTTTATATTTCTGTTGATTTTGGAAGATTTACTGAGAATAGATTCCGTCGTGAACTCTTACAAGCGAGACACAGAGCGGTTATAAGAATGTTAACCCTAGAGATAATTATAAAAGTTCTCCATCTACCTATTGAACTCCAGGAAGACATTTGTAGAAGATGGAGAATGAGAGATTTCGAAAACTTCTACTGGATGGTAGCAATGAGAGATCACGATACTCCAGCAAGGATAAGAGAATGGTGTAACCATTTTTGTATAAACAATGGCACCGGATTGGGAGGATTATCTTTACCCATCTTGCCAGATGAAGATGCAGATTACTTAAAATCATGGAAATATGGAATGTGTAATGGAATCTACAATTACAGGCGACCATGGCCAAAGAAAGAAGAAGAGAGCATCTTGTACAAGTACTTCACTAAGTTCCAGAAGGAGGTCTTCCTCAGGGCAGCAAAATTTGAAAAGATAGAAGACATAAATTGTTGTCGTGTTATCAGTGCCTGCATGGATGTTAGCCAGGGAAAAACCCGGCTACCACATTACCTAATCTTCCTACTATTAAGGGAAGACTACTGGTACGTGAAAGATCCAGTAGTCAGGGCCGTCCAATCAATTTCGGAGGCCCTGGACAAATATAAAAATGAGGCCTTCAATACTACCGTCACTCCTAAAAATGAGTATATTTTATATAAATATTTATTTTACATCTAATAATTTTATTAATATTTTTTTTATAAGCAAGTGTTCAAATTTTATTAAGACACTAAATTAGTTCTCACAACTTTAATTTTTAATTTAAACTAAAAAGATAATTGTTGAGATTTTTACAATCAAAATTTCATATTTATGTCATAGGATATATAATAAATATTAATAGTATCATCTTGCAATTTTACAATATGAATCATCATTCTCTACTATGGTTTACATGAAACACCAAGAATTGTTAAATAAATAAATACAGATAATTAAGTAAATATATTGAATATAATCAAATTATTTATCCTTGACAAAGATTAGGGAAATTAATTTTGATGTATTTGCTACAATTATTTACATTACAATCTTAGAACTTCTAAATATGTGTAAAATATTTCTTTAAGAATTTAAGCAATTATTTTCTTAGAACCTTGAAATTACTTTATTGGATGGAAATCAATAACTTACAAGCCATTTGATTTTATTTAATAAATATAAAATATTATTAAAGTATTGGAAATAAAGGAAAACAAATTGAAATAAATAAACAAAGAACAAGATAAGAAAAAGATGATAAAAAAACGCAGAAAAAAAAGGGAAAACGAAAAAAAATATAAAATTACTTTATTGGATGGAAATTAATAATTTACAAGCTATTTGATTTTATTTAATAAATATAAAATATTATTAAAGTATTGAAAAAAAACAAAGTGAAATAAATAAACAAAGAAAAAGATAAGAAAAAAGGAAAAAAAACATAGAAAAAGGGGGAAACAAAAAAAATCTCTTGAAAAAAAAAACAATCAAACCGTCGGTATTGGCAAAAAAAGACCAAATTGAAATGAATAAAGAAAGAAAAAAGAAATTAAAAAACAGAAGGAAAAAAAAGCGGATTGGAGAATGGGGATTCGAACACGGAACAATTCGCAGTATTTCACAAGAAGCGCTTTATTACCACTAGACTACATGCGAATTCTTGTTTTTTTTACCCAAATAATTCATTATAATAACAAATAGGTTCTAAATATTTAGAGGCCCCGGAAATTTGGAGGCCCTGGGCGATCGCCCATCTTGCCCGTGCTAATGGCCGGCCCTGCCAGTAGTGGAAAGAAGAATCGATGTAGTAAGGTATACATGAGAGGCAAGAGCAAAAGGATTCTTTTACATCTACTACAACATCACCAAGTTTAGACAGACAGACTGTGGGATATTCAAAGTTGGAAATACAACCTTCATCGTAACCCCACAACTCAATCCATTAATGCAGCAAGCCATAAACAGGACCGAATCCATCAATCTTTACTTAACAGAAATAGAGGCTGGTCAGTTTTTAGATAAAAGAGGACACGAGAGGATGATCGATTTACTGATTGCATGAGATCCAGAATATACTGAAGGATTAATGCTTGATCTCGATCTAGACAACGATCAAGATCTGGAGTTTGATAATACTCTAGATCTAGTTCAAGATTACAATGATGATGACCTGGAAGCCAACATGGGTGAAGAAGGAGTCTGGAACCTGGACGAATGCAGTTAAATTATTGAAGAATCTAGTCAGCCTTTACAGGCTTTGTCTTTTTCTTTTTACTGTTCAGCATGTGAATGGTATTATTGTGTCAGAATTGTGTGCTTTTATTGATTTCTGAGTGCTTTTTATTTCTTTCTGAGTAGGGGCCCATATGTCGGCCATTTGTAAAAGAGACGTTGGAAGGCATCCAACGCTCTCTACTCAGCTCTATAAATAGAGCCATTCTCAGACTTCTCAACACGCAGAAATCCAGAGAGAGAAAAACCATATGAGAAGAGAGAAAGAGTCTTGTAAATCAGAAAGAGAAGTAAAAGCGTTTTGAATTTGAGTAGATTGGTGTTTCCATCAGTCTAAAGTTCAAAACCCTTCAATGGATCTTCTGATATGAGTGTTAAGTGTGTTTAAGTTCTAAGTTAAGAGTGTTTGTGTGTTGTAATATTTCCCAGATTCAATAAAGTTTGTTTTTAAGAAAGGGAAAGCTACTTAATTGAACACTATGTTCTGAATACATTGTTTTCTTGATTCAAATCCCTTCACCCTCTCAAAATCAAAACCAAAAGCTATAGACTACGGTATGAGGTAGGAAACAAAACATATATGTGCTCAATCTGAACTAAGGGAGGAGGCCTGGTTGAAGGTTAGCCACCTCTAGAAAGTCGGAAGCTACAGGAACGCCGACGGTCCAGAGTAACTACGTTCAGGTATGGGTCAAACCTCTTTAGCATAAAGTTTTAGTTGCAGAGCGTGGTGGACTTAAAACCACAGAAAACTTATTATTCATAATATAGTTAGTAGATTATGGTAGTTAGTACCACTAAAAGTCATTTATATATCTTCGTTATTTCACTTTGATAAAATTATAAAAAGTTTGAACAATTTCGTAATTTCTATAAAGCTTGGGTAAAGTTGCAATTTACTATCAAAATTGCCCCACCTGTGAGCCCCACAGTGTCAACCAACCAAAACGCTCCTCACGGTTTCAACCAATCAAAACGCTCCTCACGACCATATATATATATATATATGGAAGCTTTAAAATGTAAAAACTCCTTAACGTGTAAAATCCGCTTAACGTGTAAAATTTATTTTTTAATTAATTAGAACGCGCGCTCAGTTTCTCTCTCGGCCTCCCGCTGCCCCGCACCCACCTCCGGCCACGTCGTCGAGCCACCTCCGGCCACCAGCGACCAGCCGCCCTCGAGCCCACCCCGGTGCACAACCCCCGAGCCCTGGACTGGCCTGGTTCGAGCCATCTGCTGCCCCGACGCGCCCACCTCATCGCAGCACCATCGAGCCACCAACAGCCTCGGTTTTCGGCCTCCCACGCCACCCACGAGCCACCTCCGGCCACCAGCCCCGATCAGCTCGAACCCCCTCCCTAAGGCGCACCCCCCGAGCCCGGAACCCCCATGGTTCGAGCCCAGCCGAGCTCACACCGAGCCCATCTCTCCCGACAGACCCGTTCGACGTTTTTGGCTCGGAATACCTTCGAAATCCCGATTTTGCTCCTTGTTTCCACTCGAATTTGGTATGATTTCTAACCCTAAACTTGTTTATTACAACTATTTAGATTGTTTGAATGATTTAGGTTGAGATTGAAAATCTAGGATTTGATTTAGGAGCGGAATTTGGGGCTTTTTGCCAAAAGCCAAATTGATTGAAATTGATGATATGGTTGTGTTGTTGGGTTGATTTTGAGATAATTTCATGTTCATATCATTGTCAAATTGTTTATGGATCATGAGCTAATTGAATTTTAGAATTTTAGATTGCGATATGTTTTAGAATTTGGGGTTTTTGCCAAAAGCCAAATTGATTGATATTGATGATATGATTGTGTTGTTGGGTTGATTTTGAGCTAATTTCATGTTCATATCATTGTCAAATTGTTTATCGATCATGAGCTAATTGAATTTTAGAATTTTATATTGCGATATGTTTTAGAATTTGGGGCTTTTTGTCAAAAGCCAAATTGACTGAAATTGTTGATATGGTTGTGTTGTTGGGTTGATTTGGAGCTAATTTCATGTTCATAGCATTGTCAAATTGTTTGTGAATCATGAGCTAACTAGATTTTAGAATTTTATTGCAATAGCGTTGATTATGTTCTTCTATTTTAGCATGAAAATCATAATTTAGCCTATTAGCTCAATTGGTAGAGCAATGTGCATTTGCACAAAGATGTGGGTTCAAATGCCACATAGGTTACATAATAGACAAGTGCGCAACAATCACAAATTGTTAATCATGCACATTATAATCTTAGTTATGCACAATTGTATCCTACGTTTGCACAATTTTATCTTACTTTTGCACGATTGTAGTTTAAATTTGCACAATTGTATCCTACTTTTGCACACTTGTATTCTAAATGTGCACATTACAATTTTATTTTCACACTTTATGTTCTTATATTTGCACTTGAAAGTTGCACAAAAGCACTTTAAAATTGCACAAATGCACTTTAAAGTTGCACAAATGCACTTCACAGTTGCACAAATGCACTATTCAGTTGCACAAATGCACTTGACAGTTGCACAAATGCACTACACAGTTTCACTTTATTTTCTTATATTTGCACATTACGATTTTATTTTTGCACTTTATACTCTTATTCATGAAGAGAAACATCGAACTTCTAAGCGATAAACATATATAGTTGCACAAATGCACTTCACAGTTGCACAAATGCACTTCACAGTTGCACAAATGCACTTCACAGTTGCACTTTATGTTCTTATATTTGCACATTACGATTTTATTTTTGCACTTTATACTCTTATTCATTAAGAGAAACATCGTACTTCTAAGCGATAAACATATATAGCCTATGCGGGGTTTGAACCCGCATCTTTGTGCGTAGGCACAATACTCTACCATTTTGAGCTAATAGGCTTTAGTGCAAACACCACTAAGGGCATGTTTGATCGTCATTCATTAGAAGATAGGTGTCCCATCTTGATGCCCATTTGATTTCACTCTCCTACGTGGAAGTATGATGAGGAGAAATATGGAGATGAGAGTACATATTATTTCTTAGATGAATTCCAAGGTAATAAGAATTGGAGGGTGGACAATACCTCAAATATAAAGTATAAACAACATACACGAGATAGTATTGCCGGCAAAAAGACCTTTTTGCATTTGCTGTCAAAAGACAACTCAGTCCAAATTCAAGGCAAATTGATCGTTCACACACACCACTACCATCCAGATACACGAGATAACATTGCTACAGACAAGATCCAATTTGAACAAGAAATAGAGAGAGGGGAATAAGAAGCTACACCCACTGTTTCTTGGTGGCTTCCATTCTTTCCAACAAAGCCAGCAATCTCAACTTGCATTTCCGTCTAATAAAAGGGCAAACAACATGCAAATAAAAAGAAGAGCAACGTTTAAAATTTTTATCTTATGACTAGTCCTGATGAACAAACATAAAAAAAATGGCTTCTCTGATACAAGTTACCATCGATAATCCTGCTAACTCAATCACACAAAATAGAATCTGATTTAAGAGTCGGAGAACTTACCAAGAGTTTTGACTTCCGTTTTTCCCACCGAACACAAGCCTGCAAAAAACTTTCAAGTATGTGTCACAGAAGGTGTGAAGCAAAATCAGATAACAGTAGAAATGGCCGACACCCAGACCACAATATTCTGGTTCTTGTCAATCTCTGGGGAAGGGATACTAATAAAGCAAGTAACAACTCCACATGACCAATGATGGCACTTTACAGGCAAAAGCATACCCATAGAAAAAACATATTTGGCTTATTTTATCCCAAAACTACCGAGAAGATAAAACGAGGCACACAGATTGTATAATATCCAGATGGATAGTAGAACAAGTTGATAAAAGTGATCCAAGAAAAAGTTCCATTGGGAGCATAAGAGTGCAAGACCAAGTAGTATACAAGAGCATTATGAATATCTCAAAAAAATTACCATTCTGAAAACATCTGAAGTCGCAGAGCCCATTCCAGAGAGCATGAAAGCAACCTGGAAGTCATTCAGAAATACAAGAATTAACGAATTAGCAAATCTGTAAATTTATTGAAGTTTGTGTATCCTTCGATCTGAATCATACAATTTGAAATTTGTTTGGAAAGGAAAAACAGGCATAAGTCAATCAGAAATTGCCAAACAAATCATCCAATCATGTCCGTAAATTTATTATCAGGTTTCTTCAGTATTTTACTATTGACATATGTTATAACAACTCTAGATGTGACCTTCAAGTGTGAGATATGGGTCTTTGAGCATGGCCATGAAACTTAGACACGTAACTGAAACATAAAACAGTTACGACCCAATTCAACAATTCAAGAAATCCAATGAGAAAATTTGTTTATGCATAAATTATATTACATATGTATAAAATTCAGTTTTAAGCAACTCAACCAGCTGAGCAATACCAATGGCTAGCATGTCTTGCTAACATAAGAGTAAAACATTATATTGCACTACATATCACAGGACACCGAGAACAAGAATGTCAGTTTAAGACTGGCATATTTTAAGTTGTTTTCCACACCAACGTATGTGTACTATGTGATAGGCTCTTGGAGAGAAAAAAAAGAATACGATACTTACATTTACTCTCTCTACTCTTCGCATTTCATCTTCAAGCAAAGAGAGTTGTGCAGCAGAAGTCCAATGAATGCAGTCAACTGGGTTGAAAATTAAAAAGACTGCAATCAGTTTTTGTGTAAATGTACTGATGAAATCAAGCAACATCAAAAAAGAAGAAATCCAAAAATGCTGATTCTGGGCAAGATATGTGATTAAGATATCAAGAACGAGCTTCATAATTTCATTTCCATCAACATACTTGGTGGATAGAAGCCATTTATCAGAACTTACCAACTGTCAATAGCTTGCTGAACTAAGTCAGGTTTCCCACATTGATTGTGAGCCCTAGCTCTTCCAAAGTCCTCCTCAATATTAAACACATCTGGAGCCACATTGGCACAGTTTTTGCAACCTTCAAAAGCAAATTAAAATCAATGGTTTCAGCACCTTAAAATGCTAGAAATTCCACAGATGAATTGGTAACCCAATGGTAAATGAGATCCAGCTTACATGGGCAAACAACTGCCCAGTTATCTGTCTAGTTCTACTATTACCCATAATATAAGGTTGGCTGATAATTTCCTTTTATTCATAGATAATGGACAGTAAGTTGTGTTATATATACCAATGCAGCTGAATTCATCGACAAATACATGATCCTTTGTAGAGAAATCATCCATGAAAGGATTTGTCGCTGTCAATGAATACCCATGAATTTCATCATATACCATTCTTTGAATTGGGTCACTCAAAACCTGCAGTTAACAAAAATAGGCTCCTTTAGCTAAATGTAACAATTACAAGAAACACTCGCGAAATTAAGCTCCAGTATATCATTCCTTACTCACAGTCACAACTAACCTCATAAATTTCATTGATAAACATACAAAAATTGGTTATCTATGGATCTTCACCACTCAAATCAGGATGACAAGCCTTCATGCAATTATAATATGCTTTCTTGATCTGAGCTGGTGTAGCATCTGGAAGCTGATGAACAATCAGAAACCATGAAACATACATTCAGCACTGCTTGATTTTGAACACCACAAAAAGCTGAGAGTTTCAAACTACCAGAGATTAAGAAGACTGCAGAAAGATTGATAGGAAGAGACACTACCAGAGATTAAGAAGATCGAGCCCTAGCAACTGAGAGTTTCAAACTGCAAAATTACTCAAATTTTAAAGAACCCTAGAATTGAGATGGAGAGAGAGTACCTTACAGGTCGGTTGGTCATCAAGGAACCCGACCAGATTCGCCTCCGACGATCCCATTCAGTGCGGCACGCCATGATACTGGGCATCTCGACCTCGTCGAGCTCGATCTGGAGGCGGCCGAAGTCAGCCAAGGATTTCAGAGCTTAGATCCCTAATTAAAATTGGAGTCAAATCCCTAATTAGTCCACAATCAGGGGAGATTGTGAGCAAAGAGGGAGCGAGGGAGCAAGTGCAAGCGAGCGAAGGAGAGTGCGAGGGCGAGAGCAAGCGAGCGAGGGAGAGTGCGAGAAGAGAGGAGCAGAGAGGTAGCGACGCCATGGGAGCGGACGGAGGAGACCGATGAACAAACAGAGGAGAAAGGAGCGGGTTCAGAGTTTTTTTTTTTCTAAAACGGGTCCGGTTCGGCTCTAATCCATTAAAAAAACTAATTTTACACGTTAAGCCAATTTTACACGTTAAGGACTTTTTACATTTGAAGCAAACCCTATATATATATATATATATATATATATATATATATATATATATATATATATATATATATATATTCCGATGTATACACTCCTTAACGTGTATCATGTGAACAAATCTGGAGAGTTGATTGATTGGAATTGATGGTTGTGATTATTAGGTATTTTTTCTTTTTTTTTTTAATTAAAAACGGTGGGACCCAGCAATTTATTTGGCAAACTTGCCCAATTCCTAGCGCGTGTGGTGGTGAATTGAAATTAATGGGGTAAGGCCGTATATTTGTGGGGAGTGGACCAATTGTAAATTTGTAATTTTTTTAATTGTTTGAAAACCTTGTAGATTTTTTTTATTGGTTGAAACCCTAGTGGATATATGTTGAATTGTAAAAATTATTTGATGGCTTCGCTAGATTATTAATTTTTTTAATTGTTTGAAAACCTTGTAGATTTTTTTTATTGGTTGAAACCCTAGTGGATATATGTTGAATTGTAAAAATTATTTGATGGCTTCGCTAGATTATTCGATGATATCGTTTGATTATTCGATGGTGTAACAATTATTTGGTTACTTATGTCATTTTAACAAATAACTAAAAATTATTCGATGGTATCACTAAGTTATTTGATGGTATCGATTGATTATTCGATGGTATCGATGAATTATTTGATGGTGTTACTGTATTATTCAGTTACTTATGTCATTTTAACAAATAACTAAAATTTATTCGATGCTATCGCTAGATTATTTGATCGTATCGACGGATTATGCGATGGTATTGATGAATTATTCTAATCGGCTAGCATCCTCAGAACGCCCTTAACTTTTAACTAAAAATTATTCGATGGTATCGCTTGATTATTCGATAGTATCACATGATTATTTGATGGTATATGTTAATTATTCGATGGTGTTACAATATTATTCGATTACTTATGTCATTTTAACAAATAACTAAAAATTAACTAAAAATTATTCAATGGTATCACTAGATTATTCGATAATACCACATTATTATTCGATTCGTCCAATCGGTTATCAATCAATCGAAAATTTCAATAGCTAATTCCTTGCTAAACCATGCTTATCAACTCAAAAAGGTCAATTTCACAATTGAATTCAGGAATCTACAATAATTGAATATACAACCACTTTAAAAAAAGCAATAGACAAGAAAATAAGAAGAAGGATGTTCCTTGTTAGCACAATTTGAAGTTATCCAGATGAATGAAAACCCTCACACAAATAGTACAAAAAGGCACCGTCAAATAAAAACATAGAAATAATGAAATCCGCCCAAAAACAACTTGTAAACCAAAATTGTACACATCAATGGAGCAAAATCGGAGCAGATGATGATTGGACACCTTCGATCTTGCCCAATTCGACGCCGGCTTCGAATTGCCCTTGTCGTCCTCTGCTCGACCATAGCCAATGTCGCCGGCCCCGAGTTGCAATTGTCCCGGCCTGCCGACGTCCCCTTCTAAAACCGCCTCCGACCTCTCCTTCAAATTACCGCCCCCTCCGATCCCTCCTTTAAATCGTCTCCGCCGCCCGCAACTTCGCCGCTCCCCTTGTTGTTGAATGGGGTCGACTCGTATCGCCGCTCCCCTTGATCTCTTTCTATCTGCAATATATTGGAACAGTGAATCAATTTTGTGTGTTGGGGTATGGTGATGTGATATCACGCGCTATAGTTGGACATTAACCTAAATTAATGTTTGGTATGGGGTGGAAATTTGGGGGTCGAAAGGGTGAATTGAAGTGAAACGTACATTTGTTTTTTCTCACCAAGTGGAAAGAGGGAGGACGAGATTATTTCCCCAAAACAATCCCCAATCACCGTATATCATCGATCATCAAATAATCTCGATCAGTCTCCTCCACCTCAAATAATCCCCAAAAATAATCTCTATCCTCTCCATATCAAAAAATAAGCTCCATCCCCTAAAATTTCATCGTGGATAAAATACAGCCCAAATTTTTTTACAAGGGATCGAGTTAAACTCAATCAACACACACGAAGGTGAAAGAGCACTCACTCAACCGATCCTTTAATCGATGGAATCAGCACCGAACTTAACTGCCCCAACACCAAGGTATCATGGTTGTTGATCTTTGCCAACGGGTTTTGCACAATCCGACTCTACTATTATGCATATGTGATTCATGTCATGTTAAGAACTATTTGAAATTAATACCAATAAAACCGCTCCCCCTTATGCCAACTTAACATTCGGGCAACTCATCATACTCCTCCTCTGTGCCAACCAAGGGCAGTGACGGCTGCAACATTCTCCAGAGGAGGGAAAAATTGTTGTTTCACAATTATTTTTTTCTCATTTAAAAATATATATATTAAAAAAAATCATAAATTATACTATAAATATGATATTTTATCACAAAATTTTTGAAGCAAATCCGTCCAAATTCCGAAAAAGATTTTGGTTGGCGAACATATATATAGCCAACACGATCATTAATCGCTTGAAAACTAACACTCGAAATCCGTCCAAATTCCGAAATCCCTCAAAATATAGATAGACAACAAGACAACGCAAGCTAGGGTTAGGGTTAGGGTTGGGGCCTGCCTGAGGGTAGGGCTAAGAGTTAAATAGACATAAATAGGGAGTTGCCCCCTCCACGTGGATGTATGTTGGCGTGCATTCTCCAAATTCATGAAATTTGATTGCATTTTGGTAACACTCTCCATCAACATATAACTTACCTATATAATCACTCGAGTAATTCAAATGCTGCATCATTAATTCATTGAACCCCAAACCCTGCCATGTTATACAATTAAGATCCATCGGCCCCATTCATCTTGGATTCTTTTATGTGATTTAACTAAGCTACCGCTAGCTTGTTTCCTAACGTTACTTTTACTCGATCTATAATTTAGGGATATGTTATTTCACAAATGCGACAAATTTTAATTAGAGTCCCTCTCTTGGCTTATTTTATTACAGTATTTTTAGCATGTTTTTTTTGTATATGCATGTTACTGTATTTTATTGATTGATTGATGTGTTTTTTAAAATAAAATAAAAAAACAACTACTCCGTATTACAACAAAGACATCCAGTTGACAACATTCTAAACTTTTGTTTGTATATAAACATTTATGCCATGAAAAGTGCTGTAAATTATATCCATAGGAGATGTGTAATTAAGCTCGCAAGTTAGTACTTAACATAATTATTATCATATGTTAGGGGTTGTTATATGCACGGTCGATATCTCGTCATTTACACGGTGCGCGACCGCGCATTGCGAGTGCCCGGATCCGCGCACTCGCAATGCGCGGTCGCGCTTTTTTTTTTTTTTTTTTAAATCCGCGCATGCGCAGTGCGTAAACGCAAATATTTTTTTTTTTAAATCCGCGTATGTGTGATGCGCGGACGCCGATATATTTATTTTTACCGAAAATAAATAAGATATATACGAATCGAAATAGGATAGATAATGATATGTACCCGGAATAAAATAAGACAGATAATCGAAAGATATATCCTATATATGTAGATATAGATATATTTGGAGATAATGTCAATAGATTTATTTTTTTCCAATAATAAAAGATGATGATCTCTATATATACAATGCATGTTTAGGTCACAAATATGAAAATTTTGACACCTCTAGTAAAGCTAATATTTCGAAGATCCTAAATTTCTCCATATGTCGTCGCCAGTTGAAGATGATCTACCATTCAACCCATACGATTACAACAATCCGCAAGAACTTCTAACTCATGTCGATGTAAGTCTAAATACGATTGTACTAAAATCTCATGTATATATCTTCCATGTTTCCAATATTTTTGAATATATAGTTGTATATGTCAATATTAGAGAGATTTATTTAACATCTACTCTATCGATTTCACAATACTTGGGTATTTTAGATGGTAATTTTTGCTTCAAATTAGATGATGTTAGATATTTTATAGGTAGGTGATTGTAATAATTTGTATTGTTTTGTGTATTGTTTACTTTTGAAAATATTATAATTGGTTAAAATGTGTAGTGGGTATATAAAAATAATAATCTTTGTGAAAAAGTTAGTAGAATAATGATGTTTTTTTTTAAAAAAAAAGTGAGGTGACAATGTATTATGAAACGGATGGATTATATGTTTTGAATGTTTTTGTTTCCAATGTGTGTGTATTATATCATCAATATGTTTCGAATTGTAGGATCTCGCCGACTTTTCTCTAGAAGAGGGTACCGATTATTCAGATATGTTTCGGATAGATGGATATATCTTTGACTCCAGGAAATCGGTGTCGGTTCCTCCTCTATAGGTTGGGCCTCAACTGTACTCTGTAGAACATAGGGATGACCATGACGACTGAACCACTCCATATAGTCGGGCGTAACCAGATACCCCTCATATGCAACAGGCAGGTTGTGAAGGTTCAGCAAATTAGCGGGGATGTGTCGCTGATCCCAGACATCGAACATATCCGAAAAGGTCAACTTCAAGCGGGCTGTACCAGTAGGCCGAGTCTCAATAGTGGGTGGGATACGGTCCATGGGTATGCTTTGCACACGTCCGAACTGTCTTAATACACGGTCTGGCATGTATGGTTCTTGGATATCTGAAATGGACAAAACCCCTCTATATCGAGAAACTAGAAAGTCAGCGTCGAAGTTAATGAACCTATCCTCGTACGGCATGAACCTTACGTCCTCGACTCTCATCGTGTCCAGCTGAGTGGTAATGTTGTGTACCCTCTCCAGAGTACGCGGTGGTGTCGCTCTATGCGTCCACCGACAAGCCCACCTACGATCAATTTGGCGGGTCCGCTCCTCAGCCATTGCAGGGGCAAATGCCGGAAAATGTGCCCAAATCCAAAACTTTATACATATAAAAGAAAAACAAATTAGTCTAATTGATTGAAAGCATGAATTTTGTATGTAAACGTTATAAGAATACCTGAACCAATGCAGCGCACCCACCCATGGTTCCCACCCCTTCCCTGCTCGCGATGCCAAGGGCTCGATACAAGAGGGCAAGCATGGCAACACCCCATGAGTACTGCCCCGTCATAGCATGATTGTAGACTAAGTCAATTGCCCACAAGGGTATGTGTGTAGTCGACTTATCATTGATAAAGATCGCCCCAAGTACTATCAATAGATACCCGGTCGCAACAGATTGGGCATAAGCATCGCCATTAGGAATCATCGCCTTCATCATCTCCTCTAACTTTTCCTGACTGAAGCGCGCCCCTCGACTGCTCATGTCTGCAGTGGATATGCCAAGTCTGGTGGTGAGGAAAGAACGGCGTTGCGCATCGGTCATAGGTGTACGTGGGGCAACTCCGTCAATCTGTAGGCCAAGTATGATGGCTACATCATGGAGGGTGATAGTCATCTCACCCCAGGGAAAGTGGAACGTGTTCGTCTCGGGGTGCCATCGGCAGATAAATGCTTGGATCAAAGAATGATCCACCGTGCCAAACTCGACGTCCTCCAGATCTGTAAGGCCACTTAGTCTTGCAAGCCCGAACCAACTCATAGGGGTAACAACACGAGGCAAGCTTCTGAGGAACTGAATGTGGGTGTTGCGTCGAATGCATCGAATTAGATTGTCCTCCTACAGGGGGAAAACACATAATTCTTTAGGTAATAATTAAATATTTAATTTAAGTAAGAACTTTCACAAGAAAATATAAATGAATACATACCTCACCCATCCAAATAAGTCTACATCTGTGCGTCCTATACCACGTCAATGGTTGATTCTCTAGTGGTCGGCCGTCATTGGTAACTGGTGGTTGTAGTTGTTCCTCATCTATGTGTTGTGCCCCTTGTTGTGGTGGGTCCTGATGGACCGGCTGCTGATGTGGATGCTCTTGTTGCTCATAATAGTGCTCGTAGTCATAACCAGCATCCGTCGCCACATTGTGGTAGTCATACGCTTCGGGACCGAATGCCTCCTGATTATCGCCATCATCTGTGTTGGCGTCCTCAAATTCCTCATCATCGGACGCATCTGACCCAGCTGCGTCGTCCGACTGAATATCCTCGAGCCCTAATGTCCCTCTCGCGAGAGGAGACGGTGTACGCTCTGAGGAGGAGCGTCTCAGAGTAGGTCGACTCGGCCCAGGCGACCGTGTCCTATCCCTAATAATTGATGTACTCGCCCGAGCGGGTACAGTAGTGGCGGTAGCTGGAGCCTTCTCTTGCGCCTCCTCAGCCCTTTCATGTTCACCTCGACGGGCCGAAGCCGTGGGCCGTCGCCGCTCCAATGCCGTAGAAATTTTCTATCATATTGCATAACAAATAAACAATGTTACAATTTGTTATGAGTACAAATATCCAAAAATTAGTCCGTACATATCAATTATGTTTATCTATTCCTATAAGGTTATAATTGATAAATACGAATTACTTTTTTCCATTTAGTGACCTATTTTAAAGGGTATTTTGTTTACCTATTTTCATTGGTATTACGTTTACCTATTTTCATTGGTATTTCGTTTACCTATTTTTGGGTTTAGGGTGAAATCTTACATTTTTTTTAGCATTTTCATTTCTTTCATAAACATTTAATATGACGCTAACTATACTGTTGCTTATATATTTCAAAATTAATTTTTCCTATCTTTGTAACTCCTAAAAACCTTTATTTCGCTGACCTATTGTCAACGTAATTTTATCTAACTCATGACACAATGAATTTCGATCATATCTTTTCGGTTGCTTATTTCAACATAAATGATACATACAAATTCGTATAAAAAAAAATTCTTTCAACTAAAGTGAACTTACTAAACATTATTACAATTTCTAATATTTCATGGAACTTTTTTCATCGTCATTACATCTTACAATTTCTAATATTTCATGGAACTTTTTTCTTTTCTCACTAAACATTATAAATATCATAAAATTCATCAAAACTAAAATGAACTTACTCCTCTCGCTCTCTGACGCTCATCCTTATCTTGCGAAGATCGATCCCCTCGAAGCCAACCCATGGCACTACTTGCAACTTTCTTCATTTTGGATGTCATGATTACCGATTATCTACACATAAATTTAATTAATGTAAGCAATAAACAAACAGAAACCTAATAATGCATAAAGAAGAAAATTAATCTTACCTTTTCAACAAAATGGAGATGTGATGAACAGCTTGATGCTAAACACAATGAAAAAAATTTCAGATCCAAAGTTAATGAAAAAGGAAGAAAACATTTCAAATCCAAACAAATTTCAGAACCACAATGATGGAGCAAAGGAGCTTCAAATCCAAAAAAATTTCAGATCCAAAATGAAGATAATGAACAAGGAAAAAAATCTCTTACCTCTTAAACCGAATGAGAGAGCTGAATGAAAGAGCAAGATGCTTCAATGGCGTTAAATAGCCACAAATTTCAGATCTAAACAAATTTCACAAGCACAATGATTACTGTCGAACAGCAATGGCGTCAGATTTTTATAGCTTTGCAGAGATTCCCACGCATGCCTGCAGATTCCCTCGAGCAGCGTTAAATCCGGGCGGGGCGTTCAGATTCTCGCGTGCTGGGCGTCACATCCGCGCAGTCGTTATGCGCATTCACGGATCCGCGCTCTCGCCGTGCGCAGACGCGGATCTGCGCTTCCGTAGTGCGCGGCTGCGGATCTCTAATTTCTTCAGCGCTCTCGCTGTGCGCAATCGCGAAGATCGACCGTGTATCCGGCGATAATTTGATCGTGCATATAGCAAATCTGCATATGTTATCATGTCATTTGCAATTAAGCTAGTGAAATTTGAATTTTAATATATAAAATTCCTAAAAATTAATTAGATTAATTTCATCAATTATTTTATTTTATTTCATTTTGGAATTTAAATTAAAACTCAAATTCTAGGGGAAAAAAGGACGAACTTAATAATTACCAAAGACGTGATGTGTAGTCACTAGGTACACACTAAGTTGTCAACCAAACAATGTATACCAAAGAAAACAAAAAAACCCAACATTTAAGTCATGGAAGGGGGCCAATTAACTTTATTTTCCAACGAAATTTAATTACAATTTCTACAAGCCTACAAACACTCAGATTAAAAATTGGTCCTCACTATAATACATGGACTACCCTATATATGCATTATATATATACCCTCCGATTGGAAATATTAATAAGTATTATAATGTAAAAAAATCTAATTAAAAAATCAGTATTTTATATACTCCTTAAACTATGTGCATAAAAAGTCAAGTGTCTTATATTAAAAATCGGAGGGAGTATATATTTTTACCTTTTTTCTAAAAACATCACAAAACAAAACAAAATTTAGGCGGGCCATAGAACTAACACATGTGATAACACTATGCCTTTCGGGCGACGGACCAAAGTCGTCGCCTAAAAGGTGATTTTCGCCCTCTGACAACTCAGGCGACGAACTTCCGTCGCCTGAGTTGTGGTCGGGTGACTTTCATCCTTCCACCATTCAATCGACGAGCATCTGTATGTTCGTCGGTGGAGTTAACTCAGGCGACAGAAAATGTGTTCGTCGACTGATGATGTTGTCAGAGGCCAAGGGCCATCCAGGCCCGCCCATTAAGACTCAGGCAACGAGTTTAGTGTCATAAGTTCGTCGCCTGAGTCGGTCCATAGAGCTATGAAAGAATCCAGGCGACAGACTCTTTCCTTTATGTTTCGTCGCCTAGATAGTTTCAGGAGACGGACATAGAATTATTTTGTCTCCTGAGTGTAGTCTAAAGATGCATTCTCAGTTGTATGTCCGTAGCTGGAGTGTTCAGGAGACGAAATTTTATATAATTCCGTCGCCTGAAAGGGTTAAATTTTTTTTTATTAATAAGACGATGTAATATTGTTTGTTCGTCGCCTGAATTGTTTTGATTTTAAAAAAATAAAATTTAATAGGGCAGGTGCCCCCTGTTGGAACGTACCTTATAGCACATGTTGTGCTCCTGTCCTAAACTCTATAAACAACAACACACACAACACAAACAACAACATACTCAACAACAACACAATCACAAGCAATTCAACCCATCAAATTAAAAACCTTGTAATCCACCCTAAACCTTGTCCAACATACCAAAAGTATGTGACAAATATCCAGACAACTTCACACAAAACTTCACAAAAAGTATCTCCAAACACTACAAGTTCCAGAATACACAAGTTCTAAAAGTTTCTCCAAAAAACCAAACCCAAGTTTTAGTTATATATATGAGGAGGGCGTCCTTACCTAGCTATTTCGGTTGGGGGGAGGGCTGACTGTCTGTTGGATGACCAGCTGAGTTGTTGGAGGGTTGAGGAGAAGATGTGGCTGAAGGAACAGCCTGATGACACACTACAGAGGTGACGGATGGCTGTGAGTTGGCCTGACCACCTAGCATGCCCATCATGAGCCTCTCGATGCTGGCCATACGCTCCTCCAGCTGCTCATTCTTGCTCTCGGCTTGGGTGGTTTTCTCACGCAGCCTTGCAATTTCAGCCTTCGCCTCCTCCAGCTCCTTGTCCCTCTCTGCAGCCCTTGCTGCCCATGGACCCCCTCGTTTCTTTGCAGGCCGCTCTCCAGCTGCACCCATTCCTTTTAAAAAAAGATTGAAAACATAATAAGTAAAATCAGTGGGATTGAACACATAATAAGAGTTGTAAGTAAAGAAAGATTGAAAACATAAGTAAAATCTTTTTATGAACTATAAGTAAAATCAGTAATGGAAATTGTAAAACATAAATAAAATCTTGTTATGAAAACAAGATTGAAAACGTAAGTAAAATCTTGTAATGGAAATTGTAAAATCAGTAATGAAAACATAAGTAAAATCTTGTTATGAATTATAACAAGTAAAATCTTGTTATGAACTTCTGAAAATTGTAAAACAATAATAAAATAAGTGGGATTGAACTATACCTCGAACTTATGTTCCTCGTCTTTCCCCAAGGCAATCCAAGATGATCTGTGTTTGTTCTTCGACAGAGAGGGGTGGTATTTGGCTTGGGTCTTTTGCTCCTTCTCCAACAGTGCAGACTTCATCACGATGACGTTTCAATTTGGCCTACAAACACAGAAAGTTATAAGTAAAAGGTATATATATAAGTAAAACACAGAAAGGAATGCATATATTGATTTCAAACAGTAAAAGGAATATATAAGTAAAAGGAATATATATATATAAGTAAAACCAGTTATAGGATGTACACAAACTCAGAGATAGGATGAAAGGAATGCATATATAAATTTCAAACCAGTTATGTACACAAACTTAATCCAATATTGATTTCCCATAACTTACAATCATGTGAAATCATAGGAAATACACTTACTTTTTAGGTTTAAAATGCAATATTGATTTCCCATAACATTTGCATAAACTGAGAATGTATAAACTAATTAAGATTCCAAAAGGAATGTATATGTAAAACCAAAGAAATAATGAAGGGAATTTATAATAACACTAAAAGGAATTTATAAGTAAAAGGAATTTATACTAACCCTAACAGAAATAATGAAATGAATTTATAATAACAGTAGGATTTACCTACTGATTACAATAACAGTAGAACTAATGAAAGGAATGTATATGAGTAAAACCAATCTCATAGTGAAAGAAATGCATTATTACCTACTGCTTTCATTATATAGAAAAAGAAATAATGAAAGAAATGCATTATTATAGGTAAAACTATTCACTAATGAATGTATATAGCTTATCATCATTAATTTTGACCTAGCTTTTCATTATTATAAGTAAAACTATTCATTAATGAATGCATTATTATAAGTAAAGTCATAGACAAATAAGAAAGTCATATAGAAATAAGAAAGTCATACAGAAATGCATTATTATACTTAGGTTGTACTTAAATGCATTATTACAAGTAAAACTCATACAAAAAAGCATTATTATAAGAAATGCATTATTATAAGAAAGTCATACAGAAATAAGAGTACCATGCATTTAAGTTATATAAGAGTACCATGTATTACCTAGCTTATCATCATTAATTTTTGAACATGATTTATAAGAAATGCAATAATATAAGTAAAACCTAAGTACTTAGGAAAAATTACAGAAAAAAAAAGGCCATACCAGTCCATCCTGCGCACCCGGACACCTCTCGTAGGCTTCTATGGTTGTCTTAAGCCATGCCGCCGGATGCTTTTCCTTAACGATGAGCTCTTCTGCTCGGAAGCTCAGGGGCTTGGACCCATTGTGATGATTAAGGGGGTTCGGGTTCTTGGTCCCGTTTTGCTTGTTTCGCTCACACAGGGCCTGTAAAAAGAAAGTCATTCAGAAATCACAAGTGTTAAACAATAAGATAAACGACGAATAAAAAAACAAGTTAGGGAATTAATGATAAATTACCATTCTCGCTTCTTCTGTGAAGTCACTCACCAAGAACCGCCACTGCTCAGGGCGAGCGAAAAACTCAAGTGGTATGTCCTCGCCCCCCCACTCCAGGAAGTGTTGATGACAGTGATATTTCCAGGCCCCATATGATTTTCCACTCTTCTTCTCCACGTATGAGTCAACTGCAGGGTCAATCTCATAGTACATCTACACATCCATATCCGGAAAAAAAATTGAATAGAAGATAAGCAACAACCAAGCAAGCAAACAAAAAAAATAAGCAACAAGCAAGCAAAAAAATTCAGAGCAAATAGATGAAAAGCAATAGTAGATCAGCATATTGTGAAGCAAGCAAACAAATCTCATAGTGCATCCACACATGACAGAAGATAGGCAACAACCAAGCAAGCAAACAAAAAAAAATTCAAAGCAGAATAGATGTGAAGCACAAAAACAAATTATTTTTTATATATCAACTATCCAGACCACACAGAAAAATCAACTATAAAGAAAAATCTCAGTCAAATAGATAAATAGATAAATCAAACTATAAAGATATATGTAGATCTCAATCAAATAGAAAAATCAAACTATAAAGATAAAACCACATTATTGAGGAGATATTCATCTTAAATCTCAGTCAAATACATAAATCAAACTATAAAGATATATGTAGATCACACAGATCACACAATGTAAACTACCTCCAAGTAATAAGTAATAAGTACTTAGCTAAAAGATCACACTATAAAGATAAGTACTTAGGTAAAAGATCACACTATAAGTACTTAGGTAAAAGATCACACTATAAGTAATAAGTAATATGTAGATCACACAGATCACACTATAAAGATATAAGTAATACTGTAAGTACTTAGGTAAAAGATAATAAAAAAAAAGTAAACTACCTCCAAGTAATCTCTTACGGGGGACTGTTGCTCATCTGTTAGTTTGGTCCATGTTGATGCAAGCATCGACACTTTGTCCCTGATAGCACACCCAATGTCTCGGACAAAGCTGTCATGCAGCTGCTTGAGGCCAGGCCCCTTGTGGAAGCAGGACCACTCAATCTTCAGCTTCTTCCCTGCTGCCGCCTTGAGGAGTGTTGTTTTGTGACTCTTGATGGTACGATATTTACCTAAAATTCACAAGAACATATCAGATAACAATTGAGATAAATAATAAGACAGTTGAGATAATAAGACAGTTGAGATAAATAAGAACATATCAGATAACAGAACTCTAACAATAGACAAAAATAAGAACATATCAGATAAATAAGAACATATCAAATAAATAAGAACATATCAAATAATAAGACAGTTGAGATAAATAACATTAGACAAAAATAATACAGTTTTATAAAAGTGGAATGGGTATGTTCATGATGATTATATATACTAATTCTCAATTTAAAATATAATATCCAGTTTAATCATTATTATTTGCAATTTACAGGAATGTATCCATGTGACTTTAAAATATCAATGCAACAACACATGTCCTAGTGGCATTACTAATCATATATAGGATTAGGAGCAACTACACATTACAAATTTGATAATATATGGATTAAATAGATCCTCACTTGCAGATTTACAATTCAGTCATCTATTCACTATTGCAATTTACAAATACTATTTGACCCTAACTGAATCTGGAAAAAAAAAAAAAAAATTCATCATCAACATAAGTAACATTAATAAGCAACAAAGGAAACCAGCAGTGGCAGGTCTAAATAGAACCATGGAACCAACACAATTCCAAATCCTAAATCCTAAATCTAAAATAGCATATTGTGAGGAGTGAAAGAGAAGCAAAAAAAAAAAAAAAAAAAAAACACAATTCCAAATCCTAAATCTAAAATAGAAGCAACTACCATGGAACCATCATCAACATAAGTAACATATATTGTTTGTAAGTAGGAGTGAAAGAGAAGCAAAATCTAATACCATTGAAACCCTAAATCCTAAATCAGTATACAAATTGAAACCCTAACTCTTTCAATAGAAACCCTAAATCTAATTGAAACCCTAAATCTAATACCATTGAAACCCTAAATCCTAAATCAGTATACAAATTGAAACCCTAAATCCTAAATCAGTATACAAATTGAAACCCTAACTCTTTCAATAGAAACCCTAAATCTAATTGAAACCCTAAATCTAATACCATTGAAACCCTAAATCCTAAATCAGTATACAAATTGAAACCCTAAATCCTTATACAATTTTAAAGAATCTGACAGAGGGAGAGAGATGTGCTAACCACGACAACGGATGGAGCGAAGGGGCCTCGCCTGATGACGTAGCTACTGGGTTGGCGCCGACAATGGTCGTGGATGGCGCAGGGTTGCCATTGGGCAGAGATAGGAGAGGAGGTGGCACCGGGGTTGTTGCAGAGGGAGTGGGAGAGGGAGTAGGAGTCCCTGAGGCAGGAGGAGTCGGGGCCGGGTTTGGAGAGGGAGTGGGAGTGGGAGTCGGGGCCGGGTTTGGAGAGGGAGACGAAGGCGCTGAAGCCGCTGAGTTCAATGGTGAGGAGACCGGTAATTGCAGAGGTGGAGGAATCGGGGCCGGAGTGGACGAGGATTGCTTCTTTTTCCCCTTCACAGGGCGGCATTTAGGAGGCATGGCGGAGGAGAGGTCGGAGGAGAGGCGGAGGAGGGACGAGAGGAGCGGCGGAGGAGGGACAGAGCACGAAGGAGAAGGAGGAGGCGGAAGAGAGGCGGAGGAGGGACGAGAGGAGAGGCAGAGAGAGAGAGCGATGAATGAAATTGATTTGGGGCTAGGGTAAGGGGAGGAGTCCGAGTTACTAAAATCCTACATGTTCAGGCGACGGACATTTAAAAAAATATTGTCGCCTGAAAATTTGGCGGAAATTCAAATTTTCGTGAAAATATAGGGGGGAAATTCACTTTTGCATTGGGGAGACATACTAATATTAAGTTCGTCTCCTGAATCATCTCAAGCAACGAGCAATTAACTAGTCCGTCGACTGAACATTTGGCGGAAATTCAAATTTTGGTGAAAATAAAGGTGGGAAATGAAATTTTATTCGAGCCAAAATGGGGCAAAAATTCACTTTTCCATTGGGGAGACGTACTAGTAATAGTTCCTCTCCTGAATCTTCTCAAGCGACGAGAAATTAACAAGTCCGTCGACTGACCATTTGGCGGAAATTCAAATTTTTGTGAAAATAAAGGTGGGAAATGAAATTTTATTCGAGCCAAAATGGGGCAGAAATTCACTTTTCCATTGGGGAGACGTACTTGTAATAAGTTCGTCTACTGAATAATCTCATGCAACGGGAATTTAATTTGTCCGTCGCCTGAAAAAATACAGATTTTTTAAAAAAGAGCAATCTGCATGTGTTATTGCCCTGTTTACCATAACTTAATGACAAATTGCACCAAAAAAAAATAGTCTTAGAAGCCATGATACCAACCATGTCATACACATACGAAAATAACCGCCATGTCTCACAAAAACAACGATTACAATCTATGATTTATGGAATCCGAAGACATTATCAACCTTCGTCATCGTCATTTTCTGATTTTCATCTTCGTCATCCTCTTGTTCATCTTCATCTTCATCTTCATCTTCATCTACATCTTCATCATCATCGTCTTCTTCTTCTTCTTCCTCCATTTCAAGATCAATGGAGAGGTTCAAATTTTCGAAATAGATCACCGGACCAATATCCTGATAAGCTTCTTCCACCTCATTGGTAAGATCATCTCCGCGAGTTGCTAGAGTTTGAGGATCATACACGTTTCTATGGGACATCACATTAACTACTTTCCAAGCATCACCCGCCTTTGGATCATCCACGTAAAACACTTGCCTCGCCGAGCGTGCAAGACAAAACGGGGAATCCTCATACCAACTGCTGTTCGTCTCCACAGAGAGCAAACTCATATCTACCTTGGTGCTTCCACTATTTTCAGGGTCGGTGTCAAACCACTTGCATTTAAACAACACAACTGGCATACAAGTAGCGTATATCAGCTCTACCACTTGTTCAAGTACCCCATAGTACTTAGCATCTGAAGTTTCCACCATCACCCCTGAATTTTGTGTTCTCAAATCTTTGTCTTTGTCCCATGCCACAAACTTCACCCCATTGACAGAGCAGGCCCAATACAGTTTGCATTGTAGTGGCCCCTTTTCCAAGTTCAGAACCTCCGGTTTCAGGTAGTTGTCTCCATCTCTGTGCAACTTAGAAACCTATACAACATAACATGTTAGAGTTCTGTTTTGGGAAAACAAACATGCAATTTGTTCAATGAAACATCACGGTCGTTCTTACCCATGGGTAGAAATAACTGAGAAAATCTCTTCTACGGTCCCATTCTTCATACTCCGGGTAAGCCTCACTATACAGGTTCTCATGCGATGTCAAGTAGAACTCAACTTCCTTGCAGTTGGTTAAAACCTGCCAGTGAGCCTCTGCAATCATAGGTTCTCCTAAACTTTCTCTCATGATTTCACCGTGAGGACGCACGAGGCTTGAAATGACAGAAATATCATAGCTCAACTCCTCCATAGCATTCGTACCTTCACGACTCTCATCTCGACCCCCGAGATACAACTTGCAGTATGTTGTTGCCTTGTTTAAAACGTAACGCTCTGAAATACTTCCCTCCGGGTAACAGTAGTTCTTCACTTGAGCATTATATTTGCCAAGTTGCCTATAAAACAAAGGAAGAAGTTTTGGAGGGGTAAGATGGACGTGAAATTGTGAGATGAATTTAATCTATAAGTAGCATACCTTTCTATTGGGTACATCCAGGTGTAATGTACTGGTCCAGTTTCCAACACTTGTTGCGGTAGGTGGACTAGAAGGTGTACCATGATTGTGAAAAAGTGCGGGGGATAAATCATCTCCAGTCTGCAAAGAATCTGAACTATCTCATCCTCCATCTGGCGAACATCCTCCTTCCTCACCTCCCTAGCACACAATTTCTAAAACCATTTCGCTAGCGCAACCAAAGTCTTGGCAACACCCAACGGCAGGTATGCACGGACAACAATGGGAAGAAGACGCTGAAACATAACATGAATGTCATGGGTCTTTAGGCCGTGGAACTTTCTCTCTGCAATTTTGACCTTGTTGTGCAAAGATCCAGCGTACCCATGGGGGTAGTTCACTGCACCGAACCATTCGAATATATTTGGTATGTCATCCCGTTTCACCAGGAATGGCGCATGAGGGAGTGTTCCATCTCTCTTCTATGCCTGGCTTCTCCGCACCCCTCTCTACTGCAATGCGGCTCGAGCTTTGGGACCATCCTTTGTCTTCCCTGCTATGTTAAGAGTAGTGCCGATGATGTTGTTAAAGACGTTCTTCTCGATGTGCATAACATCGAGTGCATGTCTGACTCTAATGTGACGCCAGTAAGGCAATCTCCATAACTCGGACTTGTTGGTCCAACACATTCGGTTAGTCACACTGTATGGGGCCTTGAAAGAAAGGTGTGAGCTGAGGACGGGGAAGTTGATCATGTTGAAACAGATGGAAACATAATGAGAGAGTGAAAAGAGAGGTAGTTCTCGTACCTATCGATCTGTGAAAGAATTTGCTCCCCGTTCCAAGCATAAGGGCGTGTTCTGTGTTCTTCGCTTCCATTGAATGCCATACCATCGGTTCGCCACGGGTGGTTTAGTGGAAGCCATCTACGGTGCCCATCGTAAACCATTCTCCCCTGTTCATGCGTTACAGAAGTACCATCCAAGCAAATAGGGCAGGCTTTATACCCCTTCGTCGCAGCTCCAACCAACATCCTCAAGCCAGGAAAGTCGCTTATAGTCCACAACACTACTGCTTTCATCGTGAAAGTGGACCTTGAGTATCGATCAACAGTATATACTCCAGTCCCCCATAAGTGGCGAAGCTCATCGATCAACGGCTACATGAACACACTAAGACACTTTCCTGGAGACTTTGGTCCCGGAATCAACAACGCTAACATGTTGAATTCCTTCTTCATGCACAATGACGGAGGCAAGTTGTATGACATCACTATGACAGGCCATGTGCTATGGAGGGTTGACTGATTCCCAAATGGATTGAATCCATCGGTTGCAAGTGCAAGTCTCACATTCCTCACGTCTTCAGAGAAATGCGGGTAGGTTTTGTTGAATTCTTTCCATGCCTCACCATCTGATGGGTGTTTCAACCACTCTGCATCTCTCACCCACTCACCATGCCATCGCATAGCCTTTGCAATGTTCGGCTCCATGAACAATCTCTTCAGTCTAGGGGTTAAGGGAAAGTACCGGAGAACCTTCCTGGTAACCTTGCCTCTCGTACCCTCCCTAGTACACCACCTAGGTGTGTTGCACTGGGGGCACGCTTCGAGATCTGCATATTGTTTGCGAAATAGCACACAATTATACTCACAAGCGTCGATCAGCTCGTACCCAAATGCAAGGTCCCTAATCACACTCTTCATCTTCGCTCCATCCGTAGGATGTTTATGTCCTTTCGGCAACATGCGAGCAATGTGTGCGCACATGGCGTCCATGCTCCTATCTGTCCACCCAAACTCTGACTTCATCTGCATTGCATCCAGACAGGCATCCAGAACAGTCATATCGTTGTTCTCACACAATGGCATGTTTGCTGCCTCTACAAGCCTATTATATTTCTCGTAATCATCGTCAACAACATATTGGAACGGAGGATCGTCGGGGACAGAGTGCGCCTCATATCCGGCATGAAACGGAAAAGCATCGTGCAGAATGTTCATAGCAGGACCATCAACGGAGGAAGATGCCCCTTCCTCCAGGATCTGCGTTCGTCGTTGCTCATTTGTCCTATCAACTGGGGCTTCGCCATGCTTGTCCCAAACAGTATAACTAGGCCACGTTCCCATGTGGGTCAAATGACTGTGTATTTCATCTATTGGGTGTCATTCATTGTTGCGGCATCTCCGACACGGACATAGGAAATGAGTCATTCCATTCCTATTATCTCTAAGATTCTGCATAAAGAGAAATATTCCATTTTGATACTCCCCGTGAGCGTGAGGGAGTAGCATCCAACTTTTATCGCCCATTATCGCCCTATCATTATCAATCCATTCATATGAATTCATCACATTCTCAAATAAAATTGCACATAAACAATCCATTCTCATCATCTATGTCATTCTACACCACATTCTAAAATAAAATTGAATATAAACAATCCATTCACATACACAATCCATTCTCATCATCTATGTGGTTATTTCATCTTATTTGATGGTTGTCCAATTGCTTGGAAGTCGAAGAAGCAATCAATTGTATCTCTATCGTCTGCTGAAGCTGAGTACAGATCTCTCAGACGCCTCACCACTGAATTAGCTTGGCTATCTCGTCGTGTCCATTATTTGGGAGTAGCTGATGTCATTCCTATCCCCATCAAGTGTGATAACCAAGCAGCTATCCACATAGCTCGCAATCCAGTGTTCCACGAGCGCACCAAGCACATTGATTTGGACTGTCATCTGGTGCGCCACAAGTTGCTGGAAGGCCTAATCAGCCTATCATTTGTCCCTACTAATGACCAGCTTGCAGACATTTTCACTAAATCCCTATATGGTCCCCGTCACAACAAATTGCTCCCTGAGTTGCAGCTTATCTCCCCCACTCCAGGGTGAGGAGGGATGTTGGTATCATTCATGCTCTCACTAATCTGCAAGCCCTTAGCCCTTTCTCGTCTCAAGGTTATGATCTCAATTAAGGTTGTTGCAAGCTTAGTTGATTTCATCACTTTGCGCTTGAGGAGGGATGTTGGATGTAATATAGCCTTAGTGAAGTTAGTTACAGCAAGAAAGGTCCAAACTGTATAAATAGAACAACTCATGTAACATATTTCAGTTGATCAATAACAAAATACAGAATTTCTTCTCCTTCCCTCTCTTACTCTCTCCTCTCTGGGTTTCCACCATTTTCGAGTTTGGTTGAGCTTTGGTTTCTTCAGTTTGTGTCATTTGATCCTCCTTTTTCTAACCTTATCTTTTCTTTACATATATAAAGAAGTATTCGAAGACACGCTTTTATTCCAACTTGTAACTGTTGTAAGTTTATATCCAAATGAAGCAACATAATGGACCACATTTATAATTGACATTTATAATATAGATTTTGCTAATTAAAAAGATATACTGAGTAATTATTGATGAATTTTAAGCATATTAATTTGTTTTTAACTAAAGATAGATATCCATCGCTTGATCACGTAGCGATCATAGTAGTATATGCAGGGAGGAACCAGAAATTTATCGAAGGGGTGACGAAGTTTTATATAAATTGTTGATTCACTCTTCGATAGATTTTTCTATAGTATGTTAACGAACTAAAACTATGATATTTTAGATTAAACGATGATATATATTTTAGTTTAAACATATATTTTTAGTACAAAACACTTTTTTTTTTCAAAATGGTGATGTTTTGATTTAAAATTGTGTCAGTAGTTGTTTTATATTTTTTTCTCTTTAAACAATAAAACGATGTCGTTTTAATCGATAACAACATTTTTTTGTGTAAAAATATATCGTTTGAAACCTACAAAGTCAATATGCACCTTGTTATTCTCTTAGCATACAATAACATGTAACAAGATATACAAACTTTAAACTTGCATAATTTCTTATATAATTATTGAATTTAGTTATATAACCTCTTGTTTCGAAGCTCTTTGGTTGAATTATATTGCCAAAAATCAAATTAAGTAAAATATAAATGAATCATGCTTTATTAAAAGACATTTGAAATAATTAATCTGTGTTTAACTTTTAAACGGTCATAACTTTTTATTCGTTTATCGGATCCAGGCTTATAATATATCAAAACGAAGCTATCGACGTGTAGAACAAATATAGGTGATTCGTCGGATGAGGGGGGGGGGGGCGTAAGCTCCCGCTTGCCCCCGCCTAGATCCGCCTATGGTAGTATGTAAGAGATGATCATATATAGTAGTATATATGTCGTTAATTGATTTTTTATATGTTAGAAAACCTAATATAATATATCTATACATACATGGTAGAAAATTTTAAACGAGGGGTTATTTTTTAAATTAGGTATAGCTACCTTCTTTTCAATTTTATTTTATTTTCTTGGTGCTCGGTTGTTGGTATATTCCTTTGATCTTTTTTATTACGACGAACATAATCCAATCCAAAATCTCTTAATCGAATTAATTAACGTACTGCATTTTTTTTTTCATTCTTACTAAAAAGGGTCATTTATCTTAATTTCGTTTATTAATTTGTTTTCATGATATGATAATTCATTTACAATTATTCCGACAAAAGTAGGTTGACATCGATGGATTTCTTAACCATGCAATGTTTACATTTTGAACTGAAAAAAAAAAACTATAATAAAATTTCTCTTTAAAGTAATCATATATATATATATATATATGAAAATGACACTTACAGTATAAGTTCATGTATTTCACGTAGAAATGGAAAGAGATTAATTAATTAAAATAATAGCAATTAAAAAAACATATACACGAGCTTATACACCTAAGTAGATAAGTTATGCAGGGAGACAAGTAACACAAGGTTGGCTGACCTGTCCAATGCCTTCCTTTCGATCCATATATATATATATATATATATATATATATATATATATATATATAGGGAGTGGTTCCAGAGCGCACACCCCTTAGGGTGTGCATTGTACACAAATATTATTTGGTGAAATGTGAAACATTCTATACCGAACACTGTTATGTTTTTTTTTCCGTTCAGTTTGGATGAAAACATCCCAATTCCACTGAATAATTTATAACATTCTACCGAATAATGTTTAGTTTTTTTATTTATCCATTTCAAATAAAAGAAACCTCAATTCCCTAAAAATAGTTACAATTTACTACCTCCGTTCAGAAATAGATGTCGTTTGACTTTTTGGCACGTTTTTCAATGAGCTAAAAACTATATAAAATATTAATTTTTTTAACAATTTTTTTTAATAATATGAAACTTATTATTAATAAGTATTTATATTATATTTAAAAATTACTTAAAAATTAATATTTTATATAATTTTTAGCTCCTTAAAAAACGTGCCAAAAAGTCAAACGACATCTATTGCTGAACGGAGGTAGTATATGGAATGCCTCAAATTTCACCAAATAATGTTTCACATTCCCCTAAACAATACTCACATTTCACCGAATAATGCTTCAAATTTCACTGAATAATGTTTAACATTTCACCGAATAATATTTTGTGCACAATGCACATCCTAAGCCTTGTGCACAAGTTTCTCTCTATATATATCAAGGGTGTGACATAAAAAATAATAATATTTAAATTCAGTTCAACTCACATGGTTAAAAGAACAAACAAGGTATGGAATTTGAAATGAAGTTGTACGTTAAGATCGATTAGCCCATCATATAGAATATAGTTTCATCACCTTATTTGTATAAATGAATGCATATAATAGTTTATAGATATATAATGAAATAAAATAAGGAGGGGTGACGGTGTGGCTCCAATTAAAGGAAACGTAGGTTTCAGTGTCCGGTTCACTTAATGTTGCCAATCCATCAATATATGTAATTAAATTAACTTTATATGTATATTTGTCTCATATTCATATAACACAATGTATGACGTGCCAACCATTCCTCTATAGGCCTGGTTGTGTACGTGGTAACGTTCTTTGGGATTAAAAGGTATTGTAAGATTTGCAACCACGCTAATAAAAAGCATTGGCCGGATACCAAAAATTTTATATTCCAAATTTAAAATGGGCAAATTGGGTAAATAACTAAATATGCATTTTCTAATTTTTGTCCATGTATTTTAAGAGAGGGTAAAAAAATAGTTAAACTATCTTCCTTTATGACTCGTTTAGTTTAAATTTTAGAAAGTTAATGGGAAAGAAAATGAATGTAATCTACTTATAATACAAGATACATTGTTAAAAATTTAATCATTACCCACTTTTTTCAACTTTTCATATAAAATTGGGTTTGTTTCCCAGTTAATTTCAATCATCTATTTGAAAATGGATAAACATATCTCCTATACTCATTTAATCATGCATTACCCTTCCTATCTTATTTTCCATCCAAAAAACATCAATTTTCTCTTATCTATACTCACAAAATTTATATAGAATATATTTTTCCATACAAAATTTGTTTTTATTTTGTTTATGGGTGAATTACATTTTTGGTCCCTAACCTTTATCACTTGTTTCAGTTTAGTCCCCAACCTTTGAAACGTTTCAAATTAGTCCTTGACCTTTCTATTTCGTTTCATTTTAGTCCCTAACATTTCAAAGGTTGGAAAATAGTCCCTAATCTTACATTCTTTATTCATTTTTAGTCCCTGATGTTAAAACATTATTTGAAATAATTATAAAAACCATCCGAAAGTCGTCATAATTTAAATAAAATCATTCATACAAAGAAACGTTATATAAAATCATCTAACTCTATAAATTTAATTTTGAAAAATACTCTAACTGTTTTAGCATTTATCATAAGAACATATTATCTAAAACTATCCATTCATTTTTTCCCACAAAAGCTCTCATAAAATTTATAGATCTTGTGATTAATTATGAGAAATGGTGGGATATTTTTTTCTTATTTAACAATACATAGATCCAATATATGTGTATTAATCCATTAAAATAATGAATTTGAATAATAAAAGAGATCTTTTTCATAAAAAAAATTCATAAAGTTGGATATTTGTTTTATAATTATTCTTTTTATGGGTAATTTACTTATTTATATACATTAAAATAAAAGAATTTTTTTTCAAAATATTCCTGAAAAAATAAATAATTACAAAAATATGAACACTTTTAAACTATTTACAAAAATATTCATTTTTTTGTAGGTCTGACAGAAAAACGCGGTTTGAGACCGCATTTTATTCATAGGGTAAAAAACTTGAAATTGGAGAAAAATATGACAAAAAAATATGAAAGAAACGCGGTGTCTCAAACCGCGTTTTTCTGTCAGACCTGCAAAAAATAAATATTTTTGTAAATAGTTTAAAAGTGTGAATATTTTTGTAATTATTTATTTTTTCATGAATATTTTGAAAAAAATTACAAAATTAACTTTGGGGTGATTTTTTTAATTATTTCAAATAATATTTTAATATCAGGGACTAAAACGAATAAAAAATGTAAGCTTAGGGACTATTTTACAACCTTTGAAAGGTTGGGGACTAAAATAAAACGAAATAGAAAGGTCAAGGACTATTTTGAAACGTTTCAAAGGTTGAGGACTAAAGTGAAATAAGTGGTAAAGGTTAGGGACCAAAAATGTAATTCACCCTTTGTTTATCTTATACGATCTTATACCAAACGAGCCCTTAAACACACTTATTACTCTTATTATTGGTTGACGGTAAATAGTCAGGTATTGTGAGCCGAAAGAGGTGGGGGAGCGATCAAAGTATTATAGGCCGGGGAAATGGCTACCTTATATACAATTAGAGAATAAAATATATAAAAAAAAGGGGAAATTTCGCCAGGTACCCTTGAGGTATGACGTTTTTCGCGGGGTGTACAAGAGTTTAGTCTATTTCGTCTGGTACTCCTGAGTTTCAGGGTAATTTCGCCTCGTGCCCTTATATTGTTAATACTAACAGAAAAAGCTTGCCTCCGTTAGTTTTTTAAATTAAAAAAAGAAAGAAAAAAGAAAGATCGGGCCAAAGGAAGAAAGAAAGGGATTAGCGACAAAGGACAAGCGGGCAGAAGAAGGAAGAAGGGTCTGAAGGGGAGAGGCTTCACAGGCCGACAGGGGGAGGAAGAAGGGGAGAGGCAACCCAGGCCGGTCACACCGCATCCTCTGGAGGTGTCGGAATCCACCGAATGGTGGTGCCAGGTATGTCTCTGAGATTTCAAACCCTTTCGCGAAAATTAGGGTTGAGTGTGTAATTGGGTGTGAATTGCTCAGTTTGTGCTTGTGTAATGTGAAATACTCAATAGGGAAACACTTATTTTGTGATTGTGTGTAATTTGTGACTGTGAATGTGAATTACTCCAAAAATTAGAAATTTCTAAACCCTAACACTCAAAGGTTGGGTTGAGGATTTGTTCTTTGTATTCTTTCAAATTTCTAAATCCATGGGACTTGTTTATCTTTTACTAGATATTTATTTCAGGTCTTGGATTTTCGTTGTTAGTGGTTATACAATTGTCTGTGATCCTAGACCAATGACATGCTTGTCAAATTTCTATGACAGTTTAATTGAAATGTTTTCTCATAGGATGCATTTGCAAGTGCTTAGTTTAGATTGAATTATGTGAATGCAATAATGTTTCATTTTTGTGTGCCTTTTTGGATTCAAAAACCTTAAAAGACCAATGAATCAATTGGATGGGCTGTTTGAATTGAAAAAGAGAAGAATTGTTTGAATTGTTGAAGACCAATGAATCAATTGTATGGGTTGTTTGAATTGAAAGAGAGAAGAACTGTTTGAATTGTTGAAGACCAATGAATCAATTGGATGGGTTGTTGACGTGATAGATCCCAGAGAGCTCTTTGCTAAGATAAACCTTAATTAGATATCACATGAATCTGCCATGGGACTTGTCTTTTTGTTGGAACTTGTAATGGCTTTTGTTGTCTTGAATTGGAGCAGTGTGAAAGTAGAATTTCTTATGCCTCTTTGATTAGGATTATTGCCTGACATGTTTAAGACTTATGAGTTCTTACTTCTTGGTGATGAAATTTTGAAAGGGCATATGATTGTATATAAAGAACTGTTTGTTTACCGAATATCATACATGGTTTTCTAGTTATGAATTGTAGTTGGTGCCTTGTCCACTTATCTGTTGTTCAAGAGTCACGCCACAAGGCTGCATTTTACCACGGAACCATGGATGCTACACAGCATGCTTATATTCAAAAGCAGTGGAGTAAAGATGAAATTAACATAATATGTTCCACTGTGGCATTTGGAATGGGTATCTTCTGCTGACTTGATTGATCACTGAGTAATCTGCCAAAAATATTTTTGCTTATGTTGGAATTTTCAGGTATCAATAAGTTAGATGTGAAGTTTGTTAAATTATTCACCACTCTCTTTAAAATTTTGGCTTATTAGCTCAACCGGTAGAACATTGTGCTCAGGCACAAGATGTGGGTTCGAATCCCACATAAGCCACACATACATTGTATCAAAAAAATTTGACAAAGCTTTTGCTATCTAGTACAACCTATGTGGGATTCGAACCCACATCTTGTGCCTAAGCACAATGCTCTACCGATTGAGCTAATAGGCTAATAAGTTCGTACCAATGCTCACTACTGCCTTTTTTATTTTCATAAGTTTCCAATCTAATACAATCAGCAATTTAGAACAACTCGTACTGGAATTGAACTAGAACTGTTACAAGTGCTAATGTTGGATGAACACAAGAAAATGAAGTTTTAAATTCTGGGCTATAACAAGTGATATCTATGAAGATCATGTATACTCGCACTGTCACATATGGGAATTTCCAAGAAGTGCACTTCATTGTGAGTCTAATCTGACTTTATCATTCCTTTTTTTTTTCGAAAAATGACTTTATCATTCTTATCTTCATCAAAACTAAGAAATCTAATGTAATCAACCCATTTTGCAATGGAACTGAGCAAAAATTGACCAACAGAAAAAACAAATCAACTCATCTAATGCAATCAACTCATTAGTAGGACTCTAATTCATGAGATCTTTTATGCCATCTTCGCTTCAACAACTGCAATGCCCCAATACAGTTGTAAACCTTCATCTGCATCTTGATCTATCACCAAGAGCCAATATTCGTCAGTAATTCACAGAATTCCGAAATCCAATTCACTGTAACCGAAACCCTAATCACAAAATTCACAAACTCAAACTCATAATTGAAATCCAATCTATCTAGATTCCAATCCACGTCTATCTAAATTCCACACTCAAATTCATAAACTTAGACTGAAAATCCCTAATTGAAAACCCTAATTTTCAGGAATTTTAAAAAATGACTTACCTTTTCCGCCCAAGGACCAGTCGGCGTTGCTTGGTGTCGCCGAACTCCGATGTCGCCTCGCCTTCCTCGTGTCGTCGGTCTCCGATCGAGTTTTCTCTTTCTCTCCTTCTCCATCGCATCCATTCTTCATCTCTCTGGCGTCGAGGTTAGTTTTCTTTTAATTTCAGATTTTTTTTTTAAAAATCTAATGGAGTAAAGCTATTCCGTTAAGATTCACTTTAAAAGGGCACGACACGAAATAACCCTAAACCTGAGGGGTACCACGCGAAAAATGTGAAACTCTTGTACACTCCGCGAAAAACGTCCCACCTCGAGGGTACCTGGCGAAATTTACGAAAAAAAAATAAGAAATTTTGTATGAAAAATGAGAGATCGAATAAGGGTAATGGTTAGAATAACTACTAATAAATCTTAACTTAAATATGGACTAAATTCACAAAGGCTTGAATTCGTATTCTTATCAATGTGAGATGTCAATGACATCTTTCCACACTAGTTGCCCCGCAGTATCTGCCAGTTGCACTTGACGACTTAGCTTTATGGCCGGACAACCCGTTAAACTAGGATCCCAGACCACACTGCATCTAGCCGAACCTCAGCTCTGATACCATGTTAAGTCCCGGTGGGTCATACGACGTGGGGGTCACACGTCCGAGCGCACCATGCGCTAACTAAGCCGAGCACACAAGCTGAGTGAGGTTCCATCCTAAAATCAATTGGTGTTAGGTGTGGCAGCCCATCGACTTACATGCAAAACTTGAATTCATATTCTTACCAATGCGGGATATCAATGACATCTTTTCACAAAATGGATGAATTCACTACATAAGATATAATTTCTTTTTTATACAAGTGAATGATTTTTACTGTCTTTAAATCCTGGTAAACCATCATAGAATGACATCCTTAAGTATACAATTAATACATAAATATGTATCATAAAAAGGAGTCGATCGGTGAGACAGCTAAGCAACGCGATCCTCACACAAATCGAGGCGTACCAAACCACAAATCGAAATAGATAGAGCCTAGAGGGGTAGGACTTAGGAGGAGACATTGGCGGGTCGAAAACGAAAGAGAGGGAGTAAAAAACACCAAGTGGGGCAGGTGGGTCGGGTAAAACCCCGACACTCACTAGTCCTTTTACGTAGGGTGGGCACGGGACGGTACGGGATTGAGCCGGGACGGGACTCGTCCCGCGAAATTTTTACGGGACGGGATTGACACTTTTTTTTCGGGACGGGATCGGGACGGGATGGTGTCTGGACGGGACGGGATCGGGACGGGACGGGCCTTGTCCCGCATATAAAAATAATAAAATATTATATAAATCTGCAAAGTGAAAAATGCTTTCATAATTCATTATTTTGTATAATATGTTAAATACGGTATTCTTCTCAACTGTATTATTCAATAATAATAATAGTAATAATATTATTATTAATATGAATATTATAATACTATTATTAATTCATACAATGATTGTATAATTAATTATAATGTTCAACATATTTGGCTACATTATCTTACTAGATCAGGACGAAAAGGAATTGAGACGAGATTCACCATATATTGTCTCATTATCGATTAATAGTTGGGAAGAATATTGTATTTAGCTATTTGCCTCTTGTAGCTCTAAATGGGTATAATAATAATAATAATAATAATAATAATAATCCCATGTTATAATTAAAATAATAATAATAATAATAATAATATTACTTATTTTTATTGTTATTATTATAAAATAATTATACTTTACAAGAAAAAAATATAATATGATATAATAATATAATAATAATAATTTTATTATAAAATAATATTATTATTAAATTATATTATAATATTATTATTATTATTATTATTATTATTATTATTATTAATTGAAAATTATTATTATAGTTATAAATAATATTTTCTCAAATAATAATAATATTATTATTATAAACAAATATTATTATTATTATTATTATAAATGGAAGATTATGATTATAATTATAATTATAATATTTGCTCAAAATAATAATACTAATAATATATTATTATTATTCTATAATATTATAATATTATTATTATTATAAAAATTATTATTATTATTATTATTATTATTATATGCGGGACGGGACGGGATTTGCGGGATCCCACCGGGATCGTCTTGCGTTTCGTCCCGCATAATTTTTGCGGGACGGGATCGGGACGGGATTCGCTATTTTGTCCTAAATCCCACCGGGATCGGGACGGGATCGGGATTTGCGGGATTTGTGCCCACCCCTACTTTTACGTATGCATAAGCTTACCATTTGGGATTTGTTTGGTTTTCAATCCCCTTTTCTCAACCCCAAATAAATTTCATTTAATTTAAATCTTAATTATTAATATTATTTATTTAAAATGAAACAAAATTAAGTGATTAACTCGACTTCACATAAAATATACAGTATATCCAATCTTTCCTTTTGGTTCATGAAAATTAATTCCAATTTTTTCCCTCAATGTATTAATTTTCGAGTTCAAATCGTATGTATTCGTATTTGTCCCCTTTCTCTATCCCTTCTTACAAACTGTTTTTTTACTATTTAATTTTGATTTTAATTTCATTTACCTTTATTTTTAAATAGGGTGTAGGTTTCATCAAAATAAAATATGGTGCGAGGGAGAACAGGGAAGAGACAACAGGATAAAGAGAGGGACATAGGATTAAACTCTATAAATTTATTTTAAATTATAGATGAATTGGTGTATTTAAAATAATCTTTTCCGGTGAAATTGTTGAAAGTATAAACGTGTTTTTTATTTATTTATAAATATCATGTATTCTACAAATATAATATATGTGGTACTCCAGTTAGCCGACTTAGCCCACAGTTACTCCAGTAGTAAAATACAACTTTATCTACCTTCATTATTAATAATTTATTAATTTACTTATGCGCATCCAATTTGTCTTTTGACTCCCTTTTTTTCCATATTAAAATGGATATAAGCTACTTTTACTCTCTCTCTCTCTCTCTCTCTCTCTATATATATATATATATATATATATATATATATATATATATATATATATTAAGAATAAAATAAAAAGGGAGCACTTCATCCATGTATATATATAGGAAGCCATCCAACACAAGAAAGTGAAGAAACGTAAACTCTCAACACCCTCTCTTACTAAAAAAAAATCTCACAAATTAACTAAAAATTCCAAATTTCATTGTTCATATATAGTGATGGAGCTTCAGCTAGGGCTTGCTCTTCCAACACTAGTAATCACCACCAAGGCCTCAATGTTAGACCTCAACAGCTATTCCTCTCACTCCGACGACATCGAAGAAGAATCGGATGCTTCAACCGAAGGCTACAGATCCTCGATTTCTACTTACGAAGCTGACAACGCCTCCACCAATGCCTTTCCTCGAACACTTCCCCTATTGCTCGGGAAAGACGAAGATAATCTCCCTAGGTATGGTAATATGATTAATTCATAATTATATTATAAACTTTTCAGATCCATCTTCTAACACAAAAACTTAAATATATAGAGAAGATGAAGAGGCGGAGGGGGTAGTGGGGTGGCCGCCGGTGAAGTTGTGCCAGAAGAGGCACTGCGGCGGCCACCGAAGGGGCTTGTATGTGAAGGCCCAAATGGAAGGAGTGATGATTACTAGGAAGATTGATTTGAGCCCTCATCAATCATATCACTCATTAATTTCCACCCTTCTCTTTATGTTTGGCAGAGGTAAACAATCAAAAATGATTTTACTAATTAAGAGCATGTTTTGGATTTAACGTTTTGCCTAATTAAGATTATTAATTTCTGGTTTGTTTAATTTGTTTGGGAAATAGATCAAGAAAGTGGGGATGATTACACCCTTACCTACCAAGACATGGAGGGTGATTGGCTTCTTGCTTCTGATGTCCCATGGAGGTATCAACTCTTGATCTATAATCTATTCAACATTTGTTATAGGTCCTCCGAAAACGATCTACATCCGAATTCTAATACGAATGTTTGTGTCGATTTTTTCAGGGTATTTCTCGAATCGGTTCAACGTCTAAAGTTGTTGAAGAACTAGTGTATGTTGTCACATATAAGTGTATAACATGGTCCTATATATATGTAGGTTGATCTTTCGTCTTTGCATTTGTATGTAGGTTGTTCATGGTTTGCCTCTTTATCTATGTTTTCGCGGTTGCGAAATCTGCGGTAGAAAACATCCGAGTTGGGTTATCTTGTATCGTTATCATAGTATCATATTTGTGTAAAATCTTAGCAATAGTTAGCTATTGTGTTCATACTGTACAGAGTTCTAATCATATTGCACTTGGAAGTTCCAAAAAACCTAAACAAGATAAAAATTATTGCACATTATTTTGCCTAGTGATGCTCGACCGGTCCGGCCCAAGATCGGTAGATCGGAATTTTGGAAACCTTAGATCGGGTGGGGACAACAATATACAACCCGGGGTTTTCCGGATCCCGAATCGGGTGAACCAGTTTGAAAATTAAATGGATTAAAAAATCATTTATAATATTTGTTAAGTTATTTTATTAAATGTTAAATAAAATTAATAAAATTATTTCTTAGAGCATGTCCAACAACTTTCCTAAAAAATTCTCAAAAATTAAAAATTATAAATCACATATAGATTTTTTTGGGCTAAATTTCAACTTTCCCATTATGAAATTTACACCAAAATATATAGAATTTTCTATAAATTTAGAGAATAATCTCCATTTTTCTCCCCATTCTCTATTTTTGCGAATGTAATAGGTAATTTATTGGAACAAAATCAATCTTAATATTCTCAAAAAATTTCATATGGTTGTTGGGGTTGGTCTTTTTTTTTTTTTTTTTTTTTTTTTTGAGATCAAACAAGCAAATTCATTCCATTTCACGCAAAATAGTCGAAGCTACATTGTCTGGTAAAGAGTATAAATTAAAGAATAAAGTTGCACTTGAAGAAATAGCTGCAATGGAATGAGCCACAGAAACCATTTCAGAATGACTCATCGGAAAGGACTTGTGGGTAGTACCCATAGGTTCCCGGTTCGAACCCCGGAATGGCCGCTCTTTATTTACCAAATCAAGGAATGAGCCACATAATTTCCTTCCCGCCTTACATGAGACCAACCAACCAAGCCAATCGCCTTACTGTCCCAAAGAGCGTCGTGAATGATCAATCCTAAAGTTCCTTTCCCCGGTTGTCCACTTCTGAATTTTGAAACCAAAGATAGGCAATCAGTTTCAAACTCAACCGCCCATCTTATAGCTTCGACCTCCACAATCTCGACCTCCAATGTTGCTTGAATCGGTCGCAACCCCGCCGCTAGAAACCTGCCCTACGTATCCTGCTGAACAAAACTAATAGTAGCCTGCCCTGCACCCGACACAGATGCATCGCAGTTGAACTTAATTATGTTCCCACTCGGCTTCACCCATCTCCTCTGCCCAATAGTATAAGACTCGGGGTCTTAAGAGGTGTCAACCCATGCCACCTAGCCCTCTTAGGTCTGTTGTCCTCACTTGGAGCCTGAAAAGGAAGAGCTCTTGTGACATAGGTAGGGCTGGAATCACTTATAAACCACTCATAACATCCTTATGATATCCGATGTGGGACGAGGGTGTTACAATCTCCCCCACTTAAAGCACTGATGACCCCGTCAGGCCCAAGGGACTGCCCTTCGAGAGGAGCGTACCCGAGCATACTTTCGGAGTACCTCCGGGCCCGGAGTCGGCTCTGATACCACATTCTGTAACACCGCCTTTTAAATCCCAAGGGAACGTTACAACGTCAGTGAATCCGCAAACTTTAATGTCTTTGAATTCACCCGAGGCTTATAGGGACATGCAACCATGCTCCCATAAGCAAGATGATAATTTAAGCAAATAAAATAAAATAGGCAGAAGTCAAATAAATATCCTATTTAAAAATATCTGATCACAATTGTTGAACAAAAATGCGCAAATAATTGTAAAACATATTTTATTTAATTTTATTTATAATTTGAGTTCGACCCCTTTTGGTTATCCTCTTGATTCGAAGTCGTATCGACACCAAGACTTAAGTGATTTTGGTGATTTGGGCTGCAACCGAATTTTTAACGGATTGCCTACGTATCTCCTGGGAGAGAATCAAGCCTTACGTAGTTCAGAGTATTTGAATTGATTTTATTTTTGGGTTTTGGTGATTGAACCCGACGAGCTTGAACTTTTTTTCGGGTGTCCTACGTACCCGTTTGGAACGGGATCAAATCACCCGTAGTTCTTTTTGAATTTGGGAGAAATTTGATTTAGGGTTTTGACTCCGTTTTGTTTAGCAGTCAATTTTGAGATCGACCCACTAGAATAAATTGACGATGAAATTTTACGAGTTTAACTTCATAATTTTATTAAACCCAAATTCTAATTTGTGCCAATTATAATTTTTATATTTTTAGTGGACAATTTTATAATTGCTCAAAAAAAATCGTAAGCCGTATATATGTGGCTTTTAGTCGGCATGTATGTACATGTATTGATGCCTTTTATCCGTTTTCATATTCATATAAGAAATGAGGCCTCCACTTTGAAGACTGAATTGAGCCCATTTCAGTTGATTTGATCCATAACTTAATTAACCCATTTGCGAGTTAGCCATTTTTTATAACCTTAGCCGAGCCCAATTCCATTCACTTATTTTTTATTTGTTTTAGAAAACAGCTTCAGGCATCTCTCTCTCTCTCTTCATGTGACGGTGACGGAAGGCGATCACGCCCCTTCAAGCGCCTCGGAGCTCCGGTATCGGGCAACTGGAACTGAGGAAGGCGGAGCACGGACGGAAACGGGGGACGCGAGGGCGGAGCGAAGGTGGCGTACGAGCTGTGCGAATCCCGCTTTGCCGCTACAAATCGAGGCACCCAGATACGTCTTCAGGTTTGTTTTTTTTTTTTTTTTTTAACGCAAATCTCAACCCAAATTTCATGTTGAATCCGATTTTGGGATGATTTCTAGCTTAGATTTCAGATCCTTATGAGAATCCCCTTTCAATTCAGTGTTTGATTTTAACACTCGACTAATTTTTCCCGAATTGTGATTTTAGGGTTTCTATTTTTTTAATTTGTGCAATTTTGGGGTTTTTGGTTTAGGGTCGGTCGATAAGGGGAATAAGAGGACCAGAGCTTGAGGAGTTTGAGAAGAGGTGGCGGGGCGTTAGTGCTTGGGCGTTTGGCAGACGTGTAACAATTTAGGTGCGACAGTCTCCCCAGCAAGTTAATTTCTTCCTTGTTTATTTGTGCTCGGCATAAGCTAATTTAGGGCATAATTTGTGATCTCTAGTTTGGTACCAAGACCTTCAGGATCTCATTATCTTCCTTTTTTGCATGAGCACCCATGTCTGTCGCAACCTTCTTTGTGTGTGTATGCTTCTGACAGTACTCAATTTGATAGAAGTTTTACCAATTTATTTGGTTTGTTTAGGATGGAAATTGATTCCAAATTGATGAGATTGCTTTGGCTTTGACGCTGGTTTTGATTGTAATTTCAGTTTAGACTCCTTTAGGTGCAAGTTTAGACTTGTCACAAAGGCCTGATTTGCTTGTAATTGGTGAATCTTTTACGCAATATGTGCTTGATTTTAGTTCCTTTGAACGAATTGAATCTGTCCAGCAAATCTGTTCCCTTTTTCTTTGCTTGTGAATTTTGGGTTGAGAGGAAGAATGTCCTGTTTGATCGTCATCTCTTCCTTTTCCTTGCAAGTTTTTTTTTTAATTTGGTTTTGATAATTTAGACCATCAACTTCAAGAGCCGAGGATTTTTAATTTGGAGGCCTGTCTGCATAGGGTAACAGAACACCAGTTCCTTTGGTTTATTCAGGATAGAAACTGATTCCGACTTGATGAAGTTGCTTTGGTGTGATTTATACATAAATCTGTTGCTTATTTTCTCTTGGATTTCCGAGTGAATTTAGGCAGAGTGATTTGATGACTTGTTTGATATGGACTGCTTAAGACGTTGAGAGAAAGAATTCCCCGCCTGATTTGCTTCTCTTTTTTACAGGAACTTAGATTTTCTGAACTGATTTATTTTATTCAGAAAATTTGTTCCCCGCCTGATTTGCTTCTCCTTTTTACAGGAACTTAGATTTTCTGAACTGATTTATTTTGTTCAGAAAATTTGTTCCCTTTCTTTGCTTTCAAGTTCATTACTCTTCCCGTCTGGAAGCCATGAATTTGTTTGCTCTTGGTTGTTTGCAATCCTGATTTTTTTCCTTCCTTTGCCTTGTTTGAAATTGCTTATGATTTGTGGGTTTGAATTAGCCGCTTAGTTTAGAGAGAAATCCAGCAGCGTTTCGCCCTTTTATAGGGTGAGGCGAAAGCTCGCAAGGTTTGCAAGGGCGGTGTTTCGAGAATCGATTTCGATAGCACTTCGACATGTTTTGGGGCAATTTGATGACTCCGAAACCCATGCCACAAGCGAAAGATCGCAAGGTTTACAAGGGCGGGGTTTCGAGAGTCGATTGCGTGGCCCTTCGATTTGATTTGAGGGTGACTTAATGACTCCGAAGCCAAGGCCACAAGCGAAACCAAGGCCAACAAGCGAAAGCTCGCAAGGTTTACAAGGGCGAGGCTTCGGGAATCACCAAGAACCCAACATGGAGAAAAGGCTACCTGTCTGCCTCCTCTTCTTCTTTGCTTTGCTCTCTGCATACGTAGTTTTTTTTCCTGCAGCTTTCTTTTCTGCCGTGTGTGTTTGGTGTTTTCTGGCGTCTGTGCCTTTTTTTTTTTTTTTTTGCAGTTGTGGCTTCCTTTTTTATGTTCAGCCGTAGAAAAGAATCCCTTTCAACCCTAGTATTGGCCTCTTTTATAGGATAGAGAAGCCAAGGATAGATCTCTAGTTGCCTTCTTTCATCATATCTTTTTTTTTCCTTTTAAGATAACACATTTATCTTCTTTTGGCTAGCCTTTTATTTCCTTCTTTTAATATTGTTCAATCTTTTTAACAGAAGATACTTGAAATCTGGCATCCATATTTGGGTTGATCCTTATCTTTTTATTTCTCCTTAACTGTTGATTTTATTCCTTTTTTTTTAATAAACCATATTGCTGAGCTATATAGCCTGTATTGACAGATTTTTTTGAGTCTGTACCTAGGCCATTTGTTTGGCACATTTCCTTGGGTTGGGCTAGCCTTGATATGTTGTCTTGGGTTGCCCTCCAATTTAAAAAGTCCAAATAAATATTTTTTTAACCCATTAATTCGACCTTTGGTTTTATTTTGCAGATCGAACTGGCAGCTTGAACCAGTACTGGATTTTGAGAAAGCTCATCACCCAACTGACTGTCTGAGCTAGCGTTGGCTTATGAAGAACTCGCCACCCAAGTGACGGGATTTATGCTCTCGGCAACTCGATATATATATATTTTTTTTATGCTCTAATTTTGTATTAAAATTGAACACTTTAGTTCACGAGCCTGTAGTATGCTAAAACAATGTGTTCGATACATAACACATTTTGCGCACTCCTTTACCTATAATTATTGCTAGCCAATTTGTATTTGTGTTTAATATATAAGGTATCACATGAGAGCCTTCACGAAAATAATTTCATGAGCTTATACAATATCTTTTAATTAAACACGAATTTTACCCCCAAACAGATGGCCCCGAACTTTGAATTTGTGAGAAGCTCGACAAACAGATTTAAAGTTCGCCTTTGCTCTCTTGACCTCAACAATACATAGCTCACATATGGGGAGCTTTATCTTGACTAGGTGTGATGGTCACACGATGACTAACGCAATTATGATCATCATTAGCCAACCTCAAGACAGTACACTTGTATTCCCGTTGAAAGGGGAAGATTGGCGCTGTTTTTGTTTTCGGGGCTGCATCTAGCTAGATAACCTACGTACCCTCTTTATGAGGGATCAAGCCGTTCGTAGTTCATTTTATGCACTCTTTTCTTCAAAAAATATGCATGTCTGATGAAAGTTGCTATCTGCTCCAATAACGAATTGTTGGTTTGACTGAATAACTCAAAAAAGACCCTATAGGGATAATACACATTCCAGTTGACCGAATTGTTTTGTTCCAAAGCAAGGGTATCCACGGGGTCGTTCGTCCTATTGATTCAGATATTCACGACCAAGAAGTACTGGATTCTCTTTCGGATAGGCCAGGAGGGTCTCTTAACGCCTTCTTTTTTCTTCCCGTCGGGGTTATTTCACAAAGACTTGCCGTGGTAAGAAGGAAGAAGGAGCGAACAAGCACACTTGGAGAGCGCAGTACAACGGAGAGTTTTATGCTGCGTTCGGGAAGGATGAATCGCTGTATCTAGGGAATAGTTGCTTCAAAGTTCATTTTCCCTAGATACATCTATTCAATTGAATTCAAGAGCTATTCCGAATAATACGGATTGTGCTAAAAAAAGAATTGATTATTGGATTGGTTTTCCATTCTAAAATGTATGTTATAGGGTGCTTCAGTCAAGTCCATCCTTATTCGTTCATTGAACTGGGATCTTTTTTTTTACCGCATCACTCAAATTGTTTGGGCCTACCTTCTATGAAGGGTTTCCCAAACGCTTCGACTATCATTTGCGAACCCAGGTTTTTTTTTTACGACTGAATTTGACGTATTTTGATTGTCAAACGTCCTACGTACTCCTTGTTGGAGATCAAGTCATAACGTAGTTCTAGGCAATTTGACTCTGGGGGCTTCATGTGAAATACTTCTTCACGAATTTTCCATTCACGCAGGAGTATACCACTTCACCTTCGGCATTTGAGAGTTCATATGCCCCTTTAGGGAAAACTTTGGTCACCACATAAGGACCTTCCCAACGACGAATGAGCGAAATTTGACCCTTTTATTGAATGCCCCAGCCACTTGGGCTTGGTAGATTTCAAGTTTTTGTTGTGTTGCTAGCCGGTGCTCATCCAATGCTTCGAGCTCGGCCAGACGAATCTTGACATTCTCTTTCGAGTCGATGAGCTGAACTGCAACTCTGAGAGATGGCAACTGAATTTCTAAGGGTAAAACAACTTCAGACCCAAAGACCAGATTGTAAGGCGTACAACCAGTCGATGTGCGTGTTGTTGTCCGATAAGCCCATAGTGCCTCCGATAGCCGTTCATGCCAATCTCTTTTGGATTTTGACACCATCTTCTTTAGGATCTTGCATAACACTTTATTAAATGCCTCAGCTTGACCATCTGATGACGAGTTATAGCTCGATGAGAAGCTATGCTGAAACCCAAACTTCTTGCTCAACTTCACCAGCATCTGATTTTTGAAGTAGAGAGCGTTGTCTGAGATGATTTTTGAAGGAACTCCATATCGATAGATCAAATGAGTCCTTATGAAGTTAGCGACTTCTTTAGCTCCCACTTCCTTCAATGGTATGGCTTCTGCCCATTTTGAGAAGTAATCTGTAGCATCCAGAATATACTGGTATCCTCGAGAGGACGATGGCTTTATACACCCTACAACGTCGAAACCCCATGCATTAAATGGCCAGGACAAAGTCGTCGGGTGCAACATTTGAGGAGGTTAGTGTATGAAGTCGCTGTGAATTTGACAAGCGTGGCAAGCTTTAGAAAAATCCATGGCATCCTTCACCATTGTTGTCCAATAATAGCCCAGTCGTTTTATTTAATTAGCTAATTTCGGACCGGCTTGATGCGCTCCGCAGACCCTAACGTGGTTTTCTGCGAGGATATATTTTGCTTCTTCATTTGACAAGCATCTTAATAACATTCCATCGAATGTCCTTCGATACAAAGTGTCATTCTTAAGTAGGAACCTTGACACTCGCCTTGTAACATCCACTCTCTTTTTAGCATCGTCAGGAAGGACTCCACGACGAAGATACTCAATGAGCGGCTGTCGCCAGTCTGTTTCTTCCTCGACTTCATATACGGAAACAAGATACACCTCTTCGTTGGGCTCGACTTGCTCCAAAGCTGACATAAGCAAATGTCGCTCCCCCATTGTAATCTCGATTTCTCTTTCACTTGGCAATGTTAGTGAAGCGGCCAGTTTAGCCAATGCATCTGCTTGGTCATTTTCGGACCTTGATATATGCATGACTTCTATCTGACGGAATTGGTGCATGAGATGCGTGGCTCTTTGATGCAAAAGAAGTAAATTTGTGTTTTTGACTTCATACTGGCCATTCAGCTGCCTGATTACTAACTGAGAGTCACCAAACACCTTTAATGGGTCAGCATTCATCTCAAGAGCTATCTCCAGGCCAATGATGAGTGCCTCATATTCTGCCACGTTGTTTGTGCAATTTTCTAAAAGAGAAAATGAAAAAGGCACTATTCCCTCGGTTGAGGTGATGAATACTATGCCTACTCCGACCCCTCTTCTCTTTGCAGCGCCATCAAAGTATAACTGCCAAGATTATTCTTCTGTCATGAAGACTTCTTCATCTGGCAAATCATCCAATAACTCCTCGTTATCGGGAGTAGGATGGGCGGCTAAGAAATCAGCTATGACTTGCCCCTTGACCGCCTTTTGAGGCACAAACTTGATGTCAAAGGGAGCCAGAAGCATAGCTCATTTAGCTAGTCTTCCTGACAACACCGTCTCGGACAAAATGTATCGCAAAGGATTAGCTCTGGAGATTAATGTGATTTGATGAGACAAGAGATAATGCCGTAGCTTTTGGATAGCAAAGATCAACGCCAAACATATTTTCTCCATAGCAGGATAAGTTAGTTCTGCCCCAACTGTCGTTCGACTGATGTAGTACAAGGCATTTTCCTTTCCTTCATCATTATTTTGGGCTAGCATTGCCCCTAACGACCACTCAAGACTTGCGGTGTACAAGACTAAGGGTTTTCCCAGAACTGGTGCCATGAGGACTGGAGGGTCAGTCAAGTATTTCTTGATGCTGTCGAGAGCATTCTGACAGGCTTGGTCCCATATGAACGGAACATCTTTTTTCATCAACCTCAGAAAGGGTTGACACCTCCCTGTCAAATTTGAAATGAAATGCCGGATGTAGGCAAGTTTGCCCTGTAGACCTCACAACTCACGGAGATTCCTTGGGGCTGGCATTTGCACGATTGCCTTGATTTTATCGGGGTTGATTTCTATCCCCCGTCCTCGAACAATGAAGCCAAGAAACTTGCCTGAAGTTACACCAAAGGCACACTTAAAGGGATTCATCTTCAACTGGTGTTTTCGCAACCTTTCGAAGATTCTCTTAAGATCATCCAAATGATCCTCTCTTTTCTTTGTTTTCACCAGAAGGTCATCCACATAGCACTCAATGGTGTTGTGAAGCAAATCATGAAAGATCACCGTCATGGCTCTTTGATAGGTTGCTCCCGCATTTTTAAGACCGAAAGGCATTACTGTGTAACAATACGTGCTTAGAGGTGTCCGGAAAGCCATTAACTCTTCGTCTTGGGGATGCATCTTAATATGATTATACCCCGAGAAGCCATCCATGAAGGATAAGGCCTAAAAACCCGTGGTGGAATCAACCAATAACTCGGTTATCGGAAGAGGGAATTCATCTTTGGGACATGCTTCATTTAAGTCCCGAAAATCCACACAGATACGTAGCTGGCCGTTCTTCTTCTTGACGGGAACAATGTTTGCCAACCAGATTGGGTATTGGACCTCACGAATGAATCCAGCCTCAATGAGATTGTTGACTTCAGCTTTAATCTGTACTGTCAGCTCGGGCCGAAAACGACGTTGAGCTTGCTTTACTGGTTATTCCTCTTCGGAGACATATAGCTTGTGCATAGCCACCTTAGGAACCAAACTAGGCATGTCTCGGTGTTGACTCCACCTTGATGATAATATGTGATATATTTTTGTAGGTACGATGAAAGACAAATAATGTAGTATTTTATGCAAATATCAATTATATTTTGTGGTTGTTTTATTTATTATTCTCAAAATATATTTATTTGACTCACAAAATTATACGTGCTATATATTTTAATTAGGTCAATGTTCTAGAAGAATTGATTTTAAATATATGCTTTTTACGTATTTTTTTATTGCTTTTAGATTTGGTTATTTATTAAGTGCTTGGTTATTTATTGATTTGGTTATTTACGTATTGTTTTAATTGTTTGTTCGAAAAGTGGTTACTTAACTTGATTTTAAATTGTTAGATATTTGAAAGTGGATTTCCTTTTAGATAGTTAAATTGTTTTTAGATATTTGAAAGTGGATTTTCTTTTACATAAATTATTTTTAGATAGTTAAATTGATTATAAATTGTTTCGTATATATGGAAAGTGGATTTTCTTTGAAACTAACATTTGCAGGATTTAAAAGATATCAAGATTTGTTCCACATATGCTATCTTATGGGAGGAATTTAAAAGATCAACTAGTCCCATGCCCGCGCCACGGCGCTTTTTAGAAAAAAATCATAATTATACCTGTATAACCCAATAATAGCAGTAGATAGAAAACACTTGTAGAGTACTTGTTATTCATGATAGTGTTATTAATATTATTATGTAAAATCAACTAAACACAATCCGGGAGAGTAGAGCAGAGCAACAAAGAGAAATCGTTAATCAACATGCAACTCATGTAGTTGTCTTTCACAAATAAACAACAAAAGTCGAACAAAACAAAAAGCGATGCATGCTGGAATCTGGAGGAACACCTTAGAATCGAATCTTGGTTCGGTGCCAGTGTCTGCGACATTCATACATCACGACTTGCAAAATAACAGAAGACAGACAACGGAAATACTAACATTAGATTCCTCGTCCCTGATAGAGTGAAGGCGGAACCTTCCCTTGGTATCATAAAGCAATCGGAAGTTCTCATTGGTCTTGGGGATTGAAACAACATATGCAGAAATCCATCAGAAGCAAAGAACTGCCTAGTTATAATACAGATGATTGCAATAGAAAATCAAATACATAAATATATATTGTCCCTAGTTCAAACACTTTAATGCACACATTCCACTAACAAATTATAACACATATGGGTAAGTGAAGGAGTGCATACCCATGAAACCAGCTGGGTAAGTTTTGTCAGTATTCACTTTTTTGTCCACAAGCACAAGCCGCTGCACCATGATGGCTTGGACTTCACGGTACGAAAGTGCATACTTCAACCTGTTCCTTAGAATAAGGATCAAGGGCAAGCACTCCCTCGACTTGTGTGGTCCAGATGATGGCTTAGGGGCCTGCACAGAAATGGTAAGAGAGTCAAGATACTATCACAAGGTCAGGTGACAGTAGGATTTATATAGAATTAATAACATAGAGAAAAAAATATCATGCAGAAGCACTTACAAAAGCACCACCAAGTTTATCAAGCATCCAATGCTTTGGGGCTTTGAGCCTCTTCATATGCTTCATGAGTCCTCTCGCCTGCAATCAAGACAATGACACCATGATGATCATGAAATTTCCAAGGTCCATTTCTGTTTACAGTTTGATTGTAGGCATGTAGCTATACACATATTCAATATAAAACACTGCGATCAGAGACCTATCCATACATCCACCGAAGAAGACCGCAGTTTAAGGTGACATGGACACTGATTTCCATTTATCAGAAAAGCATACACAGTTTCAGGCAACGTCGTTGATCGACGTCCGATCGAAACACCCGACCATTGAGCTGCGGACGACGCCGGCGGTTTAAGGTGACATGGAAACTGCGGACGACGCCGGCAACGTCTCATCCTTATCCTTTGAGCTGAAGCCTCTGGACGTCGACGAATACGTCCGCTCCAGATGCTTGTCAACAACATCGTTGATCGACGTCCGATCGAAACACCCGACCTCCGACCTGGAAGATGATGCAAGAAACATGAGACATATGAATCAAGTGAATTAACAAACCCCAGGTAGGCAAGTGTCCGGTAAGGTGTTCAATTCAACTCAGGAAGCCCAAAAAAATGTGAAGAAAAATTTCAGCAGTGCTCGGGCTCAGAAATTGCTCACCGGGACATAATGTTGAAGAAAATAAGTGAGCAGACATATTCACAAACACCTGGTAGGCAAGGTTTCGTGAAAGTCACGGTAGATGTAGCCTTACAGTCATAGACATATTCACAAACACCTGAGAGGCAAGGTTTGGGAAGGTGTTCATTTCAACAATTGAAGATCAGAATTTGTCAAGAAACAAACAATGCAGCAACATTAACACTAAGGGATCATAAATCGAACAGCACGACACAACAAAAGAAGAAACAAACAATGATCCCGTATGATCCACAAGTCCAAAGTTGGAGATGATAACGGTAGAGAACTCGTGTAATCGACCGGCAAACCTCCAACGCAAGTTTCCTTGAACAATGGCTTCAATACGAGTTCCCTGTAAAACAAAACGATTGTTAGATATAAATGAAAATAATGAGAAGAAATCTAAATGAATGAAGATGGGAAGAGATTGGAAAATACATTCTCATCCACGAGAACCAATTCCAGTGGCAATTTGGTGTGGGGGATATTCGAAGATGTCCTTGCATACATTCGAATAATACGCACTTTGATGATGGAGGAGGCAGAAATCACATCGAGCAGGGTGAATGACTCAGACATTGTGGAGGTGAGAGTAGATTGACTCGGTGTTGTGATGATGTGGTCCACACGCCTGTTGGATATATATATGTATACCTTATAACTTTTTAAATGGTGTTTGGGAGAAGATTGTTTCCAAGGTAAAATAAAAGGGAAGTGAATAATATCAATCCAAAGATATCAATCAAAGATATCAAATATGTTAAAATAAAAGGGAAGTGAATAATCAAGGTAAAGAAAGCGGATAATCATTGTACAATATAATCAAATCTATCCAAATTTATCAAATATATGCATCCGCAATTACCTTTGTCAAATATATCTAAATCTATATATTACAATGAAAGGAAAGTGGATATATAAACATCTATAATTAGTAGGTACACAATTTGTATAATATATGTGTGGGTATTACTAATCTCAAACTTTTCCATAGTCGTGTGATTTTCCTAATATCTGAATGGATATGTAAAATCACAATGGGAAAAAAAAATAAAGAGATGGAAAATCACAATTTGTATAATATATAGATATGGATAAATGGCTATTACTAATCTCAAACCTTTCCATATTCATGCGATTTTCCTAATCTCTGTATGGCTATGAAAAATCACAATCGGGAAAAAAATAAAGAGATGGAAAATCAACCTGTTTGAATAAACAGATGGAAAATCACAATCTGTAATCGACAACAAGCACCGGTGTTGTTGCAGGAGTATGTCGAGTATTGAAATAAATATGAAATATAGACCAGACTGACTTCCCTGTCTCAGCAAATAAATACAAGACTTCCTCCCGTTGTAGTAAGAGAAAATCAGGATCGAATCCACGAGGAAGCACGTCAGCAGTTCTTAGGTAGTTGTAGATTCTCACAGACAAAGCAGCAGAAAGACAGAAACACATAAACCCGGCAAGGGCAAACAAAATAAAAACAAAGATCTAACTAAAGACAGAAAGTAAAGCAGAAGAAGTAAAGAACAAAGCAAAACAGAAGCAAAGCAGAAACTAAAAGCAAGGACACAGAAGCTACTCGATCTCGAGTAGCTGTCCTCTATCTCGACAAGAACAGTAATGAAAACAGAAAACAGAAAACAAAGGCAAATCAACTCGACGAACAAAGCGTACTCGACCTCGATAAGAGGTACTCGATCTCGACAAACACCACTCGAGATTGACAAGCAGTGATCAACAGGAAGTGAAAAATCGACAACAGAAAGCAGAAAACCAACTCGACTAAGACAAGTCCCTACTCGAGATCGACAAGCACAATACTCGATCTCGACCAAGGCTCCTCTATGTCGACAAGAAACAGAAAACACAAACTCACAGATTCTCGACAAAATTCAGAAATTAACTTCAATATAATAAAAGACCTCCAAGGCTGGGGTTTCAATACCACAACGATGACCATGCAAAGTAACATATAAAGGCATAAAAGATCATGCTTTCCATCAAATAACTTTCGTTATTAACAAATAGGCATATAGAGGCTTTCGCATAAACCCTAATTGTTACTAACCCTTTTTCACATAATTAATCCAAGTTGCATTAAGATCACTTTCGCTTCAATAACACAAACAAGGATCACCTTCAACTCTCGCAAAAGAATCATGCTCATAGGGATAGAAAATGAATCGCACAAAAAGATCTGACCTTTATCGCATCGCCTCACATGGCCACCGTCGGGCTCACCCCAGCCTCAGAAGTGAGTGGACTACTCACGCCTCATTGCAATCGCAGACATTGATGTATGAAAAGAAACTTGCATTAAAACTAAATTCAAAGCCTTTTACAATCCTGGTAATCAACTTTCGCAGAAACCCAAAACCCTAAAAACCTTAGAACTCCTAAACTACTCTACTGGAACTACTTCTCTACTTCTGAAATTGAATTAATAAAACTGAGCCCCATGGGCTTTATTTATAGGCTTCTAATCCTTGCTATTCTAGGAAAGAAGATATCTATCTATATCTAAAAGGCTTAAAAGATAAATAAAAGACATAATGGAATTAAATCAACTAGGAAAAGATAAAACTAAATAGGGTAGGTCTTCATGGTGTTGATAGATCTTGTCTCCCATGGATAGACTTGATGGAATCGGATAGAATCTTCCGCCTTCGCGCCCAAGGAATCCCAAGTCTAGTCGGACAAGTCTCGTCGAGAAGCTGCTGGACACGGTCTAGTCCACCTCGAGTAAGGCTCGTCGACCTCGTGTAGGGTGGCTCTTCGACTGGACTTCCTCGGCTAGATCTGCTCGATGTGGCTCGGACATGGTTCACTAGGCTCTCGTCGACCTCGACAAGTCCTAGTCGATCTCGAGTAGGATTAGGTCATCGACTAAGTCTCCTCGGGTTGGGGTGCTCGACTGGCTCGGACAAGGACTCAAGGTCTTGTCGATCTCGACAAGGGTTCATCGAGATCGAGTAGGGCTCTTCCCTTCCGCTTCCGCTCCCGCGAGTTGCTTCATCCGCTGGCAGCGAGTGGCCTCTTCCGCGGCAGCGAGTGGTCCGCTGCAGCGAGTGGAGTCGCTGGCAGCGAGTCTCGCCTTGTCGTCCTCGGCTCCTCTCCTTGTCGACTCCGGGCATGGCGCTGAGGCTTCGTCGATCTCGACTAGTGGTCCTCGAGTTCGAGTAGGGCCCAGAGCTCGGGTTGGTCTGGCTCTCGATCAGGCTCTGCTCGACCAAGCTGTGCTCGGACAGGCTCGTCTATGTCGAGTAAGCCTACTCGAGATCGAGTAGCGTTGATCTTCAGCTTGATTCCGCTGCTTTGACCTTGGACTTCTGTAGTGGTTTTCCGAGCTTTTCCGACCTTCTGTAGAATTGCTGTAAAATGCCTCGATTTCTGCGAATTAAACAGAAACTGGTGTAGATTCCATAATTTGGCAAATAAACATAAACTACATAGATTCTGTACTATCTAAACCCAAATGAATGCAATGTATACAGAAATCGATATAAAAGTTACTGTAAAACATGGCAGATTCAGCTCACAACAAACACCCCATACTTATGCTTGCTTGTCCTCAAGCAATACTTTTATTTGTCATTCAGGGGAAGAAATCAAAAACTCTCAACATCTTAGATTCATTCTCATATGTCCCTGCAATCAATTACCATCCTCGAACAGGTACTAGTGTCACAAATTCATGCATGTGCAAATATGTAAAAGCAACATCTACTCACAAAAGGAGGGATATGCAAAAACAATTCATATGACAAAACATTGATAATCAAGAAGACTTTAATTTAAGCTCAGGAAGGAGTAGATTGGTAAAATACTAAAGGTGGGCAATATTTGGCAATGTGGTGCTTTTGATCCGGGGAAATGGATCATTTCCAAACTTGAGTTTCCACATTCCTTCTCATAAGTTTCATCACCTTTCATAATGCTTTTCTCAACAATAATGCTTTTACCTCTCTAACCTCAGCACTGCCTTCTCGCGAGTCGCAAACATGGGTGTCATGAATGGCCCCGGATACTTAGTGCTTTGGACTCCTCACAATGTGTCCCATCTCTCCAAACTATTATCTTAGAGAGCAGGGTCAATCTACCTTTATCTCCTGAGGTGATTAGATTTTCTTTCACTCATTAAATTTTCCATATACTTCAAACAATTTCCTTCCAAACTCCATTGATAATAATAATCACAACATAAACACCATATGATAATCTCCATAATGTAACATCATTCTCAACATAATCCCCGGATAAGGTAAAGAATGAAAATATTTAGATCATGTGGAGCAATATTTGAAATAAGGCATAATATGGCCTTTGTGATATGCATAAGCATAGGTAAGGCTAGGATTTATAACAATGAGCATTATATGGAAATATAAAGTCCTCCATCATCTTATCATGCAACATGTCAAAAACAATTTCAAATTTTACCTCCTTTCATGCTTTTCAAGAAATAATGTGATAACTCCCTCCCTTGATGAAAATCGGAAAAGATGTTCCAAAGGCTTTGACAGGTTTTTTGTGTCAAAGGCCTTGGAGTGTTAACAGTTGATGAAATACAAAACCTAACTTATTATTCGTATATTATTTTATCTTATTATATACTTCCTTTATATTATATATATTCGTTGGACTAACCTTTTCAGGAAGTATAAAACAAGATTACATCATTCCTTTACTTGTTGAGAAGATCGGCTCAAAATAGATCATGGCTTAGAAGTATCCTTAAATAGAAGATCCAAGATCAAAGTCTGATTGGAAAGAGCCGTTGGAGATCTGGTGATGAAGATCCTCACGCTCCATGCTATCTTCATGCTATTATATAAAGGAAAGGAAGGAGAAGACAGAAGTACAAGTGCTACACACGAGCTTCAATTCTTTCAAGCGATCTGTCTTCCAAGTGTCTCTCTGCAAAGCGCTCAAATAGTTTGTTGTTTATTTCAAAGCCTTTGAGAGTCACTGTGAGCTTATAGGATATATTCATTACAAGTGTTACTCGAGAGTTTATAACTCGGGAAGTTGCACTAGGCTATTGATTTGCGAGAGTTAGAGGATTGTACTAGATAGCTGAGAGAGGTGGGGCTCTTCTAGATTGGTCTAGGACTCCAAGGGAACGTGAGTTGACTAGATTGCAATTGTATAGGAGAGAGGCTTCTCGGTGAGCTATTAGGATCCTAAGCTAAGCATTCAATAAAGCCTTTGAATCCTAGGGTTGTGGAAGAACCCTAGGCGGGGACGTAGGCCAGTTGTGCTGAACCTCGTAAACAATTACTCGTGTCCTTTACTTATTGCTTTACCTTATTTCCGCACTTGGTTCGTATTGTTTAACTTTGTGATTCAGGTTTTCTCAAAGGGTTTGGCACGAGCTTCAAAAGCCTTGAGAACATTTGCGAAAAACGGGCATACTCTATTCAACCCCCCTTCTAGAGTATTTCTATATTACATTGTTTTATATTATCGAACCTTCAATTGGTATCAGAGCTTTACTCACTGTTTTTGATCTAACAATCTTGTGAGTTTGCGATCATGTCTGGTGAAGCAAGCGGAGGATTTGCACAGGGAAGGTCCACAAGCAGACCGCCACTCTTTGTAGGAAACAACTTTGTCCACTGGAGATCTTTGATGAAGATGTTCATCATAGACCAAGATCTAGAGCTTTGGAACATTATAGAGAATGGTCCGAAGATTCCAGAGAAGGAAGGACCAAGCGATACCAAAGTGGCAAAGAAGGAGTCTGATTACAACCAAGCAGATCTTGAAACCATCTCCAAAAACTACAGGGCTATCAACTTACTTTATTGTGGTCTTAGCACTGATGAGTTTAACCGTATCTCCTCTTGTAGGTCAGCTAAAGAGATTTGGGACAAGTTGGTCGTCACCTATGAAGGAACGAGCCAAGTGAAAGACACCAAGATCAGCATCTTCCTTCGAAAGTATGAGCTCTTCAAGATGAAGTCTGATGAGTCAATCAAAGCCATGTTCACATGATTCACAGAAATCACCAACAACCTTGACTCTCTCGGCAAGAGCTTTACCAATGTTGAGAAAGTGAGGAAGATACTGAGGTGCCTTCCAAAGGAGAAATGGGGTCCAAACGTAACAGCTATAGAGGAAGCCCAGGACCTCACCACTCTACCCCTTGACGACCTCCTTGGAAAGCTGATCACGCATGAGATGATCCTTAATGAAGACGATGGAGAACTTCCAGCTAGCACCAAGAATTTGGCACTCAAGTCTAAGAAGGATGAACCCAAGGATGGATCTGAATCCGAAGATGAAGATGACGATGAGGATGATCCTTTTGCTCTTATCACAAGAGGCCTTGCTCGAATTCTCAAAATGAAGAAGCAATTCAACAACAAGGATGGATCAGAGTCTTCAAAATTTCGAGGTAAGCCTCAATACAACAAATATGAAAAGAAGACTAAATTGTTGTCTTGTTTTGAATGTGGTGAAACAGATCATCTTGTGAAGGACTGCCCTAAAAAGACTAAGAGCCAGCCCAAGAAAGGTGACAAATGGAAGAAGAAAGCTATGGTGGCTACTTGGAGTGATTCCGACTCTAACTCCGACGATGAGAAGGCCAACATTTGTCTTATGGCCTCAGAAAATGAATCCCATGATGACAAGCTTGAAGCTACTGTAAGAGAACTCATGGAAAGTCCAAAAGAGGTATTATCGGAATTCCTTTCAAATATGATTGCCAATGAAGAGAAGCTTATTGCCCAAACTAACATTCTTATTAAGAGAACTGTGGATCAGGAGAAAACTATTGAGGATCTGTGTATGAGGGTCAAAGGTCTTGAAGCTTCTTATTCAGGTCTTGACATTAAAGTCAAGACGCTTGACTCGGAGAAATCTGAACTCAAGCAAGATCTCTCCTCTCTAAGAAATGTGCATCATGACTTAGAGAACGAGAAGATCTCCCTGAATAATAAGATTCTAGACCAACAGACAGCCCTCATAAGTTTTACCAAGTCCAAAGGCACTCTCGATAAGATGTTGGGTGAGCAACAAAGCTCTCTAAACAAAAGTGGTATTGGTTACAATCCAAAGTTTTTAAAGAAGCAACACATTACCACTTTTGTAAAGGCTAAAGGAAGCAGAACCTCTCCTATATGTCACCACTGTGCTAGAAAGGGACATGTAAAAGAGACCTGCCCTTATAGAAGAAAGGATCCTTATATCATTCGCAATACATTTCCTGTTCATTTGAGAAAAGAACGGATAACACAAGTTTGGGTCCCAAAAGGCACTATTTTACCAAATATGGTTTATCCCAACAATGGATCCAAATTTGCTTATTGGTCTAGCCACAAAGGTTGATGTTTGTTTTGCAGGAGATCACCAAGGTGAAAGAACACAAATGGATTATTGATAGTGGTTGCTCGAGGCATATGAGTGGGAAGAGTTCTCTCTTTCATGATCTAAATGAGCAATCCACGGGAACAATCACTCTTGGTGACAAAGGGAAATGCGACATTGTTGGTATTGGTAGTGTTGGAAGTGATTCCAGCCATAGTATTAAAAATGTCTATCTTGTCAATGGTTTAAAGTATAATTTGCTTAGCGTTTCTCAATTATGTGATAGTGGTAACAATGTCAGATTTAACAAGAAAAGATGTATAGTGTGCAGAGATGATACAGGTGAAGTTATTCTAACTGCATATCGCTACAACAACATATACGCTGTAAATGCTGATCAAGTGGCACAAGGAAGCTTAACCTGTTTAAAGGCCTTGACGGATGATCCAAAGCTTTGGCACAGGAGACTCGGTCATGTGAGTCCACATACACTACAGAAGCTTGTGTCCAAAGGGCTTGTAAGAGGGCTACCTGAGATGGACTTCAAAGGTATTGACATGTGCAATGCTTGCACAAGAGGTAAACAAACACGTAGCTCCTTCAAACCCAAAAAGGTTGTAAGTTCTTCTAGACCTCTTGAACTTTTACATATGGATTTGTGTGGTCCTATGCGAGTCAAATCTCCCAATGGTAAAAAGTACATGCTAGTTGTTGTCGATGATTTTTCAAGATATACTTGGGTTGCATTTTTGAAAGAAAAATCAGAGGCCTTATTTGAGTTTTCAAAACTTTGTAAGGAGTTGCAAACTTTAAGAAATGAGCCCATAGTGTCTATTCGGAGTGATCATGGTAGGGAGTTTGATCAACTTCAATTTGATTTGTTTTGTGCTAAATATGGCATCTCCCATAACTTTTCTGCTCCTAGGACACCTCAACAAAACGGGGTTGTGGAACGCAAGAACCGCACCTTAGAGGACATGGCCAGGACTATGCTTTTAGAAAATGCATTACCTAAAACCTATTGGGCTGAAGCTGTTAACACAGCTAACTACATTTTAAATCGTTGTCTTATTCGTTCTATCTTAAAAAAAACTCCTTATGAACTTTTCAAAGGCCGCAAACCACTTATATCTTATTTTAAACCCTTTGGCTGTACTTATTTTGTTCATAACAATGGAAAAGATAACCTTGGGAAATTTGATGCGCGTAGTGATGAAGGTATATTTCTTGGCTATTCTACGAGTAGCAAAGCTTATAGAATCTTCAATAAAAGGACCCAGGTAGTTGAAGAAAGTATACATGTTATTTTTGATGAATGCAATGATGGTGCTTTGAGTGAAAGTGTTGCAGATATAGATCTTAATATTCATGAAGAGAACGAGGAAGGTGATGTTACCAAGAACACAAAGAAGAAGAACATGCAGGAACCGATTCTTAACACTGAAGAATTGGCCCAAGGTGTTGAAGATGCGTCCAAAGCCCTTTGTGTCCAATCCAACAGTGTTGAGACATCTGAAACTGCTGTATCAGAACCTAACAGAACCACGGAGTCAGATGTACCATAAATCAATCCTGGTGGTGTGACGAATCAAGGAGCTGAGACTAGCAAAAGGAAATTCAAATACTCCTCATCACACTCATTAAAGGATATCATTTCTGACCCTACTTCTAGTGTTCAAACTCGTTCTAAACTTAAAGATCTTTGTGCTTTTAACGCGTTTGTTTCTCTTATTGAGCCAAAGAAGGTAAATGAGGCACTTCAGGAACCAGACTGGATTATAGCTATGCAAAGTGAACTCAATAAATTTGAGAGGAACAAAGTCTGGACTTTGAAGCCTAGACCAAAGCATCAATCAGTTATTGGCACTCGATGGGTGTTTCGAAACAAGCTAGATGAGAATGGCAAGATTGTGAGGAACAAGGCACGGCTTGTTGCTCAAGGCTACAATCAAGAGGAAGGTATTGACTACGAGGAGACCTTTGCTCCCGTGGCCAGGCTTGAAGCCATTCGCATTTTGTTAGCATTTGCATCTTTTATGAGCATAAAGTTATATCAAATGGATGTCAAGTGTGCTTTTCTTAATGGTTTCTTAGAAGAAGAAGTTTATGTGGCTCAACCCCCAGGTTTTGAAAGTTCAGAATTTCCCAATCATATTTATAAACTTGACAAGGCGCTTTATGGTTTGAAACAAGCCCCAAGAGCTTGGTACGAGCGTTTGTCAAAATATCTTTTAGAAAATGATTTTAAAAGGGGGTTGATCGACAAGACTCTTTTTTATCAAGACCAAAGGAAAGGACATTTTGGTTATTCAAATTTATGTTGATGATATATTATTTGGTGTTACTAACACATCTTTGTGCAAGGAATTTTCTGACATCATGTGCAGTGAATTTGAGATGAGCTTAATGGGTGAACTAAACTTCTTCTTGGGGTTACAAGTTCATCAATCCAAGAAAGGGATCTTCGTCAACCAAAGCAAGTACACTAAGGATCTCTTGAAAAAGTTCAAGATGGATCAATCCAAAGCAGCCAAGACTCCCATGAGCTCAACATTGTCTCTAGATCAAGACAAGACTGGAACTAGTGTCAATCAAAAGGAGTATCGAGGAATGATTGGATCTTTATTATATTTCACGGCTAGTAGACCTGACATTATGTTTAGTGTTTGCATGTGTGCTAGGTTTCAAGCGGATCCCAAAGAATCTCACCTCGTGGCTGTGAAGAGGATCTTTCGATATCTCAATGGCACTAAGGAACTTGGACTATGGTACCCAAAGCAAAAGGATTTCACTTTAATTGGATATTCTGATGCAGATTTTGCAGGCTACAAGGTGGATAGAAAGAGCACATCAGGATGTTGCCAATTCTTAGGAGCATCCTTGATCAGTTGGCACTCAAGGAAGCAAAATTCCGTCGCTCTATCCACTGCAGAAGCCGAATACATTGCAGCTGGAGCTTGTTGCTCCCAAATCCTTTGGATAGCCCAACAAATGCGAGATCTTGGCATCAACCTCAAGGGTATCCCAATTAAGTGTGACAATACAAGTGCCATATCTATCACTAAGAATCCTGTTCAACATTCAAGGACCAAGCATATTGATGTGAGACATCATTTCATTAGAGATCATGTTGAAAAAGGTGATGTGTCCATATCTTTTATTTCTACTGATTATCAATGGGCTGACATTTTTACTAAGCCTTTGGCAGAGGACAGGTTCACCTTCATTAGACGAGAGATTGAGATGCTTGACAAGGATGCACTTTCGTAGGGGGAGCTTTCCCTTTACGAAAGATAAACTCCACTCAGTGTCAAGACCTTTGAGAGTTATGTCAAGGTCTGCTAACTGAACAGTGGAGTACATATACCGGATCATATATTTTTGGTTAATATCTTTTTAGATATTTAATCAATTATATTTGTTTTAATCGGATTTCAAAAATTGCCTTTTTTCATGATTTCCTTAACCGTTAAGATTTTTTAATTATGGAACTAAATTGGTTTGTGTTTAGTCCGATTTTTGTGGTAATTTGAATTCAAATTTGAATTTGAAAATCCTTCAACTTGGCAAGGTAATGATTTCTTTCCTTGGAACCCTAAACCCATCCCATCAATCCGTCACCCTCTCTCTCTACTTAAACCCATTCTGTACCCGATTACAACCCACACTCAAATTTTATCCTAACCCTTTCCACTTCTTCATCTTCAACCTCTCAAAGAAACCCTAACCAACTACCTCCATGGCACCCAAAACCAAGAAAGCCGTCACTCCCAAAAGACTTGGCGCCACCCCCAAGGGACGCCAGGCCACTGCTACCTCTCCCACACCTGAACCTGCTACTCAGGCCATAATCCCAACCGTTGTCCAGAGCACCATTGCTGAGAACTCGGCCATTGTTCCCAAAGGCTCTCAAAAGCGCTCTGCGAAGAAGCCGATCAGTGCTAAACAGAAAGGGAAGAGAAAGATCTTGGCTGAGGAACCGGACGAGGAAGAGGAGGAAGACGACCTTGATGCTGCCCTGGAAAGAGACGCTGCCAGGGAAGCCGAGGAGGAGGCTCTAAGGAAGAAACAGGCCGATGAAGAGGCCGAGATTGCTAAGAAACTGGCCGAGGAAGAAGCTGAGCGGATTCGGAAGGAAGCCGAAACCGTGGAGGCTCAGTCCGAGGAGGATCCTGAGGAAGAAGAAGAAGAGGAAGAGCAAGAGGATTCTGAAGGGGATGAGGAACCAGAAGGTGACGATGCGGGGTCCGGTGAGGACTCGGGGTCTGAGGAAGAGGAGGAAGAAACTCCCTGTCCTTCTCCTCCTCCTCCCCCGTCTCCGAAGAAGCGGAAAGCCCCTACTCCCGTCAAGCCTCCCTCCCCCAAGCGCACCAGGAAGGGCCCAGTCAAGAGTCTTGTAGCGCCTGCCAAGAAAGCTGCTCCAACAGTCGCACGCAGGAAGAACGCTGAACCCCCGGCCTATATCCAGGTAAATCAATCCTTGCCCTCCTCATGGTTTTTAGATGCTGAGACTGCTGGTAAGTGGGTAGACGAGTTTCGTACTCGTAAGCTTAGCTGTTCAGATTTTTTAGATTTCAATTTCTTTGAAGCTTTGAAGATGCCCTGCATTGAGCTCCTCAAAAATTCCCCTGCCTGGACTCTTCTTAACCGAGAAACTGTTTACTACCCTGAGCTTACCCGACTCTTCTACATTAACCTCAAAGCCAAAAACGACACTGATGGTTGGTCTTTGGAGACTGTTGTCAAAGGGGTTAGAATCTCTCTCAACCCCAATGATTTTGCAGATCTCCTAGGCTTACCTACCCCTGTTCCACCATCTGAAATCCACCCCTCAAAAGAAAACTGCATCATCCTAGCCCGAGCCAAATATCTCCTACCCGAAGCGGCCAACAGCACCTCAAAGCAACTCACCCACTCATCCCTCACCCTTGAGGCAAAAGTTATCTTTAACATCATTGTTAGATGCCTCTTACCCCGTCTCAACTCTGGCTCACTCCTAACCGACAATGCCATGGTCCTGCTTTACCGCATTCTAAATGGCCTTGATCCTGATCTGGCCAACACCATCCTTGGAACCATGGCCCATGCCAGAAAAGCTCGAAAAGGCTCTCCCTTCCCCTTTGCTACCCTTTTGACCCCTATCTTCAAAGCTTTTGGAATTGATCTCAAAAATGAAGAACAACTGCGTCACACGGGTATGTTCGACTCTAAAGGCCTTGAAAAGATTGGCATAACTCGGTCTCCCCAAGGGACCTTGAGTCTTGCCACTCCTTCAAAAGCCTTTCCCACTGCTCCAGCTTTCGATGAACGCATGGACAACCTAGAGTTGGGCTTGGAGGAAGTTCGTCTGGATATTAAGGAGCTGCAGACGGAGGTGATGACGAAGATGAGCGGGATTTCAACGTTGCTGGAAGGACTATGGACGAGGCTTACTGATGATGCTCTGGATTGACCAACCCTAAACCTTAACCCCCCCTATCCCACCCTGGAAACTATTACTTTGCTGGTTTTTGGACACATTTTCAAAACTTTTGGTGACTGTTTTACCTCCGCCCTTTGTTGAAAGACAAAAAGGGGGAGATGATCGTTAGACCTTGAAAACCTCTGATTAAAGGTCTTGGAAGACCTTGCTTTTTAATTTCTGGTTTTCGGTTGGATGTTTTCTTACGTTAAAAATTATTTGATCCAACATTTGTCTAACCCTTACAGGTACTTAGTCTGATCTTGTTTATGATATATCTGTTTGACTAAGCTGCAGGGATGCACAGGTTTTGTCTTTCATCAAGGGGGAGATTGATAACTCCCTCCCTTGATGAAAATCGGAAAAGATGTTCCAAAGGCTTTGATAGGTTTTTTGTGTCAAAGGCCTTGGAGTGTTAACAGTTGATGAAATACAAAACCTAACTTATTATTCGTATATTATTTTATCTTATTATATACTTCCTTTATATTATATATATTCGTTGGACTAACCTTTTCAGGAAGTATAAAACAAGATTACATCCTTCCTTTACTTGTTGAGAAGATCGGCTCAAAATAGATCATGGCTTAGAAGTATCCTTAAATAGAAGATCCAAGATCAAAGTCTGATTGGAAAGAGCCGTTGGAGATCTGGTGATGAAGATCCTCACGCTCCATGCTATCTTCATGCTATTATATAAAGGAAAGGAAGGAGAAGACAGAAGTACAAGTGCTACACACGAGCTTCAATTCTTTCAAGCGATCTGTCTTCCAAGTGTCTCTCTGCAAAGCGCTCAAATAGTTTGTTGTTTATTTCAAAGCCTTTAAGAGTCACTGTGAGCTTATAGGATATATTCATTACAAGTGTTACTCGAGAGTTTATAACTCGGGAAGTTGCACTAGGCTATTGATTTGCGAGAGTTAGAGGATTGTACTAGATAGCTGAGAGAGGTGGGGCTCTTCTAGATTGGTCTAGGACTCCAAGGGAACGTGAGTTGACTAGATTGCAATTGTATAGGAGAGAGGCTTCTCGGTGAGCTATTAGGATCCTAAACTAAGCATTCAATAAAGCCTTTGAATCCTAGGGTTGTGGAAGAACCCTAGGCGGGGACGTAGGCCAGTTGTACTGAACCTCGTAAACAATTACTCGTGTCCTTTACTTATTGCTTTACCTTATTTTCGCACTTGGTTCGTATTGTTTAACTTTGTGATTCAGGTTTTCTCAAAGGGTTTGGCACGAGCTTCAAAAGCCTTGAGAATATTTGCGAAAAACGGGCATACTCTATTCAACCCCCCTTCTAGAGTATTTCTATATTACATTGTTTTATATTATCGAACCTTCATAATGCACTTCATTGTGACTTCCCTTTACTAGGCAATTTCATGCTATATCTCTAATGAATCCAATTTTGCATCGTCGAGTTCAATATAAGCTTCCATGACATTTATCAAAAATTTCAATGGGGGTCATTTTTCTCAAATTTTGGAAAACATGCATATAAGTACATAAATCAATAATGCCTTCCAAAATAGCCATGTAGCAATTCAAAGAAATAATGCACATGTATGTCAAATATGCATAAAGTAAGCCCTTCCCCCACCCCATACTTAAACATTACAGTGTCCTCACTGTATAAAAAAAAACAAGGTAAGGGTAAAGAAAGAAACTCACAAGACAGGTGTGCATGGCCTCAAAATTTCGAATGGAGCACCTCCTAGGCCGAGTATTAATGTAGCTTGGTTCTATCCATGGACCTGAAAAGTAGAAGACATATACCCATAATAGAAAAACTAAAAGTGTTCAAAACCAAAAACAAAAAAAAAAAGTCTCAAATGTCCTAAAAAGTCTATGTACATGCTCTAGATTTTATAGTCGCTAGGCCGACTTTCCATTAACGCTCAAGGTGGCATCTGCAGGGCCCATGTAGCTTGGGCCTCAAATAAGACTCCATTCTTGTCCATCAGCTGTAATCCTCCAGAATGGATCTTGTTCACCACGAACGGTCCCATCCGCTTCTTGTTGAATTTGTTGGGAAACCAATGATCCTTTGATTTAGAGACATAGAGCTTGTCTCCAACTTCATACTCCTTAGGCTCATCATTGGAAATCCTGCACAATCGCACATACCAAGGCAGACCTCTCCCATGTATAGATAAATCTTTAATGGAAATAGGAGAAGAAAGATCCATACCTTGGCTCACCTTCGCAGAGACGGAATCGGGGACCACTGTGTTTGGTCGATCTCGACTAGGGCTAGTCGATCTCGACAAGACTGCTCGCTCTGGTGGTGTCCTTGTCGAAGATTCAGAAGTTGACGAAGGACAGGTCTTTTCGACATCGAGTAGACTACTCGATATCGAGTAGGGCTCTGGCTTTGGTGGTTTGCTCATCGACGAAGGCGGATCTGGTGGAGCTGAGTGGTGGTCGACCTCGACAAGGCTTGCCGAGATCGACAAGGGCTCTCCTTCTGGTTGTTGCAGAGTCGATGAAGCAGGCTCTGGTGGCGCTGGGTGGTGGTCGATCTCGACAAGCTTAGTCGAGATCGACGAGGCTGGATCGTCAGGCGGCTTCAGCGTCGAGGAAGAGAGATCTGGAGAAGCCTGGTTGTGGTCGACATCGACAACCCTACTCGAGATCGAGTAGGGTTGTGGTCCTGGAGTCGCCGTCGTCGAGGAGGGTGGATCTGGGCTCCTCGTCTGGTGGTCGATCTCGACTAGCGTACTCGAGATCGAGTAGGGTGGCTCGTCGACTGGTTTGCTGCTCGACGATGCCGATGCTGGTGGAGGCTCCTTGGTTTGGTCGAGATCGACTAGGGTTTGGTCGATCTTGACCCCATACTTAGCTCCTGTCAAGGCATCCGAAAAATAATTAATCCACAACGACTTACCTTGGTCCGTGTCGATTGGATTCTCTGTGTTTTCCTTGAGGATTGCCATGCTCTCCTCCACCTGGGCCTCCATGTCCCTCTTTTCGAGCTCCTCTGGGGTCATATTTCTGACTTTGGGTTCCCCGCAGGTGATGTAGCCAGCTGAGATAGATTTGACCTCTTCCATTGGACCTGTATGCCTTTCAGTTTTATTAAAGGAATACTCAATTACCTCATCGCTGATGTTGAAGGTGAGCACTCCTTTCCTTACGCTTATGTTGGCATCCACCGTTGCCAAGAATGGTCTTCCTAAGATAATTGGACAAGCAGGATCTTCTTGCATATCAACTATTAAGAAATCAGCAGGGACGAAGAATTTACCTACTTGTACTGGGACATTTTCCACCATGCCTGTGGGGATGACCACCGTGTTGTTGGCCATGTATAGTCTAGCATCCACAGGCTCCAAGGCACCTATCTTAATCTTGGACCAAATTGTTAAAGGCATTATACTCACACTAGCTCCAAGATCACATAGGGCATTAATTTTATATGGACCAAATCCAATAGTTATAGCAAACTTACCTGGATCCGGCCTCTTCTCCAATATGTCCAGATGGCTGCACTCCTATGTGATTTCAGCCATTGATCGCTTTTTGCTTAGAATCTCCTTCAGGAACTTGACATAAGATGACATTTCATTGAGAGCTTCTGTGAAGGGGATGGTGACGTTGAGCTTCTGAAGCATCTTGATGAAGCGCTGAAACTTTTTCTCCGCTGGGTCCTTTAGAGATTTTGTGGGGAAAGGCAGCTTCTTTTTCTGATTCGGAGTCAGAACAGACGTCGGTGGTTCTGCAGACTTCTCTTTGTCGACCTGGGGTTCCTCGACATCGACAAGGCCTTTGTCGACATTGACCAGATTGGGCCCAGTCGAGTTGCTGTGTGGTGCAGACGAGGATTCTGGAATTTTCTCCTCGAGGTCGACTAGAGTCTTGTCGAGATCGACCACGGCTTTGTCGAGATCGACTACTGCTTTGTCGAGATCGACTTGCTGTTCCTCGTCGTTCTGCTGGTTTCCGACCTCTGGCTCTTGCAGTTGATGGCCGCTTCTGAGTTTGATAGCAGCGATGTGTCCAGTCTTTCCCTTAGGATTTGGTTATGAAGATCCTGGAAGTGTCCCTGACTGTCTAGGGATTCCGGCTGCTAGCTGATCAATCTGTGTATCAACTGTTTTCCGCCAGATATCAATTTCCCCAAGCCGAGTTGACACCTTGCATCTGAGTATAGACGGAGTTGAAAGATTGCCTAGTCTCTGAGTGGTTCCTCCGTATTTCCTCCAGGACTGTCTGTATATCGTCCTTTTTCTGCTCTCTTTCTGGATGTCCTGGAGCTCTGTAGGGCGGGGGGTTCCTAGGGACACCTTGGTTCCACTGTGGTGCTCTGCCAGCCTGACTTGCTCTGTGTGTGGGCACTCAGTAGTGGTGTGCCTTTGCGATCCGCATTCTATGCAAGGCTGGTTGACAGAGAGATACTTGACCTGCTTGATGAGCTTCTTATTCTGATCTCTGTAGTATTGCTCCCTAACATCAGGATCAATTTCCTTTGTTGGCTCATAGAGAGGCATATATGGTGCTGGCCTGACGTATGGGTTCTCTTCATAGGTTGCAGTAGACCCATACTTGTTGTCGTAGTTGGTGAGCTTCTCTAGTACACCCCATGCGTCACTTGGTGGCATCGTCAGATACTCGTAGCGAGTATAATTGTTGATTCTGTCCTTAGTGACTTGATCAAGAGAGTTGAAGAAGATCTCCTGAATGATGTAGGGTGGCTGTCCATGAGTAGGGCAAGATCGTAGCAGTTCCTTGTAGCGTTCCCATGCCCTTGCCAGCGGTTCCCCTTTCTGCTGTTTAAAGGCGGTGATTTTCTGGCGGAGATGTGCTGTTTTGGCAGGCGGGAAGAATTTGTTCAGAAACTCTTGCTCTACTTGGGCCCAGGTTGTGAGTGATTTTGCTTTCAGCCCTTCCAGCCATTTCAGTGCAGGTCCATCGAGAGACCAGCGAAAAGATTTCATCTTGACATATTCCAAGGTTGTACCTTCTGCAAGAGTACGACACATATCATGAAAATTAGTAATATGTTCAAGAGGACACTCATTAAATCTACCATAAAAGGCATTATTTTTAAGCTCTATAAGAAACTGAGTGCGAATTTCAAAAGAGTTTTCAGGGATTAGAATCGTCGATTCAGGCACGACGAGAGTTGGGTGCATGTAGTCCTCTGCCGTGGTTGGATATTGGGCAAGCTCATCCTGTGCTTGTTCCCTTGCTGCTCTCTCAGCGGCGATAACAGCATCCTTTGCGGCCAATTCCCTGTTAAGCCTAGCGATCAGCTGTTCCTGAGTTTCAGCGGCCTCCATGATCCTTTTGAGTTTGGAGTGGATGTGTAGGTAGCGCTCCGGTTCGTCTAAGCTGTCAAACTCAGGTGTTTGACCAGAACGACCCATACACCTGCAAACTAACTCAATGAAACAGTGAGAACTGACTACCTAAGGCGCGATTGATTGCTTCCCCGGCAACGGCGCCAATTTGTTGTTGCAGGAGTATGTCGAGTATTGAAATAAATATGAAATAGAGATCAGACTGACTTCCCTGTCTCAGCAAATAAATACAAGACTTCCTCCCGTTGTAGTAAGAGAAAATCAGGATCGAATCCACGAGGAAGCACGTCAGCAGTTTTTAGGTAGCTGTAGATTCTCACAGACAAAGCAGCAGAAAGACAGAAACACATAAACCCGGCAAGGGCAAACAAAATAAAAACAAAGATCTAACTAAAGACAGAAAGTAAAGCAGAAGAAGTAAAGAACAAAGCAAAACAGAAGCAAAGCAGAAACTAAAAGCAAGGACACAGAAGCTACTCGATCTCGAGTAGCTGTCCTCTATCTCGACAAGAACAGTAATGAAAACAGAAAACAGAAAACAAAGGCAAATCAACTCGACGAACAAAGCGTACTCGACCTCGACAAGAGGTACTCGATCTCGACAAACACCACTCGAGATCGACAAGCAGTGATCAACAGGAAGTGAAAAATCGACAACAGAAAGCAGAAAACCAACTCGACTAAGACAAGTCCCTACTCGAGATCGACAAGCACAGTACTCGATCTCGACCAAGGCTCCTCTATGTCGACAAGAAACAGAAAACACAAACTCACTGATTCTCGACAAAATTCAAAAATTAACTTCAATATAATAAAAGACCTCCAAGGCCGGGGTTTCAATACCACAACGATAACCATGCAAAGTAACACATAAAGGCATAAAAGATCATACTTTCCATCAAATAACTTTCGTTATTAACAAATAGGCATATAGTGGCTTTCGCATAAACCCTAATTGTTACTAACCCTTTTTCACATAATTAATCCAAGTTGCATTAAGATCACTTTCGCTTCAATAACACAAACAAGGATCACCTTCAACTCTCGCAAAAGAATCATGCTCATAGGGATAGAAGATGAATCGCACAAAAAGATCTGACCTTTATCGCATCGCCTAACATGGCCACCGTCGGGCTCACCCCAGCCTCAGAAGTGGGTGGAATACTCACGCCTCATTGCAATCGCAGACATTGATGTATGAAAAGAAACTTGCATTAAAACTAAATTCAAAGCCTTTTACAATCCTGGCAATCAACTTTCGCAGAAAGCCAAAACCCTAAAAACCTTAGAACTCCTAAACTACTCTACTGGAACTACTTCTCTACTTCTGAAATTGAATTAATAAAACTGAGCCCCATGGGCTTTATTTATAGGCTTCTAATCCTTGCTATTCTAGGAAAGAAGATATCTATCTATATCTAAAAGGCTTAAAAGATAAATAAAAGACATAATGGAATTAAATCAACTAGGAAAAGATAAAACTAAATAGGGTAGGTATTCATGGTGTTGATAGATCTTGTCTCCCATGGATAGACTTGATGGAATCGAATAGAATCTTCCGCCTTCGCGCCCAAGGAATCCCAAGTCTAGTCGGACAAGTCTCGTCGAGAAGCTGCTGGACACGGTCTAGTCGACCTCGAGTAAGGCTCGTCGACCTCGAGTAGGGTGGCTCTTCGACTGGACTTCCTCGGCTAGATCTGCTCGATGTGGCTCGGACATGGTTCACTGGGCTCTCGTCGACCTCGACAAGTCCTAGTCGATCTCGAGTAGGATTAGGTCATCGACTAAGTCTCCTCGGGTTGGCGTGCTCGACTGGCTCGGACAAGGACTCAAGGTCTCGTCAATCTCGACAAGGGTTCGTCGAGATCGAGTAGGGCTCTTCCTTTCCGCTTCCGCTCCCGCGAGTTGCTTCATCCGCTGGCAGCGAGTGGCCTCTTCCGCGGCAGCGAGTGGTCCGCTGCAGCGAGTGGAGTCGCTGGCAGCGAGTCTCGCCTTGTCGTCCTCGGCTCCTCTCCTTGTCGACTCCGGGCATGGCGCTGAGGCTTCGTCGATCTCGACTAGTGGTCCTCAAGATCGAGTAGGGCCCGGAGCTCGGGTTGGTCTGGCTCTCGATCAGGCTCTGCTCGACCAAGCTGTGCTCGGACAGGCTCGTCTATGTCGAGTAAGCCTACTCGAGATCGAGTAGCCTTGATCTTCAGCTTGATTCCGCTGCTTTGACCTTGGACTTCTGTAGTGGTTTTCCGAGCTTTTCCGACCTTCTGTAGAATTGCTGTAAAATGCCTCGATTTCTGCAAATTAAACAGAAACTGGTGTAGATTCCATAATTTGGCAAATAAACATAAACTACATAGATTCTGTACTATCTAAACCCAAATGAATGCAATGTATACAGAAATCGATATAAAAGTTACTGTAAAACATGGAAGATTCAGCTCACAACAACCGGCAAAAGATGAAGCCCTTTTTTGAATCGATAAAACCTGTTTTGAATCCCCCATCAGACTGGAACAAATCGATCAATAAGAAGAATGAAAAAATTCGAAATTAGATTAAAAAAATAAGAAGAAGAGAGAAGAGATCCAAACAAAAGAGAGAAGAGATCATATCAAGAGTGTAGGAGGCGACCTCAAATTTGGAGTGGAATCCCCCATCAGATGAACCCTGGGATGATAGGAAAGTGCAGCAATTAACCCCTGAAGCAACAACAAAGAATCGATCAAATACAATCAGAGATTTCGCAAGAACTGAACTGAAATATCCAACACAGAGATTTCGTAAAAGGTAAAGAAAGAGGGAGAAGAGCGGAGGAGTTAAAGAAAGAGGGAACAACAGATCGAAAGATCAAAATTGTGCTCAATAGAGAGATTTCGCACAGATCATTCCCCTAGCCATGGATGATAATGATCATGATTGCATACCAACACTTTCATGAATAATAATGATCAAAGGTCAATTATACTTATCCATCAACCTTTTTTCCATCAACCCTTTTCACTAATGAATATACTTGGGCCTACCACTGTGATATGAAATCAAATAATTGTGGACCTGTTTATTTGAAGAACAAAGATGAAAGTCATCTTATGAATCCCCCTTTTCACAAACAAAAACTGTACATCCAACTTCAGCAATGCCTCTCGTACCAGCAAATTTGACAACCAATCAGTCAATAATGAGATTTAGCCCTACCAAATCTGATCAATGCTTTCTTGAGGGTTGTATATTTATTGATGTTCATAGACATCTAACGACCAACCAATTACACGTCATACACCAAAAAGCATAAAATTGAACCGAGTAGCCGCCTAGAAGATACAGTCTTTGAAATTCGAAAACATCAATGAAAATCAAACAGATCCAAACAGTAAAATTCAGTGCAGATCAATAAGGCGAAGAAAGACGATAATTTTTGTAAAAAATAACACAAGACCTGATCGAAAAAGGCGCGTTTCTCATCGTCTTCCCGCCCAGGCTCCGACCACTTCTAAAAAGCATGGCTCTGTCCAATCTCCACTAAAGTGGTGGAAGGCGGACTTCCTGGTGGGAGGCGGACTTCCTGGTGGGAGGCAAGAGATCGAATCGAAAGTGGTGGAAGAGGGAGAAGAGTGTGGGAGGCGGACTTCCTGATGGGAGGCGGCGTCTCAAAAAAATGACAACCCTAGGTGGAAGTTGGGTGAAATTTGGAGGAAAAAAAAAAGGCAAAAGAAATGATTGGAAAAAGAAAAAATTTGATTGGATGAAAATGAGTGGTGGAAGGAGGAGACGACACGTGGAAAAAAGCTTCTGGTTTAAGTAATATATAGATAGATTTTAAATTCAAAATAGCTTCTCACGTTCAACCGGGCTGATTTTGTGGAAGAAGTTAGTGCATATTTCAAATTCAAACCGGCTGAAATTCAAGGTAAAAGCTGGGATTTCCAACAGCAAAAATTCAGCCCCTGCGCTTATAAAAGACGAGAGCAAGTGGTGAAGAAAGATGAATACAAGCGATCATTCAAGAAAGCACTTCAAAGCCAAAGCGATCATCTTCAAGCTTGATTTATTTTCTTTCTCTCCCTCGTTGTAATTGCTTTTATTTCTAGTTGAGAAAGAAGAAAAAATTTGAGCGTTATAGGATAAATCATTCTCGTTATACTAAGAGTATCCCTATACTCAAACGTATACACACGTTGGTATGGTTAGGACTATTATTTCACGAGAGCTTGGGTTGACTAGATAGTAGCGGGTGAGGCTACGAGAGAAGGGTAGTTCTTCTAAATTGTATCTAGGACTCTAAGGGATCTGAGTTGACTAGATAGGAGTGGGTGAGGCTTCAAGAGTTTAGAAGAAGAAAAGATCTTCTCGGTTGTATCTAGGATCCATAAGGAAGTGAAATAATAGTTATTGAATCCTACGGGTTGGATAACCCTAGGCGGGGATGTAGGCTGGTTTAGAGTCGAACCTCGTTAACAAGTCCTGTGTTATTTATTTCTCTGTTCTTTCTAACGTCTGATTTCGTTGCAGAAGTAACAAGGCACGAAAAGTTTTGTTCAAGGTCTTGAGTTTGAGTTCAAGGTCTTGAGATTCGGTATCCAGCTCTTGAAGTTGCTAATGTAGAAAGAATTTTCGAAAAACGTTCATACTCCTTTCAACCCCCCTTCTAGAGTATTTGTCTATTACTGTTATTTACTTTAAGTACTCGATTCTTCAATTGGTATCAGAGCTTAACTCACTATTTGATTCAACAATCTGTGAGATCGATCATGAGTACTGTAGGAGAAGGTGGATTCGCTCAAGGAAGGTTGTCTAATTGCCCTCCTCTCTTCTATGGGGACAACTTTGTGCATTGGAGGTCATTAATGAAAATGTTCATCATTGATCAAGATTTGGAACTCTGGGAACGCATAGTCAAAGGACCAACTACTCCAATGAAGCCCGGTGCTACAACAAGAGTACAAGTGGAGAAGACAGAAGCGGAATACACTCAAACCGATCATGAAAATGTGGCCAAGAACTTTCGGGCCATGCACATGCTGTATTGTGGTTTGAATACTGATGAGTTTAATCGTGTTTCAACTTTCAGGAGCGCCAAAGAGATTTGGGATAAACTTGTAGTAACCTACGAAGGTACTAGCCAGGTTAAGGAAACCAAAATCAACATCTTCTTACAGCAATACGAGCTATTCAAGATGCTGTCCATGGAAACAGTAAAAGAGATGTTTACCAGATTCACTCAAATCGTCAACAACTTGGACTCTCTCAGCAAAACCTTCACCAATGAAGAAAAGGTTAGAAAGATCTTGAGGAGCTTGCCAAAAGCGCAATGGGGTCCAAAGGTAACCGCTATAGAGGAAGCTCAAAACCTATCAACTTTGCCTCTAGATGATCTCCTTGGTAAGCTTATTACCCACGAGATGATCCTTGGCGAGGAAGATGGGGAAGTAGCCTCTAGTGTGAAAATTTTGGCCCTAAAAGATAAGAAGGAAGAAGCATACTCAGACGACGACGAGAGTGAAGATGAGGAGGATCCCTTTGAACTCATCACAAGAGGGCTAGAAAAAATACTCAAGATGAAGAAGCAATTCTCAAATCGAGAATATTCTGGATCTTCAAAGCACCGAGGTAAGTCTTCTAACCCTCGTAAGAAATCAAAGATTCTAACTTGCTTTGAATGTGGTGAAACAGGTCCATTTGCAAATGACTGTCCTCCAAAGAAGAAGAAAAAACACGGAAAGAATGATTCGGATTCCTCTAGTGAATCGGACTCGGAAAATGATCCAGCAAATCTTTGCTTGAAGGCAGATCATGAGGAAACTCCAAAGAAGCATCTTGGAACTATTGTAAGAAATTTGATTTCTAGTCCTATTGTTGTGTTGCCTGAATTTTTGCAAAACATGATTATGAATGAAGAGGATTATATTTTGGAGACTAACACCTTGAAAGAGAAGCTATTGGAACAGGAGAAACGCATGAGTAATTTGTCGCTGGAAATGAAAAATCTCAAAACCTCTCGGTCAACCCTTGACATTAAAGTCAAGGCCTTGGAGACAGAAAATTTTGTCTTGAAGCAAGATCTTTCTTCTCGAAGTCTTTACACCAAGGAATTAGAGAAAGAAAAGATCTCGTTGGCTGAGAAGTGTAGAGACCAGCAGATATCACTTATTCGTTTTACCCGTTCCAAGGCCAATCTCGATAGGATGTTAGGTGAGCACCAATCATCCCTCAATAAAAGTGGTATTGGATACAACAAGAATTTTCCAAAGAAAGCCCCTACAACTTTTGTGAAGGGCAAAGGGAATTGGTGCACACCCATATGTTATTTTTGTTGTTAAAAGGGTCATGTCAAGACTACTTGTACTTATCGTAGAAATGATCCTTATATAATTCGTAATACTTTTCCATTATGTTTAAAAGGACAGGTAAAGCAAATTTGGGTTCCTAAAGGGACTAGACCACCGAACATGGTCCATCCCGATTATGAATCTAAATTTGTAACTTGGTCTAGCCGAAAAGGTTGAAGTTTTGTTGTTTTGCAGGATGTCACCAAGATCAAAGAGCATAAATGGATCGAAACAATCGCTCTTGGTGATAAAGGATTTTTGTTTGTAGTTTTTATATTTATTATATGATAATAATGATTCTCTTTGCTTAGTATTTCTCTTTGGAGCTTGATATGTTGAATAGGGAAGCATTGTCGTAGAGGGAGCAATGACCGCCGAATTGAAATTCTTATAATGCTGTCTCCTAACATCTCAAGGCCTTGAGATCAGTTTCAAGGTCTTGACTGTAAGAGATTATTTGGTTGTTATCTTTTTAAACTCGATTTCTTCCCTTGCTTGTTGGAAGACAAAAAGGGGGAGAAATGTTATATGATGCTTATGCTTATACTTGTTATATGATGTTCCACATGTGCTATATTTATTTGCATAATTGATTTTTTTTTTGTCTTCCATCAAGGGGGAGATTGTTGACTCCACCTTGATGATCATATGTGATATATTTTTGTAGCTATGATGGAAGACAAATAAGGTAGTATTTTATGCAAATATCAATTATATTTTGTGGTTGTTTTATTTATTATTCTCATAATATATTTATTTGTCTCACAAAATTATATGTGCTATATATTTTAATTAGGTCAATGTTCTAGAAGAATTGATTTTAAATATATGCTTTTTACGTGTTGTTTATTGCTTTTAGATTTGGCTATTTATTAATTGCTTGGTTATTTATTGATTTGGTTATGTACTTATTGTTTTAATTGTTTGTTTGAAAAGTGGTTACTTAAATTGATTTTAAATTGTTTTTAGATATTTGAAAGTGGATTTGCTTTTACGTAAATTATTTTTAGATAGTTAAATTGATTTTAAATTGTTTCGTATATATGGAAAGTGGATTTGCTTTGAAACTAACATTTGCAGGATTTAAAAGATATCAAGATTTGTTCCACATATGCTATCTTATGGGAGGAATTTAAAAGATCAATTTTAAATTCAAAATAGCTTCTCACGTTCAACCGGGCTGATTGTGTGGAAGAAGTTAGTGCAGATTTCGAATTCAAACCGGCTGAAATTCAAGGTAAAATCTGGGATTTCCAGCAGCAACAATTCAGCCCCTGCGCCTATAAAAGACAAGAGCAAGTGGTGAAGAAAGATGAATAGTTGAATACAAGCGATCATTCAAGCAAGCACTTCAAAGCCAAAGCGATCATCTTCAAGCTTGATTTATTTTCTTTCTCTCCCTCGTTGTAATTGCTTTTATTTCTAGTTGAGAGAGAAGAAAAAATCTGAGCGTTATAGGATAAATCATTCTCGTTATACTAAGAGTATCCCTATACTCAAACGTATACACACGTTGGTGTGGTTAGGGCTATTATTTCACGAGAGCTTGGGTTGACTAGATAGTAGCGGGTGAGGCTACGAAAGAAGGGTAGTTCTTCTAGATTGTATCTAGGACTCTAAGGGATCTTAGTTGACTAGATAGGAGTGGGTGATGCTTCAAGAGTTTAGAAGAAGGAAAGATCTTCTCGGTTGTATCTAGGATCCATAAGGAAGTGAAATAATAGTTGTTGAATCCTACGTGTTGGATAACCCTAGGCGGGGACGTAGGCTGGTTTAGAGCCGAACCTCGTTAACAAGTCCTGTGTTATTTATTTCTCTGTTATTTCTGACGTCTGATTTCGTTGTAGAAGTAACAAGGCACGAAAAGTTTTGTTCAAGGTCTTGAGTTCGAGTTCAAGGTCTTGAGATTCGGTATCCAGCTCTTGAAGTTGCTACTGCAGAAAGAATTTGCGAAAAACGTTCATACTTATTTCACCCCCCCCCCCTCTAGAGTATTTGTCTATTACTGTTATTTACTTTAAGTACTCAATTCTTCACTTGGTATCCCCAAGCAAACACATCTCTATATTCGTTGAGAAGATGCTTATATGATCCTTTTTCCTCGTCCGTTAGAAAAGAACTAACGAATACGGGCTTAGGGTCTTCTGTAGTCCCCAAGTTGATCTCTTGTAGTTTTTCAACCGTAGCTTGACCTCCATCTTCCATTTCTGGCGGAGCAGGTTGGACCACATTAAGAAAATCCTGAGGATCTTCACTTGGTTCACTCCTTGTATAGGTCAACACCATATTTACTTCTTCTATTTGAGCATCCATGGGATCCTCATCTTCGTAAGTGGAGATTTCTAGCTTCTTATTCTTCAACTTTCACTTTCTTGTCCTCTTGGTGTTGGCCCTCTTGCTCTTAGGCATGTTAACTCTTTCAAGCCTGTCGAACACAGAAGCTCTTGGAGCACTTGTCTCGAGTCTTTCGAAGACCAAGACTCAAGGTGCATTTGTTGCGTCTTGAGAGAACATATTTTGCTTTTGGCTTGTTAGAGTTATAGGTTCCAAGACTTAAGCAGACAATAACTCCCCCTCTTTTGAGAGATTTGTAGATCATCCATCGAGATCTCATTGAGAGATTTCTGCAAAGCTTTGCTTTTCAATAGAGGTCTTTTCGCCTTAACTTTGATGGCCTTATGATGGTTTGAAAAGGCCTGCTCACTTGGTGCCTTAGAAGACTCACCCTTGAACACCACCCTTACGTTTTCGTTTCTTTTATCTCCGAAATGCCTTTGGATGACCAACTTCTTCTTTGGAATGGATTGGTCGATTTTGCGGAGAGGACAAGTGTAGCTTGTCATTAGGGAATGCATAGCCTTCTCTGCTGCAATCAATGGCTTCTGGCCGGGTTGACTCTTATCCTTGGGTGTGTACGTACTTGAATAACACCTTAGGACGCGTCTCTGGCTCTTCTCTTCTTCGGACAAGAAAGACCTTGGGTGACGGAGACTCTTCTTGGGCCATTGCTCCCTTTTCTTGGGCCATGGCTCTTCTCTTCTCTGGCTCTTCTCTTTTTCGCTTCCACATGTGGATTGGATTTAGAGTGAACAGTCTTGTAGAATTTGGCGTTTGCGTAATTAACGCTCTCACCTTGAAAAGAATCACTATCGCCACGGATAGTCCTTTCATATCCGTTTTCATCGGTGTACTTCAAGCACTGATGAAGTGTAGAAGCAATCGACTTGCTGGCATGGAGCCATGGCCTTCCTAGTAAAGCGTTATAGGAGGTTCCAGCGTCGATGACATGGAAAAGAGCATCCTTGTAGAGATCGTCTAGAACCACTTTCAAGGCAATGGCAACCAAAGCTTTTTGTCCCACCTGGTTGAAACCTTGAATGGTGAGCAATGTGGGCGACAGATGATCGACGTTCAATCCCATTGCTTCCAAGACCCGCAAAGGTAATAGATTCACCGCAGACCAACAATCCAGCACGATTCTGTTGATTTTTGCATCTCCAATCGTACTCGTGACATATAAGGGTCTATTGTGATCGGTGCTCCCTAATTGGAGGTCTCCATCGGAGAACGTTATGGATGCCATACATGAAGCACATTGAGATGGAGTGGGTAAAGTCACCTCATCAACCTCTGCTTGATCCACTTGATCTTTATAATCTTCCGAATCCATGAGAGCTTGAATTAAGGCTTTTCTTAACTCAGGGGACATTTGCAACGCATCATATACACTTAAGCGTGCTAGAATGCGCTTTAAATGCCCGATCACATCGTACTTCACCTGCTCCTTGGGAGAAGCCTTACGAAGCAACGTAGGCCTTCGCGACATCACAACCCATTGGACAGATTCCCCAGCTTCTTGGTCTTTTTGAGCCAACATGGGAGTTTCCTCTTCTACTGCCTCTTCAAAATTTGCAGCATTTGGAGTCTCATTGACCAATAACCCCCTCCCTTTCTCTTTTTCCTTGGGCTTAGGAGGTGGCAAATTTTTTCCCGAACGAAGGGTAACTTCATCAACCTCTAACTCTTCTTCCTCAACTTTTTCGGCCCATGTGGCCATGCAACATTGAACAACTTCTTCTTCCCAAAATAACTCCTCTTCAGAAAAATCATTTTCCAGGAGCTCTTTCGGAATAAAGTCCTTCGGAGTAAAGATCTAGCGTATAGGCTGGTTATACTCTTCATTAGAATCATCTTATGATTTCTTTTTCTTCTTGTTTTTGTTCTTGTTTTTCTTTTTCTTATTTTTCTTCTCGGGCTTTCTACCGATCATTCTAAAGCCCGTAGGTCCGGTATGCCGGGTACTCTTTGGATGAGACTTCTTTCGGCTTAGACAGACCTGCCACTTAGAACCATCCCCACCGTCTTCACCGTGTGAAAATGATTCTTCAATGTTTGACTGCATTAGGACCTCATACAGAGTCGGGCAATTTGGTTCTTCCATTGGCATGTCAGGATATGCCCATACGGTGCGAACTTTTCCCGCAACTGAAATTGCATTGTGGCTGCCTTCGGGGGCATTGAAACCGTGGGGATGTCATCTTCTTTGACGACTCTTGATGAAGGAATGACTTGAGCCTCTTCTACCACCGAGATAGGGTTTGACGAGGTTGCTGGGCCCTTAGAGCTTGCACATTCGATTTCAATTTCTCCCTTGTTGATCAGCCTTTCCACGATTTCCTTGAACACATAGCAGTCTTCGAGAGGATGACCAACAATTCGATGATAAGGGCAATACTTCGGATCACTCGTTTTGTTTGCCTCGTTTGGCCTCTTTGGCTCGGGGAGTGACAACATATTCTCTGTCATGAGCTCATTGAATATCCCTCTCACATCTTCATCGTCAAAGGGATACTTCTTCTGCTTTCTCTCTTCGAGAGACAATCTTTTAACGGGCTATTTAGCTTGCCCCTTTTCTTGCATTTTAGGATCATTTCCAGAGGATTTTCCACGAGGCTTAATGAACGTAGCCATGGATTCTCCTCTTTTTGGCGACTTTTTGTTGTCATCCTTCCTCGTCTCATTGATCTGAGGTCGGCTTGCTACGGGTTTGCGTCGAGCCAGCTGGCGTTCAACATTGCAAGCCTTTGAAACCAAGGTATCAAAAGCACGGGGTTCTGCACTACCGATATGTATAGCATGCTTTGGGAGTAGGTTGTTGACACACATTTGGACGCATGCCTCTTCTCTCAATTGTTATAAGCATTGAAGTCTTAAACTTCTCCACCTTGCGATGAAGTCATTTGCGGACTCATTGGGTCTTTGCTGTGTATTAGCTAGATCCATGATGGACACCTTGGCTTTCGAGCTCACGAACTGAGCCAAGAACTCCCTTTGCAGCTCGTCTCATGTATGGATAGACTCAGGTTGAAGCTGAGTATACCATGTGAACGCGGATCCCCGTAGTGATTGGACAAATTGTCTTATCAGTAGCTGATCACTCAAGGAAGTTTCTCCACATGCCGAGTAAAAGTGAGCTAGATGGTCACGTGGGGACCCATTGAGGCCGTCAAATTTATAAAAATTTGGCCTTTGGTAGTTCGGAGGAAATGGGATTGCGTCGAACTCCGCAGGATAGGGTTTTCTATAACCGATCACCGGCGGACTTTGAGAAATCTTGAAATCTCGGATCCCCTGTGCAATCCATTCTTTTATTTCCTGAGGAGAGATAGAAGCACTGCATTCTTCCGTGTTGGGAGTCTCTTGCCTGTTCTTCGAGTTTTGCTCTTGCCCGTTCTCCGAAATTTTCTGTTGGAGCTCGTCCATGAGCAATTTAATTTGAGCGTCCCTCTCCTCTAGCTTCTTTTGCAGTTTTTTGAGCTGCTCTTTAGTGCTTGTTGCCCCAGTCACTAAAACTGGCATGCTTTCAACTTCTTCTTCAAAGTCATTGGATGACCCACCCTCACTTACAACAAGCGGAAAATCCTCCTCTTGAAACATAGAAGTAGAGTCCCCATATAATGGGGAATTTCGTTTTTCTTCTTGAACCGTTTCTGGATTCAAAGATTGGGTGGTCACTCTAGCATATGACTCGGCCTTAGACATAGACCTTGTCACTCGCCGCTCACATTTTTCTAACTGGGTAGAAAGCGACGTTGATTTCTCGGCTATAGCTAGATCCTTTCCTTTCTCATGGGCCTGAGAAGACTTAGATGTCTTCTTTTGCGGCTTGGCCGGATTTGATACCCCAACCTCTAGAACATTGGCCTTTTTAGCCTTCACAGTTGAGGATATAGCCTCCGACTCCTCATCAGAACAAGAGGTAACCAAAACCTGTACTATATTGTCCATATCGACAGGGATAGACCCAAAGAAAATTTCCATTGGGCTATAGATAAGATCCTTGGCAGCTCTCCACAATGTTGCATTGGCCTGTTCCAGAGCAGGGGAACGAGCCAATCTGCGAAGCGCTCATGTCTTTCCGCGTTGGGAACCACATTTGCGTCCCCTCTTCTTGCGAGGCTTGTTTTTCTTCTTCGCCTCGTTCACAGCTGGCTTTGAGACCTTGGCCGAGTTACCGTTTCTCTTGATAACTCGAATGATTGGCCCACGAGTAGGCCGAGGAGTGAGCTCTTCTCCGTCGGTTACTTCCTCCCTGATAGCTTCGAAGCTGTTGTTGGTTGGGATCTCAGCGATGATCGACTCCCTAGTCACGTCGAACTGGACCTTAAACGATCTCTTCTTCAACCAACGCCCACCTTCCACGAGAAAGGTAGCAGGTAGTTCGTTGAAGTTGACAATAGCTCTTAGTGCCATTTTTCTCCTACAAATAAAAAATAGGCAAATATTGGTGTCAACACAGCTAAGAGATGAAAAGGCAAAAAGGGTCCCACTTGGCGTGCCAAAAATATGCTGAACAAAAATGCGCGAATAATTATAAAACATATTTTATTTAATTTTTTTTATAATTTGAGTTCGACCCCTTTTGGTTATCCTCTTGATTCGAAGTCGTATCGACACCAAGACTTAAGTGGTTTTGGTGATTTGGGCTGCAACCGAATTTTTAACGGGTTGCCTACGTATCTCTTGGGAGAGAATCAAGCCTTACGTAGTTCAGAGTATTTGAATTGATTTTATTTTTGGGTTTTGGTGATTGAACCCGATGAGCTTGAACTTTTTGTCGGGTGTCCTACGTACCCGTTTGGAACGGGATCAAATCACTCGTAGTTCTTTTTGAATTTGGGAGAAATTTGATTTAGGGTTTTGACTCCGTTTTGTTCAGCAGTCAATTTTGAGATCGACCCACTAGAATAAATTGACAATGAAATTTTACGAGTTTAACTTCATGATTTTGTTCAACCCAATTTCTAATTTGTGCCAATTATAATTTTTATATTTTTAGTGGGCAATTTTATAATTGCTCAAAAAAATCGTAAGCCGTATATATGTGGCTTTTAGTCGGCATGCATTTTTTTTTTTTGATAGAGTAAGGATTCGACTGGTACTACCTAGCCGATAGCATCCTTTCGGATGAGATCAATGAGATCTTTGTTTGATTCTAGTGCAATCCCGGAATAAGAGTGGCTAAGGTGTGCAACCTTATCTGCCATTTTGTTTCCCTCCCGGGGCACATGGGAAAAGTTTGCTCTCTGGAAAGATTTGGTTATCCATTTAATGTCCCCCATTAGAAGTTCTATTTCCCAAGGACAGTGACCCAATTGCTTTAAATTTCGGATAATTGTAAGGGAGTCTCCTTCAATGACCAGATTGTGAATGTTTAGTTGGATTGCATGTAGTAGACCTTCCCTCAAAGCCATAGCCTCCGTCATGACAGGGGTTAATTTTCCAAATATTTTGTATCCAAGTTTTATTGGGTTGCCACACCAGTCCCGAATGATATAACCTCCGCTACTCACTCCTTCATGAGAGACAGCTCCATCAAAGTTCAATTTCATGAATCCTTGGTCCGGTTTCCTCCATTTAATATTCTTTCTGCTAATTTTCCGTAATTTTGTCTTATGTAAACAATCATGGTCATTATCATCTTCACTTGGGATTGCTTTGAACCAGTTTTCCCGTGTTGCCTCTGCTCTTCTTTCAATTTCATGTATTGAAGGGATTTTACCATCCTTGAATATTATTTGATTTCTGAAGAACCATGTTAGCCACTAGTTTACCGCCAACTGCTCTTTCTCATTTTTGTTAAGTTTTTCTCCCAAGATACTCATGATTTCCTTAATATCTCTTGTTGTCTCTATAATGGGATTTGCAAAATCCTCCATTTTTTGAGAATGAAGACAAGAGTTTTTTATGAATGCACACTTGATGAAAATATGTGCTTCGTCTTCAACTGGTGTATCACAAAAGGGACAACCATTCGGAATAGAAACACCTCTGTTAGTCAATCTCTCCTTTGTAGGAAGTCCTTTTTGACTAACTTTCCAAAGAAAGTTTTTGATTTTTGGAAGAGTGTTTAATTTCCAAATCCAATAGTTTGGGTCATCGGCTTCTCTATTCGGATTTGTAATAATTTTCATGGCGCTAGCCGTTGTAAACCATCCGGATTTATCCGGACACCAGTATAGTCTATCCGGAATCGGGTTAACCGGGAGTGGGATGTCCATTATTTCCTTTACACTATTTTTATCTAGATGTTGTTCTAGTTTTTCCTTGCACCATTTCCCCGCCATAATGTACTCGCTGACCCGGGTATTGAGTTGGATTTGCTGGTTTGGATTGATTCGTTTTGATAGTGGTTTAAGCGAGACCCATTTGTCCTCCTAAAATCTAACAGATTTACCGTCTCCTATAGACCACATGAGGCCTGAAATGAATTTGTCAATCAAGGAACAAGCTTTACGCCATTGCCATGAGGCATTGCCTGTACATTTATATTTAAGGATGCCCATGTCCTTTAAGTATTTGTACCTTATAATCTTTACCCAGTAATTATCTGGTTCTGCTAGTGTTTTCCACAATAACTTCATTTGGAGAGCTTCATTCATGTATTTGGATTTCCGAATTCCCAATCCACCTTTTCTTTTTGGTTTGCATATTCTGTCCCAACTAATGAGTGGTCTATGTTGCACATCTTTGTTCCAGAAGAAAGTTCTATTAACTTGGTCCAGATCTTTGTGGATGCTGGTAGGGAGCATAAAACTTTGCATGGTGTAAAGTGGTTTGGCTGCTAGATTTGAGTTGATTAGGATTGTTCGTCCTTGTTGTGAGAGAGTATTCGCTCTCCATTTCGTTAGTTGTTCCTTTGACTTGCAGACAATGTCCTCAAAGGTTTCTTTGTTTCCTTTTCCATTGATTATTGGGCATCTGAGGTATTTTTCTAATGCTCTGGTGTGGGGAATTTGAAGATTCTCTATTAAGGTGTGAATCCTTGAGTTTGGTACACCTAACGTGGTCTGGAAGTTGGACTTGTGAAAATTAACTTTCTGTCCTGACATGGAGCAATATTTGTCAATGATATTCCTTACTTTTGCGCTTGCTTCAACCGTTGCTTTTGAAAAGATTATTATGTCATCCGCAAAAGCTAAAAATGGTATGCATGGCCCCTGACGACCGTATTTGAATCCTATTTTCCCTGCGGACAAAGTTGATTCTTTATGAAGTTCTCTGGCAAGCAGCTCTGCTCCTAAGATGAAGAGGAAGGGTGATAATGGGTCACCTTGACGAATGCCTCTGGAGGGTGTGAAGACCTCCGTGGGGCCATTGTTAACCAGCACAGAGAAAGAAACTGTTGTTATGAATTCTTTGATCCACTCAATAAACGTGGGGTGGAATCCAAATTTCTTTAGAATTTCCAACAAGAAATCCCATTCTATTCTATCATACGCTTTTTCCATGTCCAATTTTATAGCCATCCATCCCTCCGCACCTTTGCGAGTTTTGAAGGAATGAAAAATTTCATGTGCTATTAGGACATTGTCCTGGATAGCCCTATCTGACACAAAGGCACCTTGGAGGGGGTGGATGAGTCTTTCTGTAATTATTTTAGAGATGATTTTGTATATAGAGTTGCATAGACTGATAGGTCTATAATTATTAGTTGTAGTTGGATTGTCAATTTTTGGTAGTAGAGTAATAAATGTGTGATTTATTTGTTTAAGCATATGTTTTGATATGAAGAAACTCTTGACTGCTCTAATGACCGAAGGTCCAACTATTTCCCAATATGTTTTATAGAACTCGATGGTCATCCCATCTGGACCTGGAGATTTGTTTTTACCCATGCTGAAAACTGCGTTTTTAATTTCACTATTAGTGATTGGTTTAATTAAATCTTCATTCTCTTCTTCTGTAATTGAGTTGTTTATGAGATCCATTCGGTTTGTCCAATCCCTAATGGTTGCCTCAGCTGATTTAAATCTGCTTTCAAAGTCCCTTCTTATTTCTTGTCGTATATTTTCTTCTCCTACGATGAGAGTTCCTTCCGCAGAGGTGATTTGTCTTATAATTTTCCTGTTTCTTCTCCCGGACGCTATTTTGTGGAAATAACCAGAATTGGTATCTGCAAGTTTAATATGTTTTGTCTTAGCTCGTTGGTTCCAATAAATTTTCTGATAATCCAGTAAGGCCTCCTTTTTCTTTAGCAAGTTCATCTGCTTAACTGAAAGGGTATGTCCTTGTCGCTGCATGTCTAAACTTTGGGTTTTTTTTATTAATTCCTCCTCCAATAGCTTGAGTTGTCTAAAGATGTTTCCAAAGGTCTTTTTGTTCCATTCCTTTGCCTTGGCATTGAGTAATTTTGTTTTAAAGACAAGTTGGAACATGGCCGAGCCATGACAGTTGGCTCGCCATGTTTGCTTGACAATGTTTCTAAAATCTTTTCTTTGCAGCCATATATTCTCAAATTTGAATGGTGCAGCCCTGAAGTTTAGTCGGCATGTATGTATATCTATTGATGCCTTTTATCCGTTTTCATATTCCTATAAGAAATGAGGCTTCCACTTTGAAGACTGAATTGAGCCCATTTCAGTTGATTGGATCCATAACTTAATTAACCCATTTGTGAGTTAGCCATTTTTTATAACCTTAGCCGAGCCCAATTCCATTCACTTATTTTTTAGGCAAAAATGCATAAAACCACCCACTATTCATTGTTGTTTGCAAATAACCACCCCTTATTCAAAAATTGTCAAATAACCACCCACTATTCATTGTTGTTTGCAAATAACCACCCCTTATTCAAAAATTGTCAAATAACCACCCATTAAATATAGGTTGTTTGCAACTAACCATCCATACCCCTTTTCTTGTTAAACCTCACTTAATTTCATATGAAAAGACAACTATACCCCTATTCTTTAATGTTTCATTTTTAGTAAAAAGATAATTATACTTCTCGTTGTTGCTTGATTTTTCAAGTATTACAATTAGACCTGTCAAATGGGTCATTCGGGTCGGGTCACTTTGGGTCCCGAGTAAAACGGGTTTCGTGTACATCCAGGTTGTCTCGAACCCGGGTTTGACCGAGTTTCGGGTCATTTTGGGTCAATTTTGGGTTTGTCAATTTTTAAATAAATTTTTAATCTGGGTTTCGGGACATTTTATTAAAAAAAATTTAATAGGGGTATAATTTTCTTTTCATATTAAATTAAGTGAGGTTTAACAAGAAAAGGGGTATGGGTGGTTAGTTGCAAACAACCTATATTTAATGGGTGGTTATTTAACCATTTTTGAATAAGGGGTGGTTATTTGCAAACAACAACTAATAGTGGGTGGTTATTTGATAATTTTTGAATAAGGGGTGGTTATTTGCAAACAACAATGAATAGTGGGTGGTTTTATGCATTTTTGCCTATTTTTTATGAGTGAGGCTAGAGGCAAGACGTTCGAATGACTATTGACAAGGTAATTTCAACTAAATTACACAAAGATCCTTTTCATTTTTTCCAAACAATTACTCCTAGAGAGAGAAGTCAGAGAACCCTAAAACTATCAGCCGCCATCCATGGCTGAGAATCTGATATATGAATTGTCTGACGCATACCTCTTACCTCCTAGGGTTGCTTGCTCGGCATCGCCTACCAGTCGCTTGCGAATCCCATGGCTGAGATCGGCAGCTTGCTCTACGAATCCGAGGGCATTGCCTACCAGTCGACTGCGAATCCCAGTTAGCAAGCTCTGCGAATCCCAGTCGCCTGAAGAACCGCGTTACAGTCCAAGATGATATCGCCGTCGTTGCCCCGACTCACGTCTTCAACGCCGCCGACGTCACCGACCGACCTAATGTTGATTGGTGCAAGTCGCACAAGGTTGAGACTATCCGTGCCAACGTCGTCGGTGCGCTAACCCTATCCGAGTTTCTTAACTACGGTCAACCAAGACGGGCCCCTGACGTTGCCTCAACCAACCAAGATGAGCCTCTAGCGTTGCCTCGACCAACCAAGATGAGCCTTTGGCGTTGCCTCAACCAACCAAGATGAGCCTCTAGCATTGCCTCGACCAACCAAGATGAGCCTCTAGCGTTGCCTCGACCATCAGCAACGAGGCTATAGATCGAGTTTCCTCATCCAACATCGACGAGGTTATGGAGTTGCCTCTTCCAACCGTCGATGCTCAACAGTTTCCTCGCCCAACCGCATCGAGCCTCTGTTGTCCTTCAGCGCCACCATTCGAGCACCTCCCACTCGACAGAAGAGTCCCAATTGAGTTCAAACACCCCCAAATTGAAAACAACTAGCAAGTTCGTCAATTTCGATTCGAATTTCAACTCATAAATCAACCCCCACAACACACATATCAACAATAATTAAACTAAAATTATAAACACTTGTCAATCTTATCAATTTTAATTCTAATTTAAAAAAAACCTAACTCAATTTCATAGAAAAAACCCGTAAAAAGCAATTATAATCAAACATCTTACATTAAATTCGATAGATCGAACGAAATTTCTCTTAAATCTACCAAAAAAACCCAATAAATGGGACCTTCTTCGGCTTCTTGAGGTGATGAATCTTGTTCAAGGAGACCGAACTTCTTTTCCAAATCATTCACTATGAATGAGAGAGTTTTTAGCAAAAAATGAAAAGGATATGTGTGTAATTTAGTTGAAATTATCTTGTCAATAGTCGTTTTGGGATCTTGTCTAAAGCCCTTATGATTTTTTATTTGTTTTAGAAAACAGCTTCAGGCACCTCTCTCTCTTCGTGTGACGGAAGGTGATCACACCCCTTCAACCGCCTCGGAGCTCCGGTATTGGGCAACTGGAACTAAGGAAGGCGGAGCACGGAAGGAAACAGGCGACGCAAGGGTGGAGCGAAGACGGCGTACGAGGTGTGCGAATCCCGCTTTGCCGCTACGAATCGAGGCACCTAAATACGTCTTCGGGTTTGTTTGTTTTTTTTTAATGCAAATCTCAACCCCAATTTCATGTTGAATCCGATTTTTGGGATGATTTCTGGCTTAGATTTTGGATCCTTATGCGAATCCTCTTTCAATTCAGTGTTTGATTTTACCACTCGACTAATTTTTCCCGAATTGTGATTTTAGGGTTTTTATTTTTTTAATTTGTGCAATTTTGGGGTTTTTGGTTTAGGGTCGGTCGATGTAACGGCCCGGGATTATGATTCCCGAGTTACGTTTCGAGGGATGAAACCCCTCGTTAGGATCTTGCGCCCCGAGTACAGGTTGAAGGTTTGAAATTCTAATCTAACGTTTCAAGTGGGATTTCATACCCAAAATTCGAAGGGGTCGTTGGAATCCCCGGGGAAGTCCCCTGTACCTGTCATAAGTCTAAGCGTGGAAAACCAAAGGTCACACAATAGCGGGAGTAAAGCATAATACAAAGGGGTGCCACGGCGGAGCCGGGTCAAAACGGAGTCAAAAGTATAAATCCAAAACAATATAATCAGAGTCTGGTGAAGTCTATAACTCCAGCGCTCACTCTCCGCCGACAAAATGACCCGCGCAATAAGCAAACAGCACCGATAGGATGAACATAAATAATTCCTAAAAAAATTGATTTGGGGCGGGATCAGATCGATGCCCACTTAACTCTGCATCCCAACCATAAGCACACATATACGCTATACCTAATAAAGATGTTCTAATGCAGTACGAAATTCAAACACACTAGCATGCTCCTAGTTCATAATATGTCCAGAAATACTGTAAAGGGCCCAAGACAATGCCAAGTGGCATATCCCTCTCCTACCTCCACCCCTTCCGACAGGCGGAGACTGGCCAGCTCGTGAATGCATTCATTCATAATAGGGCGGCACGCATGCCTAACCCGCTCCACAATAAAGCCCGCAGGCATATCATAATATAAGGAAGTACTCGATTGACTCAGGGTACCCGATGAGGCTGGGCTACCGTATGACCCTAGCAAAGACTCTAGGACTATCACATATAACGGCCGTTCTGTTTACATACACATAGAGAAATAGAATGCTCAACGATCGATGCAACCTAGCATGGTACTACATGGCATGCTGATCATGAATGCAAGCACCTAGTATATCATGCACCTAAAGCAGGGAATAGCTCTATTCAATCTGAGTAAGCTCCGAATAGACTTACCTGGCGGTGCAGAACAGCAAGACAAGCATTACGATAGATTATAGATCACCTAGATACATATCATAACGTCCATATAAGCCTACATTTAACCATTCAAGCACTCACAACATACATCATTCAACGAGAATAACAACCATATCGCAATCGTCATTTCTTCAAGTTCAACCATTCATCGCATTGCCACATTCCTCAATACCATATCGCTCTCATCATTCCATTCAACCACATTCATATATTCATAACCATATAATTGCATATCATATAGCTCAAGTGCATCATATTCATCATATCTCAACGTATAAATTAATGATACATAATCTTAACATTTCATCATGCTATTAGTCAACACAAATCATGATATTAGATAATCATTCACATCAATCATGCTAGTTAGTCATCGAGCACATAATTCCCGAGTTAGTCCCGAAAACCGATTCGAAAACCGAGTTGACTAGTTAGAAACTCCGTCCCTGGAAAATATTCGCCAAATCCCTTTTTAAATCCGACAATACCTTTTTAAATCTCTAAGTCTCACATAATATTATATTTTCTTTTAATCACCATAATATTATACCTTAAATCTCAAAATAATATTTTATATTTTAATCCTCAAATAATATTATATAATATTTTTAAATACCATTTTCTTTTAAACACTTTTATAAAATATTCCAAATTCCTTTAAAATCCCAACCATTTTATTTTATAAAAATCAGCCCCTTTATGGAATTTACAAACTACCCTCATTTTATAGGAAATATAAACCAGCCCCCCTTATTTAGCAACTTCCAAAACCGAGCCCAATCCCAAAATCAGATTTTCATTTGGTAAAATAGGCCCAAAATCATTTCTCTTTTTAAAACCAAATTAGGCCCAAAGATTTGTCCTTTAACACCCAAATCAGCCCACAAAAATAGGCCCAATTAATCCCATTTAAAACAAATCCGGCCAGCCTTGTCAAACGAACTGGACCGGTTCTTTTATTAAAAGAAACCGAATCGAACCCTTGTTAAAACAAAAAGAAACGAACCCAGCCCAGCCACTGTTCATCTCCTTCTCCCCAGTTCCTGCGTTCGAAATCAGAAGAAGGGAGGGGGGAGGAAGCTCACCGGCGTCACCCCAGACTCCGGCTACCCAATCCCGACGCCGACACACACACATGGACATGAAAGGGAAAGAAGAAGGAGAAGAAGAGCTCACCGGGGGGGAATTCGAGACTTGCCGGAAGAATGTTGTCGAGCTCGATTGGGCTTCACCGGAGATGGAATCGCGTCGGAGGTTGCCGATCTCGAAAATGGGAAGACAGGACACGCGAGAGAGAGAGGCGGCGTTGGAGGCGGAGAGCTCCCGCCCTGCTCGGCTCGGCGGCCAGGAACAAGGTGCTCGGGGTACTCAGGTGCCGGCCAGAATCAAGAGAACGGTGGTGGGTGCAGCTGCTGCGTCATCGGGGAAGGAGGAGGTGCTCGGCGGCGTCAGCTCCAGCGGATGCTCCGGGATGCTGCTGTTGTTCGGACACCAGGGGAAAGGAGGTTGGACGCCGCTTCTGTTTCTGGCTGAAGGTGGAGGAGGAAAAGGTGGTGTGTGCACTGGGGCTTCTCCGAGAGGCGCTCAGCGCGGCTGCTGGCAGATCTGGGTCGGAGACGGTGGTGTGGTGGTGAGATGGGAAGGCGCTCGGTGCTCCAGGGGCTGACGAAGGACAGAGGTGATGGTGCTCGGCAACCAAATGGGAGAGAGGGGGTGTGTTGTGGGAGACCAGACAAAGCAAGGGTCAAAGGTTTGTTTGGCTCTTTACTTCTTTTGTTGCAAACTTGCAATCGGACAGAGAGGAGGGAGTGTAGTAGTTGTTTGTTTTCTAAAGATGGGAAATCAAAGAGAAGAGAGTAAAGGAGAGGATAGAATTTACCCAAAAGAGAAAAATATGAGTTGGAGATTAGAATTGGATGAGATTGGGAGAAAGATGACGGAATTGTGTTCCCGAGTCGGAAGTTTGAATTTTTGACGATTGATTTTTATTTATTTATTTATTTATTATTATTATTATTATTATTATTATTTTTTGAATTCCGCTTTTAAATTCATTTTGATTTTCCTTCTCCGAAAAAAATTATTATTTAAAAATCCGAGCCTTTACATCATCCACCTCTAAAAACAAGTCTCGTCCCCGAGACTAAAATCAAAACAAGGTAGGGGATGAAGTTGGAAGTATGTGAGTCCAGGGATCATTCCATTGATCACGTAAGTGCCTCATAAGTGCCCCTATGAGATCCTCACAGTATCGTCGTCATGATCATAATGTCCCCGATAGGCCGTAGCGAGAATGTAATATGGGCCCCTACCACATCCTTACCCCGACTTCTCGGTCATATCATAACTCAAAAAGAACTACGACATCTTCACTAGGTCTTAGCAAGCAGTCTATAAGGGCCCCTATAAATTGCCTGTATCCACTTCGTGGGCGCCATAATGCAGGCTCGGGTCGAAAAAGTGCAAAAGGAGTCCGCAATTTGAAAATGATTGGTCTTAAAATCATTAGAATTCTCGATCGCGTTTGGTTTCTCAAAATCCAAGTTAGTCCTTTTAGAACACCATACAAAATCCCTTAAACCCGATGTTAGTCAAGCAAGTTTCAATCTCAGGAGGTGGAATCATCCACCTCTAAGGGCTAATCCCATATTTTCTTCCTAGGTTCCAAGTTAGAATCACATTTCATCAATTCAATTCTAGCATCCTAGCAATTTCCAGTTCACGACGTCATATAACATATAACAATCGTATCACGCATTCATAAACAGATCATACTCATGTCGGGGTAGTCACATGCCATAACAGATCTAGCATAGCATCGCACATAGTAGAATTCATCATATCATACCACATAAGTTGCACATCATATCATTCAGATAAGCACATAATACTTACGCTAACTATCAAGCATCATCACATTAGAGGCAAACCAGTACTTCCGTACACTAGCATTTTATCAAGTTCAGGGGATAACTAGTGTTAGTACTAACAACTAACTATTTCCTATGACAATACATAAAGGAATCATCATCATCTATCGCATAGAATTCGCACAACACTCAGTCCAATGCAAGGGATACACTAGATCACATCCTCAAGAGAATCTGCCTAGAACTAACAACCATAACAAGGTACACGACCACTACTCATCATACCTCACATCAGGGCTAACCTCACCTAGGTCTACCAACTCAAATCCGATACTAGTTCTATTTTCCATTGCACTCAGCTTAGCATACAATCTCTATAGCCTCAAAACTATCCGCAACTCAGGGCCTACATCCCAAGCCAAATAATAGGTACCCCAACTCTTATACTATAAAGTCATCTAAGAATCAATCTATCTCAACCATCCAATCTCACGTCCTACCTTTTACCCGACCATCTAAATCATATCTTGGAGTTCCCAATCACACAATTCCTTATTCCGACAAGCATATAGCTCGATCGACTATCAAGACTCTCTATAAAGCACACCCTCGTCCTAGAGATCCTCTACCAGTCTCATCTTCGCCTTCTAAGAGAAATCCCAAGTCCCTAACTGAACTGCTCCCTCGATCGATCTAGATGCCATTTAACAATCTCGCTTACTCTTCCTAGACTCTCAAGACTCTGCCTGACCATCACCTCTCAAAGAGACATCTCGAATCACTTTCTAGCCTAATCCTACTTCCCACACCACTTACCATTCTCACTAACCATCCACCTCTAAGAACCCAACTCATACTGATCATCTCACACCTGTCACTCCCGATTAACTCTAACGCAGAAAAGTCGTCTAGTGCTAACTCATAACCACGAATCAATGAGTTCCTTATCACCCGCGTCTATCCTCAATGACCAATCACATATTCTATCTACTTGTCCTATTCCAAATCTCACGAGACCTGGACATCCACGACTCCTCAACCGACCTATTCCAGATCCTCGTCTCAGCATATTCCCAAATTTTCTCATTCAAAATCTTACTAAACCTTAACCATTTGAAATCCTCAAGTCGTCCTACTCCAATTCCTCATCTCGTCATATTCTTAAATTGCTTAAGCTCATACTTTTTAACCATGACACCTTACTGTCCAAAGCCCTCTTTTACCGATCATCATTCACGTAAATCCTTAAATCATCCTCATCCGAATTTCTCAAGTACCGCAACTTCGCCAACCCTTCTAAAACCAATTCCCCTAACGTTCTCAATGCATTCTGCCTTGCCTAGTACAGTAGTACCCAAATCCATGCTCAAGATCTCCCTATCTCAATCTCAAGTCCACAGTCTTACTATAATCTCAACGACATCCTTGCCTAACTACCAGCCTTCTCTCGAACAATCATCTCACATCCCCAAATACCTCAATAGCCCAAAACAATCTCCACACATCAACCTCGATTCCTTTCCTATACTAAAATCCTCCAACAAAGCATCTAGAAATCCTTCCCTCAGGAATCCTCTAAGCATCACTAACCCTATTTAAGCAACCCAAAGTACTCATCCCAGATACAGCCTGCTACTACTCTTTCTTAGCGATTCCTCAATCTCATCCTTTGCCATAAACAGTTCCCAATCACCGCACATAGAACCTAGTCCCCAATTCTGCAATTCCTTAGACATTCCTCAACCAATCATCCTCGATGTCTCCCACGATCCGCTCCTAGACTATCTAGACACCTGCCTTAGCTCACCAATCCGTCTAATAACACTTCCCTTTGAGAATCCCTCTGATCCATTCTTAGCTCACTCATCCACCTCTAGAACTACACTAACCACCTATACTTGCACCCATTGCCTACCGACACTTCTAGCTAGGACCTCTACCTCGAAATCTCACCATGCTAACTCCACTCTTCACCTAAGACCTACCTGGAAGCTCAAATATACTCACTGAGCACTATCTCCGACAAGCCATAACTCACTCGACTCTACCCAAGCTAACACATCCTTCATGCACTCCATCTCGCGTAACCAATGACCAACTCGAAGACCTCAACGTACCTGCGATTTCCCGATCCGTCTCACCAAGGAAAACACTCGACTCATTCCCAAGAAGAATACACCACCACATATATAACCCATAACCGATTTACTAACAGGTCAGTACACTTAAGCATATAGGCACATCATCATAAACACAAGTTAGTCAGGCAATCATTCACTACCAGTTCGGCTTATCGGTCATCACACCTCAATTTAGTTAGTTCCAAGCCTATCGCACGACACCGATTCCAGATCGCATAGGAGAGATCACAATTCGGACGAAGAACATCATTCCTTGAGTCACCTAGGAGGATTACGTCTACAACCGCCATCTTCGAAAGGCGTCCTTCCTTTGGTGACGTCGATCCTAGGGTCCATGGGTCATGGGCCCACCCCACTTCCGTTGCGCCACTCTGGTGCCACTCGATCGCTCGTTTTCTCTTCTATGTCGACGTCCATCAAGGGGACCATGAGGGGTTAGAAGTCACGGAGATAGGGGAGGGCAAGGGAGGACAAAACGACTTTCTTAAGAATTCAGACACAACCCAGGACTAGAGATGACGAGACTCAAGACAAGACACATACTCGAGAGTTACAACAATCCCCTTAAGGTATTCTATAAGGTTACAGGTGCACATGGTAATCACAAAATATTTCAATCATATCATGCACTAATCATGCTGGACATATTAATATCATGTATGAACAAACTGACAATAGACATATGCAACATAAGTTAAGTATGACATAGCGAGCTTTATAGAATGTCACAGGTATGATTCATCACTCATCCTAGGAACACATATAAGCAGGTTGAGACAATGCGAAGTCAATTACGAGCATGTGAGATGCACCATAATAATCATGCTAGAGGATATGGTAAGGTCATATAGGCATATTAACTATCACATCAAATACAACCATGCTCATATAGCAAGACAAGATGGCACACAATCATGCGAGGGCCAATGATTAGAAGGCATACGTCCTACATGGTACTAGAGACACTCATTAAGCATATACACATTCAACGAGGTTCAATTTGATTAACTTAACATGCTAAGAGTTTATTTCATATGTTAATCGTTCAACGAGGGTTGGCCACACTATCATGGACCTAATTCAAGGGAGACCAACAATCATGGAAATTCATACATACAGCACATATACTCATTCACAATTGCAATCATGCAAGATATTAGACAAATCATGCTGAAATATATCAATGCATTATGTCATGCAATTTGGAGGGTTACTATTGTAACCGAACAGAATTCTTCAAGGAAAATCACCGACTCATTACCATGTTTCTCGTGGGAACTAGTATGATTCACTCGGTAGGACACAAGGACATTCACCCTGTTCCCGAGAGGTGAGGGTAAAACTCGTGTTTAGACTCTTGTGGAAAGAAGACATGGCTGACCATTACGAGGATCAAAGGGGTGACTTCATGAGACAACTCACTCCTAACTCGAAACTACTTCAGTCATCACTGCCACTGACATACTCAAACAACCCTCACATCCGACACGATTTCCTAAGGTAATTAGTTAACCAACCCAAATTTCCCGTGGAAGACACCAACCTCCGATACAAGACTCGGTAGAAGTACAGATGGTGGGGTACCAAACAGGACTCGAAACGGGGAGAGCGAATACTCTTCGACCCTTGCTAACATGCCTAAATATTTTGGTGGGATGGTTGACAGAGTCAAACTCATAAGGGGTTTGAATTATGGAAGAGGTAATCCGACAAGACAGGAATTCCAATGACATAAGAACGAGGCATTCTCTCGCTATTCCGTTTGCACAGTTATTCAATGTATAATTCAAGTCAAGGCATACTGGTTAGTTCTCTATCTTAAGCACAATAGCACTCAGAATGGAAGCAATCAACCGGATTAATATGATCCTCTTCAAGGAGGATCGCCCTCGGGCCCAGTTGGATATAATGCAAACAATCACATAGACGATCTATGGCGTCCTTCGAGGGACGGCTGACCGGAGGGGCAAATATCTCATGGCCCCGTAATCCCAGCCACTCCAACCCTCGGGCTCCTTGGAGTCTTCAAATCCCGTCTGTAAAAGAAAGCTAGTATTTTGCCTACCCGTTCCCAACTACATCCAATAAGGATGGTCTAGCGCCTTCACTACCCCATCGTTTCCTTTTTTTTTATTACCGGATTTATTGAGTCAAGTTCACATTTAGTCCATTTGAGTTAATCGTATTAAATTCATTTTGCCCTTTCTAAAACATTTTGGAAAACCAATTGAAAACCTCGGGCCATTTTCAAAACCACTTCAACCTATCATACTCGGTTTGCACAACCTCGGCTCTGATACCATCTTTGTAACGGCCCGGGATTATGATTCCCGAGTTACGTTTCGAGGGATGAAACCCCTCGTTAGGATCTTGCGCCCCGAGTACAGGTTGAAGGTTTGAAATTCTACTCTAACGTTTCAAGTGGGATTTCATACCCAAAATTCGAAGGGGTCGTTGGAATCCCCGGGGAAGTCCCCTGTACCTGTCATAAGTCTAAGCGTGGAAAACCAAAGGTCACACAATAGCGGGAGTAAAGCATAATACAAAGGGGTGCCACGGCGGAGCCGGGTCAAAACGGAGTCAAAAGTATAAATCCAAAACAATATAATCAGAGTCTGGTGAAGTCTATAACTCCAGCGCTCACTCTCCGCCGACAAAATGACCCGCGCAATAAGCAAACAGCACCGATAGGATGAACATAAATAATTCCTAAAAAAATTGATTTGGGGCGGGATCAGATCGATGCCCACTTAACTCTGCATCCCAACCATAAGCACACATATACGCTATACCTAATAAAGATGTTCTAATGCAGTACGAAATTCAAACACACTAGCATGCTCCTAGTTCATAATATGTCCAGAAATACTGTAAAGGGCCCAAGACAATGCCAAGTGGCATATCCCTCTCCTACCTCCACCCCTTCCGACAGGCGGAGACTGGCCAGCTCGTGAATGCATTCATTCATAATAGGGCGGCACGCATGCCTAACCCGCTCCACAATAAAGCCCGCAGGCATATCATAATATAAGGAAGTACTCGATTGACTCAGGGTACCCGATGAGGCTGGGCTACCCTATGACCCTAGCAAAGACTCTAGGACTATCACAGATAACGGCCGTTCTGTTTACATACACATAGAGAAATAGAATGCTCAACGATCGATGCAACCTAGCATGGTACTACATGGCATGCTGATCATGAATGCAAGCACCTAGTATATCATGCACCTAAAGCAGGGAATAGCTCTATTCAATCTGAGTAAGCTCCGAAGAGACTTACCTGGCGGTGCAGAACAGCAAGACAAGCATTCCGATAGATTATAGATCACCTAGATACATATCATAACGTCCATATAAGCCTACATTTAACCATTCAAGCACTCACAACATACATCATTCAACGAGAATAACAACCATATTGCAATCGTCATTTCTTCAAGTTCAACCATTCATCGCATTGCCACATTCCTCAATACCATATCGTTCTCATCATTCCATTCAACCACATTCATATATTCATAACCATATAATTGCATATCATATAGCTCAAGTGCATCATATTCATCATATCTCAACGTATAAATTAATGATACATAATCTTAACATTTCATCATGCTATTAGTCAACACAAATCATGATATTAGATAATCATTCACATCAATCATGCTAGTTAGTCATCGAGCACATAATTCCCGAGTTAGTCCCGAAAACCGATTCGAAAACCGAGTTGACTAGTTAGAAACTCCGTCCCTGGAAAATATTCGTCAAATCCCTTTTTAAATCCGACAATACCTTTTTAAATCTCTAAGTCTCACATAATATTATATTTTCTTTTAATCACCATAATATTATACCTTAAATCTCAAAATAATATTTTATATTTTAATCCTCAAATAATATTATATAATATTTTTAAATACCATTTTCTTTTAAACACTTTTATAAAATATTCCAAATTCCTTTAAAATCCCAACCATTTTATTTTATAAAAATCAGCCCCTTTATGGAATTTACAAACTACCCTCATTTTATAGGAAATATAAACCAGCCCCCCTTATTTAGCAACTTCCAAAACCGAGCCCAATCCCAAAATCAGATTTTCATTTGGTAAAATAGGCCCAAAATCATTTCTCTTTTTAAAACCAAATTAGGCCCAAAGATTTGTCCTTTAACACCCAAATCAGCCCACAAAAATAGGCCCAATTAATCCCATTTAAAACAAATCCGGCCAGCCTTGTCAAACGAACTGGACCGGTTCTTTTATTAAAAGAAACCGAACCGAACCCTTGTTAAAACAAAAAGAAACGAACCCAGCCCAGCCACTGTTCATCTCCTTCTCCCCAGTTCCTGCGTTCGAAATCAGAAGAAGGGAGGGGGGAGGAAGCTCACCGGCGTCACCCCAGACTCCGGCTACCCAATCCCGACGCCGACACACACACATGGACATGAAAGGGAAAGAAGAAGGAGAAGAAGAGCTCACCGGGGGGGAATTCGAGACTCGCCGGAAGAATGTTGTCGAGCTCGATTGGGCTTCACCGGAGATGGAATCGCGTCGGAGGTTGCCGATCTCGAAAATGGGAAGACAGGACACGCGAGAGAGAGAGGCGGCGTTGGAGGCGGAGAGCTCCCGCCCTGCTCGGCTCAGCGGCCAGGAACAAGGTGCTCGGGGTACTCAGGTGCCGGCCAGAATCAAGAGAACGGTGGTGGGTGCAGCTGCTGCGTCATCGGGGAAGGAGGAGGTGCTCGGCGGCGTCAGCTCCAGCGGATGCTCCGGGATGCTGTTGTTGTTCGGACACCAGGGGAAAGGAGGTTGGACGCCGCTTCTGTTTCTGGCTGAAGGTAGAGGAGGAAAAGGTGGTGTGTGCACTGGGGCTGCTCCGAGAGGCGCTCAGCGCGGCTGCTGGCAGATCTGGGTCGGAGACGGTGGTGTGGTGGTGAGATGGGAAGGCGCTCGGTGCTCCAGGGGCTGACGAAGGACAGAGGTGATGGTGCTCGGCAACCAAATGGGAGAGAGGGGGTGTGTTGTGGGAGACCAGACAAAGCAAGGGTCAAAGGTTTGTTTGGCTCTTTACTTCTTTTGTTGCAAACTTGCAATCGGACAGAGAGGAGGGAGTGTAGTAGTTGTTTGTTTTCTAAAGATGGGAAATCAAAGAGAAGAGAGTAAAGGAGAGGATAGAATTTACCCAAAAGAGAAAAATATGAGTTGGAGATTAGAATTGGATGAGATTGGGAGAAAGATGACGGAATTGTGTTCCCGAGTCGGAAGTTTGAATTTTTGACGATTGATTTTTATTTATTTATTTATTTATTATTATTATTATTATTTTTTTTTTTGAATTCCGCTTTTAAATTCATTTTGATTTTCCTTCTCCGAAAAAAATTATTATTTAAAAATCCGAGCCTTTACAGTCGATAAGGGGAATAAGAGGACCAGAGCTTGAGGAGTTTGAGAAGAGGTGGCGGGGCGTTAGTGCTTGGGCGTTTGGCAGACGTGTAACAATTTAGGTGCGACAGTCTCCCCGGTAAGTTAATTTCTTCCTTGTTTATTTGTGCTCGGCAGAAGCTAATTTAGGGCATAATTTGTGATCTCTAGTTTGGTACCAAGACCTCCAGGATCTCATTATCTTCCTTTTTTGCATGAGCACCCATCTCTGTCGCAGCCTTCTTTGTGTGCGTATGCTTCTGACAGTACTCAATTTGATAGAAGTTTCACCAATTTATTTGGTTTGTTTAGGATGGAAATTGATTCCAAATTGATGAGATTGCTTTGGCTTTGACGCTGGTTTTGATTGTAATTTCAGTTTAGACTCCTTTAGGTGCAAGTTTAGACTTGTCACAAGGGCCTGATTTGCTTGTAATTGGTGAATCTTTTACGCAATATGTGCTTGATTTTAGTTCCTTTGAACGAATTGAATCTGTCCAGCAAATATGTTCCCTTTTTCTTTGCTTGTGAGTTTTGGGTTGAGAGGAAGAATGTCATGTTTGATCGTCATCTCTTCCTTTTCCTTGCAAGTTGTTTTTTTTTTAATTTGGTTTTGATAATTTAGACCATCAACTTCAAGAGCCGATGATTTTTAATTTGGAGGCCTGTCTGCATAGGGTAACAGAACACTAGTTCCTTTAGTTTTTTCAGGGTAGAAACTGATTCCGACTTGATGAAGTTGCTTTGGTGTGATTTATACATAAATCTGTTGCTTATTTTCTCTTGGATTTCTGAGTGAATTTAGGCAGAGTGATTTGATGACTTGTTTGATATGGACTGCTTAAGACGTTGAGAGAAAGAATTCCCCGCCTGATTTGCTTCTCCTTTTTACAGGAACTTAGATTTTCTGAACTGATTTATTTTGTTCAGAAAATTTGTTCCCTTTCTTTGCTTTCAAGTTCATCACTCTTCCCGTCTGGCTGCCATGAATTTTTTTGCTCTTGGCTGTTTGCAATCCTGATTTTTTTCCTTCCTTTGGCTTGTTTGAAATTGCTTATGATTTGTGGGTTTGAATTAGCCGCTTAGTTTAGAGAAAAATCCAGCAGCGTTTCGCCCTCTTAAAGGGTAAGGCGAAAGCTCGCAAGGTTTGCAAGGGCGGGGTTTCGAGAATCGATTTCGATAGCACTTCGACATGTTTTGGGGCAATTTGATGACTCCGAAACCCAGGCCACAAGCGAAAGCTCGCAAGGTTTGCAAGGGCGGGGTTTCGAGAGTCGATTGTGTGGCCCTTCGATTTGATTTGAGGGTGACTTAATGACTCCAAAGCCCAGGCCACAAGCGAAAGCTCGCAAGGTTTACAAGGGCGGGGCTTTGGGAATCACCAAGAACCCAACATGGAGAGAAGGCTACCTATCTGCCTCCTCTTCTTCTTCGCAAGGTTTACAAGGGCGGGGCTTTGGGAATCACCAAGAACCCTACATGGAGAGAAGGCTATCTGTCTGCCTCCTCTTCTTCTTTGCTTTGCTCCCTGCAGAGGTAGTTTTTTTTCCTGCAGCTTTCTTTTCTGCCGTGTGTGCTTCGTGTTTTCTGGCGTCTGTGCCTTTTTTTTTTTTTTTTGCAATTGTGGCTTCCTTTTTTATGTTCAGTCGTGGAAAAGAATCCCTTTCAACCCTAGTCTTGGCCTCTTTTATAGGATAGGGAAGCTAAGGATAGATCTCTAGTTGCCTTCTTTCATCATATCTTTTTTTTCTTTTAAGATAACACATGTATCTTCTTTTGGTTAGCCTTTTATTTCCTTCTTTTAATATTGTTCTATCTTTTTAACAGAAGATACTTGAAATCTGGCATCCATATTTGGGTTGATCCTCTGTCTTTTTATTTCTCCTTAACTGTTGATTTTCTTCCTTTTTTTTTTAATAAACCATATTGTTGAGCTATATAGCATGTATTGACAGATTTTTTTGAGTCTGTACGTAGGCCTAGGCCATTTGTTTCGCACCTTTCCTTGGGTTGGGCTAGCCTTGATATTTTGTCTTGGGCTGTCCACCAATTTAAAAAGTCTAAATGAATATTTTTTTAACCCATTAATTCGACCTTTGGTTTTATTTTGCAGATCGAATTGGCAGCTTGAACCAGTACTGGATTTCAAGAAAGCTCGTCACCCAATTGACTGTCTCAGCTTGCGTTGGTTTATGAAGAACTCACCACCCAAGTGACGGGATTTATGCTCTCGGCAACTCGATATATATATATATATATATATATATATATATATATATATATATATATATATATATATATATATATATATATATATGTATATGTATATGTATATGTATATGTATGTATATGTATATGTATATATATATGTATATGTATATGTATATGTATATGTATATATATATATATATATATATATATATATATATATATATATATTATGCTCTAATTTTGTATTAAAATTGAACACTTTAGTTCACGAGCCCGAAGTACGCTAAAACAATGTATTAGATACATAACACATTTTGCGCACTCCTGTACCTGTAATTACGCTAGCCAATTTGTATTTGTGTTTAATATATAAGGTATCACATGAGAGACTTCACGAAAATAATTTCATGAGCTTATACAATATCCTTTAATTAAACACGAATTTTACCCCCAAACAACAACAACATAAAAATACCAAAACCGTAAAGTATAAATAAACTCCAAAAATATCTAAATCCAATATATGTAGCGATCACTACTAGAATACTGCAATTAGACATCATGTGATTTAAGCTTGTCAAAAAATCAACAGATGTTAAATTAATCTCTTACGTCAAAAAAGAAATTTGTGATGTTTAAAATAGTTTATACAACAGTCAAATATGTGGACAGATGTGAAATTATTAGTTCTGGAAAAAACAAAAATGCGCTTCTCTAGGAGAAAAGGCGGGATTACAACACTTAGAAAAAAAATTGGAGCCCGGGCTTTTAAATTTGAAAGTCATGTTAACACTTTTACAAAATTTTCAAATACGGAGTAGCTTCTAATTCACTTAAAAAATATCTGACCCACTTTCTTAAAATTTACGACCCTTTACCTTTCTATCTTCTTTTCTCTCTCCCCTCATAGTCATTCACCTCTAACCTCGTTCTACCTCTCTCCAGATCTGAGCCCCCAAATCCCCAACTCCATCTTCACCTCTCTCTAAATCCGAGCTTCCTCTAGCAGCTCCGGCGACCATCCTCCTCGGTTCAGTGCCGCCTTCCTCCTCCGGACGTCATCCCTCTAAAGCCCATCCAGACAATGTACGACCCGCCGTTGCGAAAATGGATGCGATTTGAAGAACCCTAATCGTTGACTCCCTTCGGCATCTGGCTTCCTCAACTCTCTATTCTTCCGGCACCGGCTTCCTTCCTCTGAATCTAACCTCCTTCTCTTTGCTCTAGTCTCGTTCTCCCTTCGCCGTCTTAAACCCTAACAGGTCGACACTCTCTCTCTTGTGAAAACCCAATCCATGCTTCTTTTTATTGTTTTGCTCAAATTTTTTTACAGATCTATATTATTAAGGTTCTCAGGGTTTCCTTTTCTTTCATTTTTGTGTATGCATTTAGGGTTCCACCATGATGTCGAGCACCAGATCTTGGTGAAGCTCCAAGTAAATCGAAACCTTTTTTGATCCAACAAGGCTAGATCTAGGAGAAAAGAAAAGCTAGAAGGGTTGTGTTCTGGCGAAGGCTGGTTGGCGATGGCCTAAGTCAGGGTTCTTGTTGCTGTAAGGTATCTCTCTTTGTTCCTATTGTTTTTCTCGGTTATGTTCCTATTGTCAGTTGTATTGTTAATAAATTATGGAAATTGTAATCAAAATTTCCATTCTATTTGTGATTTCTTAAGGTTCTATTTGGTAGATACCTGAATTTTGTATGTTTTAAATATATCTTCACAACCATGTTTCACTAGAGATTGAGATAAATTGCAATTTAAGCATTACTAATAATGGGAGTGAACATAATAAACCTATTTAAAGTATTACTAGTAATGGAAATGAGCACAATAAATTGTGTGATTAAGAACTATGTGACTGTTTGCAATCATGAGATGTTTGATAAGATGCCACACTTCCAAAACTATCATGCACTCATTTTTTCTTTAATCTAAAGTGATAATATAACTGATTTGTTAGTGTAGAGATTCTTTATGGTGAAACCTTGCCCGAAGGATATGAATTGTGGCATACATGGAGGTGGGTCTCATATATTTGTTTGAGTTACTCCATTATTCTTAACAAGCCTCATTTGCCTGAGGAACTTATGTCTCACCTGTTTGCATTGGCAGGTGACACATTTTTCACCAACTTCTAATGATATTTTTTTAGGTTAGTACATATGCCATCAAATATATGGGTGAGGAACCTTTGTGATCACCCAAAGAAAGTGATCTATATAGATCACTTCTTACAAACACTACACATGATCTAGCTTGAAGCGAAAGGTACAATTACGGGTCTCTGTAATTTGCAACATATTTTCTCACATTATTTTAATATTTGGGTAGTGTTTTGATCAACCTTTCTACTTTAATCATCAAGATGTATGAACCAGCATATTACATGAAAAAATAAAGCCTATATGCATTCAATATATGAATGTGCTATATATGTATTTTGATAAGGTCTTATTTAATTTATTACTGTTTTTTTTTTCATTATGTGTTGCCTTTTTTTTAATATCTCAATTTAGAGATTGATCATGTTGTTTTTGTGGTTAAATGTTGTATCCCATAACTAATCTAATGCTATCATCATCTTACCTTGATTTTTAATAGCTTCCGCTCTTTGATTTACATCCATGTATCGTCACTTTACAAAGAGTTTTCCTTTCCGAATATGCAAATAAAGTAGGTTAGTTTTAGAAACACTTGGCAAATAATCTGCAGGCCAGGAGAAAGAGAGCTCTAGGTTTTTCTATTGCACACTACTTGGCAAACTTATGAGCGATCGTTTAGTTCTATAAACACTTTGGCAAACTTTTGATTGCAAGCTTAGAATTGATCAATTCCTGTAACAAGACCTCTGGCTTGGCTTACTAATTTGAATGGTAGTATTTATAAAATTCTTGACAAACGTAGACAATTTCTAAAAAGATAGATGAAATAGACGTTTCATTTGAGAGATCCCCGTATTGCTTGATGTCAAATGTTCCACAATTTCATTTATTTACTACTCAGTGGTTTTTGATGTACTTACTCTATTAGTTTCTTGTCTAACTAGTCTTATTTATGGCTTATGAACATAGATACACATGAACTTGGGTGTCTTTGTTTGGATGGTTTTGTTTATCTGTTTATGTTGAGGAACTTTATGCTATGGATTTTCTAAATATGCTATGAGCATTACAGATTATAACAAGAATATGAATACAAGATCTATTAATTCTTTAATCTGTATCTGGTTAGCTAAATTAATGCCCTTACCCAATTGTATATATTTCGGTTAGGTTTGTGATTGAAATTGATTTGGATTCTTCAATTGGACCTACTGTTAATATATCCTGGTAAATTCCATTTCAAGTGCTTATATAGAGTTTATTTGAGTTCAGTGCTCAGAAAAGTGGTTTGGGTTTGATGGGTTTTTTTTTATTATAGAAGTGCTTGAGGATAAATTTTCTCTGAGGTTGCAGTTTTAGAATGTTTTTACATGCAAAGGCATGCATTTCTTATCTGTAGTCATTATTGTCCTTGGACTTGATTCTGTTGAGGCTCGGAGCTACATAAATGATATTGCCTGCAGTTTTTTAGGTGTGTATTCTGGTCATATTTCTTTACTGCTGAAAGCACTCTTATATTCTGTTGTCTGACATAATATTTTTCTTTCAAGAATAAATGTTGGATCTTATATTATCCTAGATGGTATACGACTTATAGATCAGTTCTTATAGTTCAGTTATGACAAGAGGAGAATGTCTATGGTATTAAGAGATTGCAAGAATGGGAAAATTAATTAATATTTTGTTCCAAATAAGTTTTATTTTCCCTCCCAAAATATTGTTCTTGTATTTATTTGAAACAATATTCAAATGGATATGTCAGATGGATGGATGTAGTCATGATAGCATTTCTTATGTTAATTTTTACCTTAATGTTTTCTCTTTTATTTTTATTTTATGGTACATCTTTTGGATAGAAAATTTATAAGAAAAATGTATCTTGATCGGGAGGGTTTTCCTTCTTGAACCTTGATTTATCATATATATGCATCCAGTTGTGTTTCTCGTGTGACTACTTGTTTGTATGTTGTAATTTTTATACTATTGCCCTTGTTGGTTCTTCCCTTTTCCTGATTTTTATACTATTGTTGAGTTATACAAATGAAGTACAAACTCTGCAGTTTAGGGACTTATTTACATTTGCAAATTGCTAAAAAAAATTGTGACGATTGTCTCATTGGTATTTTTTCCCTTTTCCCCCAATTTACAGGCTTCTGGACACGTTCTTCACAGCCTAGACGTTGACGGTGAAAGTGCCTCTCTTGTTGCAGTCGGTGGTTCAGATAACAACATAAGGATATGGGATCCTCGTAGACCAGGTGAATCCTGTGAATGAAGTTCGCATGACCTTTTCTCTCTCTCTCTCTCTCTCTCTCTCTCTCTCTCTCTCTCTCTCTCTCTCTCTCTCTCTCTCTCTCTCGTTCCTTCGGGCCTATCACAAGCTCACACTTGATTCTTGCAGGCACATTGGCTCCTGTATTCAAGTTTCAAACTCATACGAAATGGGTTAAATCCTGCAAGTGGCACCAAAAGTCCTGGTTCCATTTGCTTTCCGCCTCTTATGACATGACAGTAAAGCTGATTTTTTTTATAGTGGTAATATGAAATCTGTAATTTTGTAAAATTAAAACAATTAAGTGGATTGTGGACTGAGTTTCTTTGATTGAATCTCCTGAAATTCAGTTGCTGAATTGTGGATTGTTGGTTGATTTTTTTTTTTTTAATTTTAGGCAAGAGTTGGACTGAATTTCAAGCTTGTGAAGTTTCAAACTAATGTCCTTTATCGACGAGGAAAGTGTTTCAATTAGTCCTTATGGCTTCGTTGTTTTCCTTGATCGTTTTCTTAATCTAAATTTTTATCGGCTAGGAATTCTGGAAGTGGTAGATGAATCAATATATATATATGCTGATTTCTGGATGAAAATATTGTTTTTAGACCACACAGATATATGCTGAATTTTTATGTGAATCACTATATATGCTAAATTTTTAGATGAATCAATATATCTTGATAGGAATTTTGGAAGTATAACATGTAGGGGTTTTTTAGGCACACTATATATGCTGGATTTTTAAGTGGTGGGAATTTTAAGTGGTAGGAACTGAAGTCTGAATGAAAATATTGTTTTTTCCTTAATTTGATTTTTAAAGGTTAGGAATTAAGAAAAACTATATAAAATATTATTTTGAGATGGTATAAAGGAGATGGTATGAATATTTGAAATTAGGCTTCTTAGATCATTTTTAAAGGATAGGAAATTGAGTGATAGAAAAAATACGAATTGGTTTCATACATATTTATTATCTTCGATTTCTTAGAGATGAGTAGATAATTCATTTCATTTTCAGGTTATGATTCTTAAATTGTCTAGGGTGAATACTCTCTTCTGTTGTGTTGTGTTGTGCTGCCCAACCTAGTGACATGCTCCGTCTTGGTGTGATTCTTAAAATCTGTTTAAATTTATTACATTTTCCCATTGCAGATTTTTTTGGACAATGGGTTCTAAGAAAAAGATCAAGGTTTAAGGTCTCCGGCCAGTGGCAAAAAGGAAGACTCGAAAGGAGCCATCAAATGGATCGGATGAGGACTCACAAGGTCCTGCTAAGCCGAACAATATCAAGGATGGAAGTGAGCCAATTTTGTAGCTATGAATAGCGCCTAGTGGTGTTGTATTTTGTAACTGTCATAATATGATGCTAGTATTTATGTACATGTTTTCGTTAAACAACCTATCATTTCAAAGGACAAAAGCATGTTGTGTATCCAAATAAAAGACATCGGGTTATATATGAAAATAGTAGCGCGTTCATACCTTTAACATCATATCAGTCATTGGAAAATGATCCCAGTATAGTTATATAAATCAGTTCATTAATTTAAATCAATGTGCAACATTAGTTTGAACATTAAAATGATATATGAACTGATATATAATTGTCAAAGTAACATCGTTATTTGATAAATAAATCGATGTGTCATTGCAGAAACAACATCATTTTATTTTGAAAAAACTGATGTAAATGTGGGAAACGACATCTTTTGTGTATACAACAACAATAGTGCATTATTTGAGAACAATATAATATCACACATAATCAACATGAAATTAATACACAAAGAATGAATACTCTGAATGCGATGTCAATAGTATGAAAATACATCAGTTATTCCTATATTTCATGTGGTCGATTAAATGAAAACAATATAAAATCATAAATTATATATCGGACATGATTATAAACGTGATTACTAAAACAAAAATTGTTGTCTATTATGTCTTAAGACATTACTTATTTTATAAATAAAGATGTAAATGTCACTTTTTTGCTTTAGGAGGACATCTTCACATGTTTTCAAATGACAAATCATGGATATTCATCAACAAGTGAATATGTCATAACCAAAATTGAGGGGTTCTAATTAAGAAAAGACGTCTGCTTTAAACCAATGTGGAAAGTTTGATCTTTTACTACACGCACAAAGAGATCGGAAATATTTTTGAAAGACATATGTTGACAACAGATGTCTAATTGCGTTTTTCTAGTAGTGGATGCAGAAACTTTAAATGTTCAAAAACTGCAGTTTAATTAAAAGTTCATAGATGATAGTCCGCTCTTCAGCTCTCTCCTACTCCGCTGCTCCCACTAGACCTATAGAATATGGTCTGGTGTTTCATGAGTACGAAGGACACCAGCCATCCAATAAATAGGATGGTTTGTATAATATATTAAGACTAGCAAATGATAGGGAAAATGTTCAGACTTTAACTTTACAATGACCATAAAACGGTATGTCATAGATTAAGGGAAAGACACGAGAATTTTAAAGTGGAAGCTGAATAAATAGTAAAAAGGCAATATTCCAAACATGACTTAGATGATCGTAGGCCTGATAGATGAGCCGAGTAGCTCGGGATCGACTCGGGCTCAGATCGGTAGAAGCTCGACTCGGGATCGCTTGAATGTATATATGAGCCGAGTTCGAGCCTATTACTGGGCTCGAGCTCGAGCCCGAGTAGCTCGTGAGCTCGTATATATATAAGTTAGCCTAGGGTTAGTGTAAACCTTCCGCAGTTCCGCTTCGTCCCTCCCTCGGCCTCCATTCCAATTTTCATTTTTTCAATTGGGGTCACTCTCAAATCCGGCGAATCTGGAATCCCTCGTCAGTCGTCTCTCATTCTCAGATCTGGCCTGGCCTCAGTCCTCCCTCGTCCTCAGGTCGGTCCTCCCTCCTCTCTCATTTTTAGGTCGCCGCCTCTGTTGTTGTGTGTCAATCTGAAGATCGAATGTTTCATGGTTGTCGTCTTCTTCCTCCTTTGGTAAATGGTTCTTGATCTCGAGCTCCAATCTCGCTGAGTCTCTCCTGCGAATCTGGAATCCCTCGTTAGTCGTCTCTCATTCTCAGATCTGGCCTGGCCTCAGTCCTCCCTCGTCCTCAGGTCGCTCCTCCCTCCTCTCTCATTTTTAGGTCGCTGCCTCCGTCGTTGTGTGTCAATCTGAAGATCGAATGTTTCATGGTTGTCGTCTCCTTCCTCCTTTGGTAAATGGTTCTCGATCTCGAGCTCCAATCTCATCGAGTCTCTCCTCCGGCCACCGATTGTAGGTGTTGGACTAACCGTCGAAATAGATCTGGACTAGATGTATTTGTATCTCGCAGCTCTCGTCGAGTCTCTCCGCCGTCGCTCTGGCTCGCTGCTCGTCTCGCCCAGGCATACATCGAGCCTCACCTTCTTCTTGTAATCTGACCTTCTTCTTTCTTGCTTAAAAGCCGATTACAGTGTTGCTTTCAATGATCTTCTTCTTTCTTGCTTAAAAGTTGATTACAGTGTTGATTTCAATGATTTGTGCTGGTTTGCTGGTCGATGATTACATTGTAGACCTCCTTTTACTTTGTATTTGATTTACATATGCTCAAAAAAAAGTTACTTAATTTGTGCAGTGTATTTGCAAATGCATTTCAGATTTACAGTGCATATTAATACTGTAAATGAGCTTCACGAGCTCACAAGCTCGAGCTAGGCTTGAGTTGAGACTAGCTCACGAGCTCGAGCTCGAGTACCTCCCCAAGCTCGCGAGCCGAGCCCGAGTGCATGCTTGAGCTCGTTTTCATATGAAGCTCGAGCTCGAGCTTGACTCGTTTGTAAACGAGCCGAACTTGAACATCAAGTACTCGAGCTCGTGAGCTCGTATATCACCCCTAGATGATCATGAGGATTGATGATACGATAAGATAAGGAATTATACCTCGAATAAGAGTGTAGTATAATATAACGGAATTGATCACCTATCAATAATCTCGATAATAACAATAATGTATATATGTAAATAACACAATATAAAACGTAGTGACACGGGTCCAGACTCAAATAGGACTGCGACCTAAGACTTTGAAGTCTCAGGTCGGTGCCTTCGTGTGCTCGATGTACCTCCCATGCTCTACCTGCAGCACCATCTCCTCCGGATCCATCACCTTGCCTTAAAAAATTCTAGCATTTTTAGCGAGCCAAACTTGCTTAAGCATCAAGGACAAGATATGTCTCTCTACACCCGTACCGACTGAAAAGGTCATCATGAAGCTATCCCAAACCGTCATGGCTTGATGTCCACTAAAGTGACCAAGTTTTTTATGCACATTTTAGCTCCTTATTCTATATACTTTGCATATTTCGGGCTGGGAATATAGTACACTTGTGTAGTATATGCTTATTTGCAAGTAATAGAAGTCTACATAAGTTCTGGTTTAATATTGCAGGATTTGGAGGCATTCCGGGACAAAACCAAAAGATGGGATCTACTCGAAGTCGAATAAGGCTACTCGAAGTCGACTACAGAAGGATAGCAGACAAGTCGAGGACAGAAGACGAAGGCAACTTGAGCTGAACTTTACTCGATGTCGACAAACCTGCTCGACATCGACCAAACCTAGAAGCACACCCGAGCTTGAGGAAGGAGAGGCTGCTCGACAAGACAAGGACAAGCCAACTTTCCTCGACGTCGACCAAAACTGGTTGAAGTCGACCAAGCCTATACTGAGTCAGTGTCCCAGAATCGACCAAGAAAGTGAAGCCAAGAAGATACCAATCGATATCGACTTAGACTAGTCGATATCGAGTAAAACATTGGTCGATGTTCATCCCTGGAGGTCCGAATCGAGTTGTGAGCCTTATTTGCCTTTATATCATTATTGCTCCACATATGCCTTATATTGCCCTTTTTTACCTTATACCCTATTCAGGGATTATGTTGAAAATAGAAATCATTTTATGGAGATATTATATGGTTTGTTGTGTTGTTGTGTCATTATTGGAGTTTGGCGGGAAAGATTCAAAGTTATGAAAAATTTAATGAGTGAGAAAAAATCCGATCACCTCGGGAGATAAAGGTAGATCGACCCTGCTTGATGAGATAATAATTCAGCAGGATGGGACACAAAGGTGTGGAGTCCGAAGAACTAAGTATCTGGAGCCATTCCAGACACCCATGTTTGCGACTCGCGAGAAGGCAGTGCTGAGGATAGAGAGGTAAAAGCATAATATTGAAAAGAGCAATGAGCGACGAGAGAAAGGTGAGGAATCTTATAAAGAAGGAATATGGAAATTTAGTTTGGAAATACTCCATTTCCCCGGATTATTAGCACCACATTGCCAAAAATTGCCCACCTTTAGCCTTTTACCAATCTACTCCTTATTTGAGCTTAAATAAAGTCATCTTGATTATTAATGCTTTGTCACATGAATTGTTTTTGCATAAACCTCTTTTTGTGAGTAGATGCTGCTTTTTATTGCACATGCATGGATTTGTGGCATTAGTACCTTTTCGATGATGGTAATTGATTGCAGGGTTATATAAGAATGAATCTATGATGTTGAGAGTTTTGAATTCTTCCCCTGAATGACCATCCAAGTTATTGCTTGGGGACAAGCAAGCTTAAGTATGGGGTGATTTGTTAGCCACTAAAGTGTCCATGTTTTTATGCACATTTTAGCTCCTTATTCTATATACTTTGCATATTTCGGACTGTGAATATAGTAAATTTGTGTAGTATATGCTTATTTGCAAGAAATAGAGGTCTACATAAGTTTTGGTTTAATATTGCAGGATTTGGAGCCATTCCGGGACAAAACAAAACGATGAGTTATACTCGAAGTCGACTAAGGCTACTCGAAGTTGACTACAGAAGGATAGCAGACAAGTCGAGGACAGAAGACAAAGGCAACTCGAGCTGAACTTTACTCGATGTCGACAAACCTGCTCGACATCGACCAAACCTAGAAGCACACCCGAGCTCGAGGAAGGAGAGGCTGCTCGACAAGACAAGGACAAGCCAACTTTCCTCGGCGTCGACCAAAACTGGTCGAAGTCTACCAAGCCTATACTGAGTCAGTGTCCCAGAATTGACCAAGGAAGTGAAGCCAAGGAGATGACAGTCAATATCGACTTAGACTAGTCGATATCGAGTAAAACATTGGTCGATGTTCATCCCTGGAGGTCGGAATGGAGTTGGTGAGCTGAAGCGAAGAAATGTTGGTCGATATCGAGTGAGGCTACTCGATATCGAGTTGACCACCAGTGGCCGATTTCGAGCTAGTCTGAGTTCTTGTTAAGGTTCTATCCCGAATCCAATGGAGATATTCCCGAGAGGAGATTTCTTACACATGAAGACTTGAAGATTTATCTTTTTATTTATCCTAAGGGTGGAACAATTAATTACCCTATATGATTTATCTTGTTTTATCTAGTTAGATTTATTTATTTCCTAGTAGATTTATATCTTTAGATATAGGATAGATATTCCTTACCATGATTAACACTGATTGGAAGCCTATAAATAAAGCCCATGGGGCTAGTTTTTATTCAATTGAATTCTAGAGGAGGAGAAGAGGTAGTAAGTAGAGAAAGAGAGAGAGTGGAGGGCGAGAGGAGTGAAGGAGCGAGAGCGAGTTGGCTTCGATCGGTTGTAAGGTCTGTTTAGTTTATTAATACAAGTTTCTTTTCCATCAATGATGTCTGCAATTGCGATGAAGAGCGAGTAGTCCACCTGCTTCTAGGGTCGGGGCGAGCCCGACGATAGTCATGCGTGTTTGAGGTAAAAGATCCAACCTTTATCATGTTTTGAGCATCTACTACCTTTAATGTGTTTATTACCTATCTAATAGAGATTCATGCTAACAACTTGGATTATAAATATAAAATCGGTAGATACAATTAGGGTTTCTCGAAAGAGTTGTCTAATTGTTGGAAAAGGCAAAAGCTTGATCCTTCGATACGATTTGCATGATTATCGTTATTTATCTTGCCTTATGCATGTCTGGTTATCGTTGTTGCGAACCCCGATCTTGGAAGTTTTCTTTCACATAGTTTATTCCGAATTCCGCAAGATTTGTCTTTTATTTAAGTTTCTGTTCTCCTCGATTTCGACCACCCCCTGGTCGACGTCGACTACTCATTCTCGATCAAGCAGATCGTTGTTGCTTCTGTCTTTGCAGGTTCCTCGAAGTCGACAAGCTTACTCGACTACGACCAAAACTTACTCGACGTCGAGTTGCTTCCTCGAGATCGACCAAAAGCAGTGACCTTTGCTTGCTCGGATTCGACTTTCCCGGCCCCTGTCGACTACCACCTAGTCGTGGTCGAGTACCCTGTGGCCGATTTTTGCTCGTGAGATTCATCCACTGCCTGAGATCCGCTGACACGCTTCCTCGAGGATCGATCCTCCCTTCCCGTTGCTACATCAGAAGGAGGTCTTGTAATCATTTGCGTGGGCACGAATCCGATTTGATTTATTTTATTATATTTTAAACTCGATTTCCTCCTACAACATGGCTCTATTCCACAACCGAGCATGGAAAGCTGACTCCCGACCACCACACAAATCACACAGGTTGTCGCTTGTGATCTTTCGCCTTGCCAGATTTGTTTTGCATGGGAGGATGTCTCTCGCAGCCTGCCACACAAAGGCCTTGGCCTTCGGAATCGTGTTAACCTCCCACAACACTTTCCAAACTCTTTCCCTTGTTGCTCCATCAGCATGTCTGATGCCTCTACCCCCAACACCGCCTTGCCAGATTTGTTTTGCATGAGAGGATGTCTCTCGCATCCCGCCACCCAAAGGCCTTGGCCTTCGGAATTGTGTTAACCTCCCACAACACTTTCAAAACTCTTTCCCTTGTTGCTCCATCAGCATGTCTGATGCCTCCGCCCCCAACATCCAAGCTTTCAATTTGCATATGATACAGCTCTACAAGGGCAAGGGCAAACGCCCAGCAAAGTAAGTTGGTGTTTTTCTGGTTTTCAAATGGTTTGTTGGACGTACTTGTCGTATTTTGGTTAAAACTTGTGGATGTATTTTGGATTGTCGAACTTGCGGATGTATGGTTGATTGTTGAACATTGGTGACAGCGTTGTGTATGTATATAGCACGAACTTTATGTGCATGATGTTTACTAATCTATTTGGGAGCATTAGATATAACATTATATATATATTCTCAATCATATAAATAGCGCATCCAAATAATAGCATAAACGTAAGCCACGAATTTAGCCACAACCCTGGCAACGATGGCCACCACAAAACAAGAAACAACATCAGCAACGACTTTAGCCTCAAATTTAGCCACGAACATAGCAACGAATCAGCCACGGAACAAGCAACACACATGACCAGTTAACCGCCACGAATTCAGCAACGGAAATAGCCACGACCAAATTAGCCACGACATTGGCAACGCCAATTTTCGACGCCGTGGTCGTCGCCACAGCCACGACAACCATAAGTCATACCCAGCCACGACATTAGCCACGGCTACATGAGTTCGTCGCTATTTTCCGGTCGATAAGTCGGCCCGAATTTAGTCACGAGGCATATGGCCACGGATGGCCCGACCGTTGCGGAGTCCGTGGCTAACCCGGTTAGCCACGGACATTCGTAGCCAAAATCGTTGCTATTTTCCGTGGCTAAATCCTGTTTTTTTAGTAGTGCATAGAGGTGTCGGCTTTTGATCTATGATCTATATCCAACATGTGTTATAAGTCCTCCGAAAACGATCTAAATCCGAATTCCAATAAGATTGTTTGTATCGATTTTTTCAGGGTGTTTCTCGAATCAGTTCAGCGTCTAATGTTGTTGAGGAACTATTGTACATTTTCAAATATATACAAGTATATAACGGCCTATATATAGGTTGATCTTTCATCTTTGCATATGTATGTAAGTTGTTCATGACTTCATGGTTTGCCTCTTTATCTATGTTTTCGCGGTATCAAAATACGGGCTAGAATATATCCGAGTTGGCTTATCTTGTATCATTATCATAGTATCATATGTGTGTAAAATCTTAGTAATATTTGGCTATTGGGTTCATACTAGCTAAAAAAAAAACCTAGATATAAACTGCATTATTTTGCCAAAAACACAATGTGAGCAAAGATGATAACGACGGCGCAATAGATCGAAGCATACATGAATCTACATCAAGCAACAAGCTAGCGGAACCCATTAAACCGAAATTCATTGAACCTACGCCCTCTTGATGGGTCGAAATCACTTGGGTTTTGAGCAATATGCCCTATTTAAGGGGTGATTTTCTGCAGTTTACCCTAAAAAAAAAATTCTTACATTTTATAATAGTACTCCCTCCGGTCGGAAATAAATGATGACGTTACGTGTCGGTCGTCGATTGAGGCCCCTAAATTTAATTTAGGAGACGACAGTGTCAGTACTAACAAATATGCTCTTCCTTCGGAAAAGATACGCTCAAAGAAGAGCTTGACGAATTGAACGTGCGTAATGGGATTTGAGATAAGCCACTAATCAATTTCACTAAACTCAATTTCGATGGATCGAAATGCTTGTCAAGTGAGGCAACTTATGGGTTTGTCATACGGGATATGGTAGCAAATATTATCTAACTCGGAAGGGGTACTTGCTTTGGCGTATTTGTCACCTTTGTGGAGGCCTTAGGCCTTCGGAAAGGTGTCCTACATGCTAAGAAAGTGGGTATAAACAACCTCCTCATCTAGGGAGACAATTTAGTGGTTGTAAAAGCAATCCTAGGAGAGTAGAGGTGTCCTTGGAACATGGAGTTTTTACTCTCAGACGAAACTGTATCTTTGCGAATTTTCTCATGTTGATATTCGTCTTGTTTTCAAATAATCTAATGCTATTACAGATAGGATCACTCGCCTAATCGTCTTACTTACAGTATCCTTGTCCATCGAATCTAGGAAATCGATGCAAAACTCGATGTTCTCGTCCGAAAGAACGCTCTAGAAAGAAGTCGCGCGGCGCATCAACTGTTTTCTTCCCAATTACTTTCATTGCTTCCAAAAAAAATACAACAATATTTCTGTTTAACTAAACTTGGGATGCTTAACTAGAATTTGATCCTGTTTTGTTGTGCTAGTAATTGCTCACCACACAATTCTCAACTCCTTGCATCTTTCTTTCCATCTATGATTCTCTTGTTTGCTTTGTTGGGATTTGTGCTATCTTCGGTTAGTACTTCTCTTTATTCGTTGTATGTTACGTATCTGTTGTTGGGATCCTTAACCATTGTAAGGCCCATTCCCAATTATGTAAGTTTGGCCCAACTCAACTGGTTTGATTATGGCCCAAACTCAGCCATTTGTCCCTGTAGGCTATATATTATCAAGTCATGATAATTTTAACTAAAAATGCATTAATTAAAATTGTTTGCAATGACCAGCTGATAAAGTAATACATTATACATCAGCTTGGTATTTTTCAAGCTAATTTGATCCTCATCATTGCAATATCAGCTGAAGGAACCAATATAATAAGTATGGGACTCGTATTTACTCGATAAAAAACTTGATTCGAGTTCGTTTATTTTCTAAACGAGCCGAGTATGAGAACATTTTAAAACTCGGTCTAAATTTGGCTCGTTCGAATTATGCTATAATAGCTCGAATTTTATAGAATTTTTAAAATTTCAAGTTATTATATAATAAACAATTAGAACTGAATATGAACAAGGTAATAAGACAAGATTTGAGTATTCCACCCATAGAAATAAAATAAATGACGTGTAAGACCATCCACATCTCAACTGGAAAATGTGAGAAATTTAGACTCTCACCCAAAAAACACCCCACATCCCATGTATTTTGAGTGTCAAAAATGTTAAATTTTTTTCCACCCCTTCAAATTTCCAACTCTCTTTAAGAGAGTGCAAATTGTGTGGATCCACCTTTCCACCAATCAAATCTATTTGATCTTTTCTTCTTTCTCTCTCCCCCATTACTTTCTTTTTCTTTTCAAATTTTCTTTTAATTTGAAATATTAATATTATATCCGATTTATGATTTTTTTACACCGAAATGTATATAGTAAAAAAATATAATAAACTGTAATAACATTTTGATTTTATAAATAAATTATATGCGAAAAATTAAGGTTTGACTAACCCGCAATAAAAATAAATGAGATGGATGTTATGTTATGGGATGTGTGAAAAAAAACACATAGACGGAGTGAATACGAAAATTCGTATATAGGTAGAGACCATAAATAGGATTATAAACTGAATGAGATGTGGATGGTCTAAGAGGCATGTGTTAGGATTCCTCACTATAATTTTCAAGTTAAATTATACAGTATATTTAAAGTAAATACATTATACATCAGCTTGGTATTTTTCAAGCTAATTTGATCCTCATCATTGCAATATCAGCTGAAGAAACCAATTAGGAACCAATATAGTAAGTAGGGGACTCGTACTTGCTCGATAAAAAACTCGATTCGAGTTTGGTTATTTTTTAAGCGAGTCGAGTACGAGAACATTTTAAAATTCGGTCTAAAGTTGGCTCGTTCGCATTAAGCTGTAATAGCTCGAATTTTATAGAATTTTTAAAATTTCAAGTTATTATTATATAATAAATAAGTAGAACTGAATATGAACAATGTAATAAGACAAGATTTAAGTATTCCACCCAGAGAAATAAAATAAATGACGTGTAAGAGGCATGTGTTAGGATTCCTCGGTATAATTTTCAAGTTAAATATATTTTACAGTATATTTAAAATAACATGTTTTTTAAATAATATACATTACAAATTGCGTTGATCAACCATGTTAAATTTATAATATAAATATAAATTTTATGAAATAGTGAGGGTTTGATTGACACAATTTATAAAATATTTTATTTAAAATTTATATTATATTAATCAAACAAGAATTAAATGATTAGTTAATTAGTTTGTTATACAAATTTGACAAATGAAATTCCAAAATGCGTTGATATTTATGCAGGAGGGAGAGTCGACCCACCCAGAACATGAACAAGAACAACCCATGGTACAAAATCCTGTGCTGTGATAGTCGTCGGTCAACAAAGGTAAGCTTTGAGTCTACCCCACTACATTTATGAATAACTTATACAGTAGCAAAAAAATCATGTGATTGTCCATGATTTAATGCAACGTTCATCTTTTGTGTTCCCACGGTTTTAATCCAGTGAATATCTGCTAGCTAGATGCATCATCTTGTAAGTCATGCTCATCATTTTTTGCATCATCACATTTTTAGTGCATCAATGCAGTTCAATTATATTGTTGGATCGATCAATGAAGTTCAATAGTGTAGGTAAATCAACATGTAAAAAGATACAGTAGTAAAAAACAAATAGTCAAATATTAAATATTTCTATTTTTTAGTTGTAAGACATTAGCAGTAAATTTTTACTAAAAGATTTTAAGATTTGAATTTTATTTGATTGGGAAAGCAATTCATCATTTTAGGTATTTAGTCTAGAGGGGATAATGGCATCCTTGCGGATTAGATTCTTAAAACCGTTGTGATTTACAAATATGGGTTCGGGCCTCGAAAATTGAGTGACAAATGTATGAAACCTTATCTGCCACTATATTACCCTCACATCGCACATGTAACAACTTAATACTACCTCCGTTCCAAAATACATGGGTTTTTAGTTTTCGACACGTTTTTTAAGGAGCGAAAAACTCTATAAAATATTATTTTTTTAATTAATTTTTTTATATAATTTAATACTTATTAGTAATAAGTATCAAATTATGTAAAAAAATTCATTAAAAAAATAATATTTTATATAGTTTTCCGCTCTTTAAAAAACGTGCCGAAAAGTCAAAATCCATGTATTTTGGAACGGAGGGAGTATTTGTTAAAAAGAATATACTTTATATCGGATATAATCGTCTCAATTCCCCACGGTGGTTTCCATATTCCATATTTTTTACCACAAAGTAATTCCCCACAATGAGTCCTCCCCAATCTCGCGCCAAAAAACCTTTTTTCCCCTTTAAATATCTCATCCCCTGATCCCCTCATTGTCTTATTTTAAAAAACTTTTTATTTTTTTAACTAATATTTTTTTAATGATTTGTCTATTGTGTTTCCTAATGGCATATGATAAGGATACTTTATTGGGAAATAAAATCCAAAAATGAAATAATAGAACCCCATAATCTAATTTAAAAATGGTTAAATCAGGTGTATCTATGAAAAATATTTCCCAATTTGATTTCTTATCCATATGATAGAAAAACCATTTTTTTTTTAAATTAAAGTTTACGTGGGAAAAGGAGTTAGGACATAGAAGGCATGCCATTAAAGATAACCAACCGAAACTACATTTGGATGTTTTTAAATTTCCTTGTAGCTGAGAAGGAAAATCGAAATATCTATAAAAAAAAAACACTATATATGAATAAGATAGAAGGAAAAGTACTCATCTGTTTCAAAATAAAAGTCGCTTTACTTTTTACACGTTTTTTAAGGAGATAAAAGTTCTATAAATATTTTTTTTTAATCAATTTTTTTTTCCTTAAATGGATACTTATTATTAATAAGTACTCCCTCCGATCCAAAATATATGTCGTTTGACTTTTCAACACGTATTTTAAGAAGCTAAAAACTATATAAAATATCAACTTTTTTAAAATTATTTTTTTACAACTTAATATTTGTTGGTAATAAGTATTAAATTATAAAAAAATAAAAATAAAAAAGTTAATATATTATATAGTTTTTAGCTCCTTAAAATACGTGTAAAAAAGTCAAACGACTTATATTTTGGATCAGAGGTAGTATCAATTTATGAAAAAAGTTTGATTAAAAAAATAGTATTTTATAGAGTTTTTACCTTCTCAAAACACGTGCAAAAAGTCAAACAATTTTTTTTTTGAAACGGAGGGAATACTAATTAAAATTAGCTTACGTGCACTATTATACTTGATGAAATCAGAAGGAAATGTCCAATTGACATAAAGGTATTCACGGTGGCACAAGAAAGGACCGAAAAGACCTATCCTTAGATTATAACCGCAGACAACCAAAGCACTAACACAGTCCCCAGACAGATGGAACGGACACCTGTCATTTATGCCCAAAACCACGAAGGTTGTTGAGAGAATGAAAGATGTGAAGTAACCAAAAGAGTCCCACATCGATAATATGAACAAATAAGTCTTAGTATATAAGCTAGTGGGTTACTCCTCCTATTGCCAATTGGTTTTAGGATGGAACCCCGCTCGCCTTATGTACTAGGCTACTAGCACATGGTATCAGAGCGGAAAAGTGAAACGGTCCGACTCTCGATCATGGACTAGCTAAAATGAGAATGAGATGCTAGACTCATTGTTCAAGTGTCAACTAGAGGCGAAAAACAACCCTAGTAGCACTTGCGGGGGTGTGTTGATTAGGGGTGTGCAGAAAAACCCGACAAGACTGATACGACACGAAAACACGACACGAACCGCTAAAATACAACATTAAACGGTTCGTGTTCGGTTCGGGCAAATCCCCTTATCGAATACCCGACACAAACCGTTTAATTTTTTTTAATTTAAATATATATGTAATATAGAATAAATAATTTTCAATCCTTCATAAGATACGATGTTGCAATGACCCAATTGGTTTTGAACCAGGAATGCTTTTAACAAGCCCAGGGATCGAATCCCCCATCCTCTCAAAAAGGTGCTTTTGAATTTTTTCTCATGCTTTTCATTTTTTATTTAATTTTTCCCCTTTGGCTTACATAACCCTAAATGAACAACCCTCGTTTCATTTTCACACATACACGCCGCCTCTTCCTCTATCCCTCAAATTCAAAGTAATTTCCACCTCCAGATCCATCAAATCCTCATCTCCGACTTCTCCAATGGGGGTTATTCTCCAATCTCCATCTTCGGCTCCTCCTACGACTGCAATGACGACGAGTTTTTCTCCGATCCATCTCCAGAGGTTCGACGAGACGGCGAGCGGTAACTCATCCGCCAGATCTACATCTTCTCCAACGGGTTGTTCGATCTCCATCTTCGGCTTCTCTTGCTGACGGTGACGGGTCGTTCTTCATCTTTGATGGTCTGACGAGGCGGCAATTGGACATCGTCTTCCCTTCTTTAAATTTCCTTTCTCTTCTCTCCATTTCCTTTAGGATTGAACGATTGTGTGATATTTTATGGCTGCTACAACAAATCAATCCAAGGATTTCAAGGCTTGTGATTTGTAATTTTATGTAGCTATATTATTGCAATAACGAAGGAACAGAAACCCAAATCCCCCAATTGCATGATCTATTTGAGAATTTGACCAAATGGTTCGTGTCGTGTAATCCGGTATCCGACACGGAACCGTTTTGTGTTTTCGTGTTGGATATCCGGAATTAAGCGTGTCGTGTTCGGATCGAGTTTTTCACCTATAACGGTTTCGGGTATCCGACACGGTTAACCGTATCGTGTCGGATACTCAAATATGCACACCCCTAGTGTTGATAGAATGAAAGAGGTGAAGTAACCAAAAGAGTCCCACATCGATAATATGAACAAAGAAGCCTTAATATATAAGCTAGTGGGTTACTCCTATTCCCAATTGGTTTTAGGATGAACCCCGCTCGGCTTATGTACTAGGCTAATAGCGCATGGGCGCATGTGTGCACACGATCCCCGATCTCGAGTCCCAGCGGACTTCAGTAAAGGAAATACGTGTAGACGTCAAAATGAAAAATGTCAATATCTAAAACACGTCACTAGTTACTATAAAAGGACGAAGAAGAGAGTTCAAATGGGACTTTTCGGAAATCTAGAGAGGGCCAATATGAGAGAGAGAAAGTGAGAAATAGAGTTAAGTACGAGGATCGCGTTCCTGCCAACCAGAAAGTTTGCAACGATCTTCAGAAGCTCCGCGGGGAAGGTAAGTATCCCCACGTAAAAAAGGCTAAAGGTTTTTGAAGAGCACCCATCGGGAAGGTAAACACTGATCGCGACGAACCTAAACCACACTGATCATCCGCGTTTCAGGTAAGTGTCTCATAACCTGAGGATTTTGGGCGCAACCTCTCGAGGAGGAACGTTGATGGTTTTAGTTCATACACGTCATCACTGCTAAGGTCGGGCCGCGTAACGGTAATATGTGCGGGTCAAATGAGCCCGTGAATTGCGCTTCTAACCTCCCTCGTTTCCCCCGGGTCCCACCTAGAAATGAGATCTTTTTATGTGGGATTTCGTCAATACTAGAGTATACATTTTGAAAATATCGAAACGATGAAGCGGATGATCAAGTCTCTAGCTCCCATCAATGGTGATCGATTTGTACCTGCTTTTCTTTTATATACATATAGGAACTAAATCACCATCCCAAAAAAAGAAATGTAATGGTTAGAGGGAGCGAGTACGTGTTCACTTCTCTTCTTTTTTTTAATTTTTTAAAATAATATTATACTTATTAGATATATTTTTTACGGCGGGATTACTTGATAAACAAATCAATTCAAATAATTATGTCATTTAGTCTCTAAAAATATTCCTGTCAGTAAAGCCCAGTCCCTTGCTCAACAGCTAAATATTCCAGTTACGAAGTCTATGGAAAAATACCTAGGTATTCCACTTATTAGTGGTAGGGTTAGTAATGCCTTGTTTGATGAGGCAATTAATAGTCTTGAAAAGCAGTTGTCCAAGTGGAAATCTAACGCTCTCTCTCAAGCTGACAGATCGGTACTAATTCAGGCAAATTTAAATTCTAAAACAAATTATTTAATGCAATCATTTCTTCTTCCAAAAGGAGTTCTACAAAAAAATTGACCAGATCAACAAAAATTTCTTTTGAAATAAAATTCAATCTGATAACTATCATCCTCTAATTAGCTGGGAACATCTGTGCACTCCTAAAAAAGATGGTGGGTTAGGTTTCAAATCAGCTGAGCAAATTAATATTAGTATGCAAATGAAACTTCTGTGGAGAATCATAGCTGATCCAAATAATATTTGGTCTAAGGTAATTACGAATAAATATCTCTCGACATAATCTCTTATGGAAAGAGGTAGATCCAAAACTTCTTGGCAATTTGGTAGGCTTCTAAATATTAGGGATCTTTTCTCTAAAGGATTGCTCTGGTTAGTTGGTAATGGGAAAACCATTAATGTTTGGTCTGACATTTGGGTAGATGCGCAATATCTTCATAGATTTCGGAATGATCGTGATCCTAATTTAAAAGTATGCGATTTATTTACAAATACCAACTCTTGGGATACTAATAAGTTAAATTCTATCTTTCCTTCTCATATAGTTCAAGCAATTACTAATATCCATATTCCTGTAACTAATATTCCAGACAAGTTAATTTGGATTTACAGTAATAATGATAGTTTTTCTGCTAAATCCACTTCCTCGCTATATAAAACTAGGAAAACGCCGAAATTTCCAGCAGATTGGATTTGGAATCTTAATATCCCTCTGAATATTAAAAATTTTATTTGGAAAATTTTCTTGGATATCCTGCCAACAACTGCCTGGTTAAATAGATATATAAATAGAGTTCATAGTATTTGTTCTCTTTGTAATTCTGATATTGAAGATACAAATCATTTATTGTTTAATTGTCAAATTACAAAATCTCTTATTCAAAATCTGGGTGTTAAGTTGAACAAATGTTTCACTTTCCCAAAATTAACAAGTGATGTTCAAGAGAATATTCTAAATACTAGGGCTCTTAATCTAGATTTTACTGATCTATGTCATTTATGGCATTCAATTTGGAAGCTCAGAAATGGAATTATTTTCCGCAATATTTCTGATACAGGTATGATCTATGCGTTAACTCGAGCTATTGATAATATCTCTTGTTGGAATAAAAGTCAGATTATCACGAAATTACCTAAACGTGCTAGGCCTCTTGATAAAATGAAATGGAAATGTCCTCCAATAGATGTAGTTAAGATCAATGTGGACGCTTCGGTAAAAAGGGATACTCAACCACAAGTTGGTTGTGTTGTGAGGAATAATGATGGTCAGGTTATTCGGATACATAAATGTAATGTTAGGATGAGTTCTGTCATTTTGGCAGAAGCTCTTGCTGTTTATACAGGTATAAGAATGGCAGTGGAGATGGGGATCCGTAAATTGATACTTGAGAGTGATTGTTCGATCATCATCGACGCCATCAATCATGCGAACAATAGTCCATGTGAGATCATTCAAATTGTCCAAGAGATCCTTTCTTTTAGAAGAGATTTCGAGAGTATCAGCTTTCAACATTGCTATCGAGAGACCAATGGTGCAGCTGATTTTATTGCCAAATCTCACCTTAATTGTAATTTTATTTTGAGCACTTGTTGTTGTGAGTTCCAGAACATCATCTTGCGAGATGATCATGGATGTCGTTAGTACATCCAAAATTTTGCCTACTGTAAAAAAAAAAAAAATTATGTCATTTACTAGTTTGTGGAAGGTGAGTCATTTTTTTTAAGGAGAAAGGTAAAAGTTTTTATGTGGTCTTAAGCCTGACCACCCAATAGTGTCTCTGTGGACGAGAACCTACATTTCTCAAGTTCTGGGTGTGAAGTCAAAGTCACCGGATACAAAAAATGAGAGATGCACCACATTATATGTAACCTGATTGACTTATCTATAGACATGACATAAGCTCACATACTCAAATGATTGATAATAGTGAGACTATCTCCCTCAACCTCAATAACGAAGACCCAATTGTTTAGTTGTTGAAAGTCCCAGGTGAAATCAGTGCTGAAACATTTAACACAATCGGTGAAATCAGTGCTGAAACATTTAACACAATCGGTTAAAAGACCCAATTGTTTAGTTGTTGAAAGTCCCAGCTTCCGACATCAGTGCTGAAACACATGACCATAAGTTTTAAACACAAACATTTTTTATTGAGAAAAATTTAACACAATCGGTTAAAATCTTTGATAATAGTGAGACTATAACATTGTTAAACAAACAAAAATCTTATTTGTTAAATTAAAAAAATAAACTCAGACATTTTTTTTATGAGAAAAATTTAACACAACTGGTTAAAATCTTTAATCGGTTAAAATTTAACATAATCGGTTAAAAATAAATTCAAATACAGAATAACTAATAAGACATTAACCTAATCCTAACAATATTTTAAGATTTTTTTTTCCGAATTTAGAATCTTAATTACGACCATCCTAACAATATCTACAATTTTGTTAATATCTAGATTTGAAAAAAATGATCAATTTTATTTTCTTATAATAAACTAGGGGTGGGCGCGAGACGGGACGAGACGGGACGGAGGTCGTCCCGCGTAATTTTTGCGGGACAGGACCGGGACCGGGACGGGACGGGCCTTGTCCCTCAAATAAAAAATATTATAAAAAAAAAATCAAAATTTCATGGATATGTTGCGATTTTAAAAAATGTAATAAATATATATGTATAAATTTTTATATTTTACAGGTTCCCATATATATATATACGTAAATAATATCAGTGTATATGTGTATGCATTACAATGTATTTGTGTGTATATATATATATATATATATAAGATATATGCAGTGTATATAGCATATTGTATATGTATGTGTGTGTAGTATTACAGTGTATATAGCATCCTATCTATATTACTAGGTATAAGAGCGCGCGTATAGCCCGGCTCTGTGGCTGATTTGGTTTTAGGCGTTGAACATGAAGCCTCAAAATCCAGACAAATCCGAGTCGAATCAGGCCTGTAAGAGTACTGGATTTATCCGTAATTGATAAATGAGATTATCGTACTACAAATCTATTATTGATGTAATCGGCTTGATAATAGATATACTATATAATTAAATAAAGAGCACCATAATAGTGATTCAATATTAATACGATCAACAACTCCCTTTCAACACTAAAAAAATATTATGCCACTATTATAGTTAAACAACAACATAGTCCATTGACTATATGGATGAATAATTATCAAAAATCTAAATCCTACGAAATGAGGACAGAAGGAAAACCTAGGAGTCGAACGAACTGGGAGAACCAACGCCCTAATCTGGAACCTGGGGGGAAATTTCAGCAGAGATGATTAAGACTAAAAAAAATGAATCCAACAAGAAAGTTTAAACATATTTTGAATTAGAACATGCAATCCTTAAAAATTATATATTATAAAAAAAAAAGAGTTTTTAAATTTCAACATTAGGAGGTGATGACATGCATACAATTCAAACAACACAATGCATATAACTCAAACTAATAGCCAGACAAAGATATATCAGGATCTGTTCTTCATCCATATCAGCTCATCTTAAGCCATTTTCAAATTTCAACAGTACTGCCAGCCAATAGTAAATGAGTTTCCTTACTTAACATCAAAGGAAGTAAGACTAAGATGATGATGGTGGTGATGGTGAGCACATCTATCATCCATATATGAATGAATGATCATCAATGATCAATGAAAACCAGTGAATTAAAGAACTGTACAAAAATGAACCGTTCCTGCGCAAGGCAGGTTTCCTCGTCCTCGGACGTTTTCTCCTAGAATTTCTAGGGTTCTGATCATCAATCACTCTGTCCTCTCCCTCCCTGTCTATTCAATATCCCTATTACTGACTTCTCCTTCTCAGCAACCCCTAATGGATGATATTGGCCTTGATTTGGGTAAATTGAAATTGTCTGAAACTAAATCGAGAGCAGTGGTTGTCGACGGGATCGACGACGATGGTGCAGTTGAGCGTTTGAACTTGTGCTTGGCCGGTAAACTTATCACTTCCCGCAAGTTCAATTCCAAAGCCATGAAAACTCCCTTTCAAACCGTCTGGCCTCCCAAGCATGGGATGGCAGTTAGAGACGCGGGCGAAGGCGTTTTTGTTTTCCAGTTCTTCGATAAATCGGATCTGGCACACGTCCTCTATGATGGTCCCTGGTGCTTTGATGATGCCCTCCTGCTTCTTCGTGAGATAAATGGTATAATTCGGCCATCTGACATGGAATTCAGGCATGCTTCCTTCTGGGTTATTGCGCGCGAAGTGCCACTGGGATGTGCAATCTTGCCCACGGCCAAGGCCATTGGTGCCTGTATTGGCTCGTTCGTAGAGTTGGATGAATCAGATTTCTTAGGACTCAATGGCAGGCTCCGGATTCGAGTTGAATTGGACATAACTCAACCTCTTCGTCGCTGTGTTACCCTCTTGCTTCGTGGAGTAGAAGTGAAGATCATCCTGCAATACGAGCGTCTCCCATTGTCTTGCTTCATATGTGGCTGCATTGGGCACCTCCACAAAGCATGCCCTAACTCAGTGGCAGGGGAGACTTCCCCTTTAGCAGAAGTCCCTCAATTTGGTGCTTGGCTACGAATCTCGCTGCCACGCTCTCGCTTGCGACTCCATCAGGACACCCTTGACCGCGAGAGAGCCTGGATGGACCAGTTCAATGTAATGGCCCAGAATTATGATTTCCGGGTTACGTTTCAAGGGATAAAACCCCTTTTTCGGATCTTGCAATTCAGGTACGAGTCGAGGTTTCAAACTCATTTTAAGATTAGTAGAAATAGAGATTTCAAACCCTAAAAGCCACGAAGAGTCGTTGGGTACCCTTAACCTATCTTAAGACTATGTCGCGAAATTCAATTCAAATGAAAGTAAAGCGGAAGCAAAGTTAAGATACAAAGTGTAACGGCAGAGCCGGGTCAAAACCAAAACATAAGCGAATGATTACCATTTATACCAAGTTAGAGAATTAGCTAGGTTCTTCGATTCGCCAAAAGGAACCCCGTCATATGGACATCGATCACTCAAATCTGCAGAAAATACTAAAAAAAAAGAACGGGGAAAGGAGTCAGATCGAGCCACTCATGTGGGACCGGCTGTCCTCGCTGAGGCCACATAGTATGTGCTATACCTAATAAAGATGCTCTAATGCAGTACGAAAGCCAAACACACTAGCATGCTCCTAGTTATAATAATGTGTAAAGATACTCTAAAGGGCCCAAGACAATGCCAAGTGGCATATCTCTCTCCTACCTCCACCCCCTTCCGATAGGGCAGAGACTGGCCAGCTCGTGAATGCATTCCATCATAATCGGGCGGCACGCATGCCTAACCCACTCCACAATAAAGCCCGCAGGCATCTCATAATATAAGGAAGTTCATGACTCGATTGACTCAGGGTACCCAATGAGGCTGGGCTACCCTATGACCCTAGCAAAGACTCTAGGACTATCACAGATAACGGCCGTTCCGTTTCAAACGCATAAAGTAAGCAGATGCTCATTCAATGAGTGCAACCCAAACAGGATACTACATGGCATGCTTTTATGCATATGCAACACCTAACATAAAATGCAACAACAGGCATGAATGTCCAACCTGAGTAAGCCCCCTAGGGAACTTACCTGAAGATGCAGAACAGCAAAATAACGCAAGCAAGGGCCCAAATGCAAGTCCAAAGCAATCCAAGAGCAGTACACACCTATCATTAAGCCATTTTCATAAGCTACCGATCCATCATTCATACACACGGACTCCACGTTCTCAACATGCTTAAAACCAACCGATAGTAAAACCATTTTCCAAAACCTTTCCGATTTGATCAACATCAACCAAAATCATTCTTCAAATGAAACCCATTGATAAAATCGTACAAACCATATTTCCAAACTTGCTTCTCAAAACAAACATCAACAAACCAACACAAATAATCCTGACATTACATATTTAAATCCTTAACCAATTTCTCCAAAATCATATTATTAAAATGATCCCGGCATTTTATTTCAAAACCTAAAACCCTATAGATAGTTTTACCAAATTGTATTAAACTAAAATAAACACCAAAACATATTTATAAATTAATAACAATAGATCCTCTTGTAACTTCCAAGATCACATATTTACTCATCACAAAATACATAGTTCAATAATATTATTTTAAGCACTTTAAAATGGATAATCAAAATTTCAGAAAATATATTTCTTAAAGGCAGAAAAATATAATCATAATTGTTATAATGAAACTAACAACAATTAATACATAACATATAGTATAATGATGTAACATAATAACATAAAACAACAACCTCTTTTAAATAAAACAACCCAGCCCAATGAAGAAAAACAGGCCCCAACCCGGAAAGAAAAGCCCAACCCGAAATTTAGTAAAAGAAAGAGAGGAAGGAGGATCCGGCCCAAGTTCAACTCTCCCAGCCCTAGACCCGGTTCAACTAAAATAAAATAAAAGGAAGGAACGAGAACCCGGTTCCCAGGCCTGTCTTCCTCCCTCGACAGGAGAACACAGACGACGGAAAACAGAGGAAAAGGGAAGCGAACCCAGGCTTCGACGGCTCCCTTACCAGCTCAGACTCTCCCACCCCGACCGAATCCTAAAACCGATCAAGATCCATACCACAAGAATGAAACGCGCGCAATAGAGGAGAAGGAAAAGAGGAAGCTCACCGCGCGACTCCGAGGGGATCTTCGAGGGCGTCTGAGGTCCGATTGAGCTCGCCGGAGGTTCGAGGCAGCGCTCGCTCGCCTGGTCGATATCGAAGATAGGAGGCTTAAAGTCGGAGCTTTATGGTGTTTTAGATCGTAAAGAGGAGGAAAGGAGTTTACCGGAGTTTAACGGGAAAACAAGGAGGCAAATCGCAGTTCGACGGCTTCGCCGGAGTTTCTGGGCGTCGGTGGGGCTCCTGGGGAACCTTCGACGTCGGAGAAAGGACGGAGGTGGTTGGTGTTGCTGCTGCTGGCGGCGGAGCCCGGTGGCGTCGAGGGCGGAGAGGGAGTGCTGAGCGGCAAGGGTGAAAAGTGGTCACATTGGTGGTTCCGTTGGTTGCTGCAGTCGGACGGAGAGGTGGTTTCCGGCGGCAGTGAAGCAGAGCGAAGGAGGTCCGTGAGTTTGCTGTTTAAAATTGGGAAAATGAGATACATAATGGGTGGGTTGATACATGTCTTTGAGTCAACAAAGTCTGAAATGGGGAAGCAGTGAGGCAGGAGATTATAGGGGGTTGAGTTCCATTTCTCTAAAAGAGAACACAAGGTAGAAGGGGGGGGGGAGAGGAAAGTATGAGGGGATGTTTAACCAAAATGGTGCAAGGAAAGCTGGAGATGGGTTGGAGCTACTGAAATCGGATCAAGTGGGGGAAAGGAGGCTGATCTGCTCCAAAACAAAAAGGGAAAAAGACAATGTGGTCCCAAAGGTAAAGTTCGAATATCCGGAATTTCATCTCGAAACTCATTCGCTCGAACCAAAATCCGACTCTATTAAAATAACGCTTCAAAATTATGAAGATGTCGACATTCCAAAGTTTATTTCTAATCCCGATGCAAAATGATAGAATTTTCCTTCAAAGTTAAAAAAAATATTGGGCCGGAATTCGCTTTAAGAATTTCAATTTCGATTTAGAAAATTAAAGACGAATTTTCCATGAAATATCCGATTTAAATTCTTTTTTTTTTCGAAAATTAAGATTTGAAAATCCGGGCCTTTACATTCAAACACCGCTTGTCATCTCAAGCTCTGTCGGGGCAATCTCATACTGAAGTGCTCACCAAGGTATCCATTGAGGGAGTGGGTGAGCATATTCCTATGCCCACTGCTGCAGTCTCTTTACCAAACCCAGTATTTCGCGAGATTAGTCAGCCCACCCACACTTTCAGTGCAACTACAACCCCGCCAAAAGTGTACAGCCGCAAATTGAAGCAAAAGGCTAGATTTAAGGCAACAATGGCTAATATACCGCTGCGTTCCAAGAGGAAATGCCCATCGGTGTCATCTGCTGATCACGTTGCTGGGGTTTCTGATGTCGTTTTATGCAAGCGCTCAAAAAATTCTGCGGAAGCTATGATTGTGGACAATCAAGTAGCGAGCAAGACTGAAGTCTTTGCTCGCGAACAGCCATGAAACTCTTCAGTTGGAACTGTTTGGGGATGGGCAATGCCCCAACAGTTCGTGCGCTCCGGGATTGGTCCTGGAAGTATTGCCCGAATCTAGTTTTTGTCATGGAAACTAAGATCACTCGCCGTGACCAAGAAGCTACAATGCGAAAGTGTGGCTTTGTTGATGGTCTCTGTATTGATTCAGTCGGCCGTTCTGGTGGACTTGGTTTATGGTGGAGGAACTTCTCTGTTTCGATCGTCTCATATTCCCAACACCATATTCTTGCCACTGTTTCAGCATTGGGTACGTCCTGGAATCTCGCTTGTATTTACGGATGGCCAGAGAATACTAATAAGTGGAAGACTTGGGCTCTCATGCGGGATTTATACCAGCAAAGTTCACTCCCCATTCTCTTCATTGGAGATTTCAATGAGATACTGGATTCGTCTGAAAAAGTGGGAGGTCTTGCCCGGTCTCAGAGAGCAATGGATAATTTCAGGGAAGTTATTGATGATTGTAGTTTGCGAGATTTGGGTTGTGCCTCTGGGCCACGTTTAACCGGGCAAAGAGGTCGCAATCCTGACTGTTGCATCCAAGAACGGCTTGATCACTGTCTGGCTTCCATGGCTTGGAGTACTGCTTTTCCTAACACCACAGTTACACATTTCCCTCGGTATTTCTTTGATCATTCCCTCGTCTTCTTACAAGTTTCTGCTCCTGGTACTGGGTCCAGTTCTAATCCACGGCCACGCGAAAAAGCCTTCCGGTTTGAACCTCTATGGCTTGAGCATGATGAGTGCCACCACATTATTGACGCCAACTGGAGGCATAGTTGGGGCCGCCCTCCTGATAAAATTAAGGCCTGCACCACTGCTCTTTCTGCTTGGTCTAGAAGGGTCTTCAGGGATAGAGTTGATCGCATTCGCTCATTGGAGGCTGAACTTAAAGCCCTCCAATCCCAACACCCAAGTCGGCTTGTTCTGGAAAGGGGTGTTGTTGTCTCCGCAGAACTGGATAAGCTTCATAAGGAGGAAGAGAAGTATTGGCATGTCAGGACACGCACTAACGAGCTTAGAGATGGGGATAAAAACACTTCTTATTTCCATCACAAAGCAAATCAACGGCGTACCAATAATGCTATTAAGGAGCTTATTACTGATACAGGGGAGATCGGCAAGTCACATGAAGAGATAACCGAAACCATAACCAGTTTCTTCAGCGATCTCTTCGCAACTTCAGCGCCCTCTCTGTCTGATATTGATGCCGCTATATCTGATATACCTACTAGAGTCACTGCTGAGATGAACGAAACTCTCCTCCGTGATCCATCGGGTGACGAAATCCATCGGGCACTCAAGCAGATGCACCCAAGTAAGGCGCCCGGACCCGATGGGCTACATGCCATATTTTTCCAGAAATACTGGAGCATTGTGGGATCCGATGTGATCGCTTTCATACAGGATTGGTGGCGCACGGGGTTTTCCTTAGATGACATCAATTCAACAGTAGTCACACTTATTCCTAAGGTCAAGAATCAAGATAAAGTTTCTGACTTTAGGCCGATTAGTTTATGTAATGTTATTTACAAGCTGATCACAAAGGTGCTGGTCAATAGACTAAAGGCGCTGCTTGACCGGATAATTTCTCCCTCCCAGAGCGCCTTCATAGCCGGACGTTCGATTACTGATAATGCTCTTATTGCTATGGAGGTTTTTCATTACATGAAGATAAAGAACACTGGCAGGCGTGGCACTATGGCTTTAAAGCTTGATATGAGTAAGGCTTTTGACCGTATGGAGTGGATCTACCTTGAAAGAGTTATGGCTCAGCTTGGCTTTGATACTGTATGGATTTCTAAGGTTATGAGTTGTGTACGGGGTGCTCGCTATTCCTTCAAAATCAATGGCTCTATTGATGGGTTGGTTGTTCCTTCTCGAGGGCTCCATCAAGGCGACCCACTGTCTCCGATTCTCTTCATAATTGGAGCTGAGGGTCTTTCCTCTCTAATCAGTCGGGATGTTCACTCGTCTTCCTTACATGGTGTGTCTGTTTGTCGAGGCTCTCCCACCATATCCCATCTGTTTTTTGCGGATGATAGCCTCTTGTTCGCTAGGGCAACTTCAGAGGAATGCTCTATGATAACTGAGATTCTCAGTCAATATGAAAGAGCTTCTGGCCAGAAAATTAATTTGCATAAGTCTAAAGTTTCCTTTAGCAGGAACATGACCGCTACCTCTCAGCTGCATCTTTCTTCGGTACTTGGAGTCAGTCTTGTTGATCGGCATGCTAAGTACCTGGGGTTGCCGGCAATCATTGGTTGCTCAAAGAAGTCGGTGTTTGCTTATATAAAGGACAGGATATGGAAGAAGGTTCAGGGGTGGAAGGAGAAGCTTCTTTCAGCAGCTGGAAAGGAGTTCTTAATCAAATCGGTGCTACAGAGTATACCAACTTATGTAATGAGTGTCTATCGCCTCTCGGATGGGCTTATTGAGGAGATTCATGGCTTGCTAGCCCGCTTCTGGTGGGGATCATCAGCTGCCCGGCGCAAGATCCACTGGCGCTCGTGGACTGATCTTTGTTCTCCCAAAAGGCATGGTGGAATGGGATTTCGGGACCTCCGTATTTTTAACCAGGCTTTGCTAGCAAGACAAGGGTGGCGCCTTATACAGCACCCAACCACTCTTCTCCATGAAATCTATCAGGCCAAGTATTTCAAGAACTTCTCTTTTCTCCGCTCGAACCGGGGTGGACGACCGAGTTACTCATAGAGCAGCATTTGGGGAGCAAAGTCTCTCTTACGGGAAGGCTTAGGTTGGAGAGTGGGTAACGGTCTTCAAATTTCAGCCTCCTCAGAAGCATGGGTGTCGATGGATTCAGGCTTGGGTTGTCCTACTTTGTTAGCAGGCATGAACCCGGATGTGATGGTGTCTGAATTCATCGACCCTTCCACATATACTTGGGATATGGGCGCGCTTTCTGCAGCTTTTGCTACTTCGGACGTGCGTCGCATTGTCACAATCCCTCTCAGCTCTCGATCTCCGGAGGATGTTCAAATCTGGTTTCCTCACAAGTCCGGTTACTTCTCTGTGAAATCGGCTTACTGGTTAGGGTATATGGGAGGCCCGGCTGTGCATTCGAAAGACGGGTGGCACCCTCTATGGTGTTTAAACCTTTCGCCTAAAGTCCTAAATTTTGGCTGACGTTTGTGATCCAATTTCCTCAGTGTCCAAGCGAATCTATTCTCGAAGAGGATTGTCTCTTCTCCTACTTGCTCCCGTTGTGCAGCTGCTGATGAGACAATCTGGCATGCTTTGTTTACTTGTAGTCTCTCAGCGGTTGCTTGGGCAGGTTCTTCCTCTGCGGGGCTTGTCTCTTCGTTACTCGGCCACTCACCCATTCATGTCTTCAACGCTGTTTATAAGTCCTTGGGAGATGTGGGAGCCTGTGACATGTTAACTAACGCATGGATAGCCTGGACTCTCCGCAACAAGGCTCTGTTTTCGGAGGAAGACTGTAATCCAGAAATTCTAAGGGATGGGTTCAGAAGACTTGTCTATGACCATAGGAACTCCAACAACCCAAGCCACGGTGTCGCTGCCACATCTCCGCCGGGTGCGCCCACTTGGACACCACCTCCTCCGGGATCTCTTACCCTCAACACCGATGCCGCTCTCCTCAATGGTTCGATTTGCCTCGGTGCAGTTCTCCGGGACTCCTCAGGCGCCATCATTATGGCTGCGTCGAAGCGCTATCTTGGGGATATTTCTGTAGCATTGGCGGAGGCCTTGGCACTCCTCTTCGATGTCCAATCGATGGCGGGTGCTGATTTTGAGCATCTGCATGTTGAGTCGGATGACATCAATCTCATACGATGTCTGCAGGGCCCTAACCGATCAGCCTCTTACATTGACCTCGTGTGTGAGGATTTGCTATCTCACTTTCCGAACCCCGCTATTGTATCTTTCACTCATGTTCGTAGGACTGCTAATACGGTTGCTCATCTTGCGGCTAGACTTTTGCCGGATGATTGTACCTCTTGTGTTTGGTTTGATCACTTTCCGCAAGGGCTGATTGACCTTGCGAAAATCGATCTTCTCTAATATATATGCAAGCCGTTTGATTTCAAAAAAAAAAGAACTGTACAAAACAAATAAACAAACAAAGCACATATTCTAAATTTAAGAAAATGAAATTAACACCTACTGCCGAGAATTTCTAATCTCTCCACATGCCAAGTATCACACGAAAATTAAGGAGGAGACAAAGTCACAAAACACATTGAACCTAAGTAAGTTTCCTGGATATGCAACCCTCGTCCCCCAAATACGGGGTGTTAATTTAGCAATCTGGACAACACGAGGATTCGAATTCAATTAGTAAATCATTTCACCTCGGAATCAACTTTCCCAATTTAGAGCAAATATGTAAAACCTAAAGATAAATTGAAAAGATGGAATCAAAGATGGGATATTAATTGTCTTTTTTTTTAAAAATGGGATATTAATTGTCTAATAACTTGATTACTTTTAAATTCCCTAAAAACATATTTTTTTCATAAGCTTAGATTAGAGTCATCTACAAAACTGACGGGTAGTATCTATGGATACATATCTAGAGGAGATCATGCACGTCAAAATAGGTAATCAGTCCTCAAACAATAAGATATTAAAATTTTAAAAGTTAACAAAACCAAAACAGTTGGTGTCAATAGGAAAGATATGTAACTATGACAATAGAGCTGAAACATTTTTGGGTAAGTGTGTTTTATATAATGAAAAGGGATGATAGATAAGACATTAAGACCTTAATCATGGACACGTTAAAATGATCTATTCATAAGATCAAACAGATCGAACAAACCCATGAGCATGACACATCAAACAGACCCATATTTAAACTTCATAAATACATAATGATAATATTAGCAGGTTCATTATTAACTATACAAACTTAAGTTAAGATTTACCTCCATGACAAGCAAATTATGTATCTCCAAAGCAACTTTGAGGTTGCTCTCATCTTTCAGTATTTGCGTAGATTTGGGACATCCCGCATAGTACACAATCAGTGACCATACATCAAAACCTTCAATGCCAAGAGAAGAAAGTAATGAGCTATTTGAAAGAAGGCCATATCTCTGTTGATGAGGAGGAAGGAACATATCCCTCACAACAACAATGAACTTAGAGAAGAAAGAAGCAAATTTTTTAGTCTCCCAAGGTGCATGATGATCCAGCAGAAAGCTTCAAATCAGTCTCCATAGAAGTAGATCTTTCATTGTACGAACTGAACTCCTGAACCCAAGGAATCCCACCATAGCCATAGTCAATATCACATTTGAGATTTTCACTTCTCAAAGCTTAGTAATGCAATAAAAATGAGGTTTTATTACCAGCATATCCATTTATTCATACTCTAAAATGAGTCTCATAACAGCAAGCCGCAAGCCACTGGAAACTACAAGCCACCTCCGCATTTTCTGTCATCCAAACAAAATGGTTTGTTTAGCATTCATATCGAACTCTCTTGCAGAGTCACCATCTGCAAACCTAAATTGTTTTGTCATTAAGAAAACCAAAAAATACAATGCAATAAGATCCTAGATGATTAGTATATATACAGTAATGCACTTTTCATTCAGGAAACATATCCTGGGCCTAAAATGAGAATAAATTTGGAGCAAGGCAAATTCTTTTTACCTATCCTTTTTATTATTCCTGTTTAAAACAAGGCTTTCAAGCTCTAGTAAACCAATCCCCAAGAGAAGGGATGGCCAAGAAACGAAAATAAGAATGAAATCATTTCTAATGGGTGACAACTTAAATCAAATCCAAATGCTTTATCTCATCCCCACAGCGAATAGACAGCTGTATCGTGCTACCTTCATGCCCCCTGCATTTCTCTTTTAATTTTTTAACTGACTCAGTCAACAAGTAAACTTATAGAATGACAAAATTTTCTTTATATGTGGCTCACAAGTTATAACATTCACATATGATAATAGGCAAGCTAAAAAAGAAAAGAGTAAATATGTATACAGAATATGTAATGAGGACTCACTGCAAGTGTTTTGCTGAATCGTATATGGTCATAGTCTCTGTACTTATAGCATCAATCTCCAACATTACACCATCCCTATATGCAGGTCCTCCGGGTGCAGTTGAGATAACAACAAGGCCATCGAATGTTCCATTAATGCTTGGCGGGTAGCCAATTGACAACCCTACCCCTATAAGAGATCCCTTTGTTCCCGACTGCCTTCAAAGAATAATTAAGAACTTAACACTTTCTTGAAACAAATCATTCAAAATTTTAAATGACATACTTATATAAATTACAAATGCTTGTCTATGAATCTATGATATGGACAGATACAGAAACATAAGATGAAAACAGAAATCAAACTAATACCCTCAAACTTCTAAACTCTTCAGGCCCAAAAAAAAGAGTAAAAGGATCATTGAGTGTATAAACCATCTTAACCCATTAATGTTCAATCTATCACTATCTATCTCTCTCTATTTCCATCTAAGTGAATGAAATTTATTAACTAAAAAAACGATAATATAATTTCGTTCAAGATAAACCACCATAAATTTTGCTTTAAAAAAATGATCGAAACTAAATTGATAATGAATATGATGGACAAGAGGATTACCCGGTGGAGTGAGGAGTGAATATGAATATGAAGATGAAGGGAAAGAGCAACCCAGTATAAACAACATATCTAACTGCAACCTAAACAAAAGGAAATATGTAAATTGTTTTGTAATCTTTAGAACCACCAATAATACAGCATAACAAAAGCAAATGCAGATTTTCAAATGCAATAAAAGGGGATGAACAGAATTTTAAGTCACACCTAGAGATAAAGGAAATGACACATCAATTCAAACTCGATAGGGTGCATTAATCACTAATCACAAATACAATTACAGCAAAAAACAGTGGAAATTCCACGCAAAGGAGAAATCCATTATTAAAACACACAATTCTAATGATATTTGAAATTCCAGTTCCGTACTCTTTTTCACAAAACATACGAGATACCCAACATAGACAGAGGCACCCCACACAAGATTCAATGACAGTAAACACACCCTAAACATCAACACAGACGGTAAACACACCCTAAACAAGATTCAACGAAATTGATGAACTTAGACATATGTCAAGTCACGAAGGTCCGAAGCCCGCGATGAGGGCGAAGGTCGAAGAGGGCCTGAGAATTGGATCCAAAGGCGGCGAATCTGAGCGAACGAAAAGTCTAGGGCTTTATGTGGACTTCAACAGAAAAAAAGATTGCACCTTTGAGTTCCCAATCAGAGAGCATCTTTGAATTTCCAGAAAAAAAGATTGCACCTTTGAGTTCCCAATCAGAGGGCATCTTTGAATTTCCAAGAGCCATAATATGAATCGGATATGACGACCTAGTACGAGGTAATCATTTTCAAGCCACAAGGGATCTCCTGCTGCTAAGCCCCTGGCCTATTAGTAAACTAACATTTCTTCTCTTCCAATAGCTCTAGTTCAGTCTTTCTCTGTCATCCTCTAATCTTCACCTGATTTTGCTACTGTTAAGGTTTGTGTCTTTTCAGTTTTTCCCCTAATGAACTTCAAATTGATTAGACCAGCTGCATATGACACTACTCTAAGTCTTTTTCAAAACAAGAGTTCCTCATTAAAATCAATCTTCCCCTCTGCTCGACTATCATACAATTCAACAAGAAACAGACAACTGCAAACTATGTACAATTAATTCCCCAACAAATACATCACGAACATAGAAACATGGCAATTAAACTAATTCGATATCCACAAACCCTAAAAAACTAAACTGGGCTAAAATAAATCAAACATTTCAAACAGAAATTGAGAAAACACAAATATAGCATACAAAGCAGGAGAATCGGTCGAAGAAAATGTGAAACAGGGAAGATGCAATCGGAAAACCAAAAAAAAATGGCATCTATGCTGATGAAAAACAGTCGAAAAATGGTTATCTCAGCAGCAACAAACTCGATCATTTACAACACACCATAAACGATCTTTCCCTAGTAGACATTTAATCGAACACCTTGTATGCGGATCTCAAATCTCTAACATGGTAACATCTCACAAACGAATTCGAATCTGCCCACCTCTAACCCTAAAATATCAGTTTTGTAACCTAAATTAGATACTACTATGATTGATCAATCCTAAACCTAAATTAATTTCAAATTCTAATCCAGAACAAAAACAAAGATACTGAATGCATAATTCTTACAACCAAATCGACCAAACAAATTGAATCCAATTTAAATCCTTGAATAAGAAATTGAAACATCAATTCAAATTAATCCTACCACAAATCCAAAACAGGGATGCCAAAATCAAAGGAAGAAGAAGAGGTCACCCGGAGACGACAATTATAAAACAGAATGGAGGAAGATGATTACCAGATGAACTCATTGGAAAGAAGAAGGGGGTCAATGGCAGTGACCACAAGGGAGAGCAATAGATGGAGCAGGAGGTGAGCGGGAGAACTGGAACATCGACGGAGGAGCAGGTGGAATCCTGGATGATGACGAAGGAGAGGCAGAAGAAGAAAGAGAAATAGAAGCGGAAAGGAATTAACACTCCTGTCCCGCGTGATTTTTACGGGACGGGACCGGGATTTACGGGATTTGTGTCCACCCCTATAATAAACACTCATGTGCATTATCTATTTGACATGCAAAAGACAAACTAACTCATTTCACACAAATGAAAAGGCAGTAAAGCAAGGAACTGAAATATGACAATTTATTGCCCTACTATAGCCAGTGATAGAGAGTTAAAAAAAATATTTTTATTTAAAGAAATCTTGCACAAGGTGCGGGTACTATACTAGTTTAAGAGTTAATGTGTAAGATGATGTTATTTTAGTCATTGTTTTCTCTACATGTTTTATTGGAATTCAATGATGTGTATTTAGAAAAAAATCACTCATATGTCATCCATATTTCACCCATTTCACCCGCTCACTCGATGGATATGGGTGAAAGTGGATATGGGTGAAGTGGATATGGGTGATGGGTCGGGTGGGGTGATTGATCATCCATGGTGGATCGGGTGAAATGCGGTCCATCCACCCACCACCCGTCCCATTGCCATTCCTAAGAGTGAGGTTAATTTGGGTGCCAAGCAAAAATGGAGATGGGATCCGGAGAGAGAGGGGAGGAGAGATTGAGAAGTGGATCCGGAGAGAAGCTTGCGCAAAGGGCAATTTGGAACAACATTTTGGCACCCCCATAAAATAACCTCGCAAAACTTGGGGTATGGTGCTTCCATTTTCAACAAAAATAAACTCATAAAACACCCACCTTCACCTCCCACAACCCCTCATGAAGCTGTTGCGAAACATGAAGGGCATGAGTTACTTTTTTTTAACCTTTGGAACCTCAAAAACCATGTTGCCAAACACACGCTTGGTTGTGCTTTGTGTCCTTTGGATTCAATTTCTGCGCAAAATACAGTCTTTGTACATTCCCAATTTCGCAAGTGTTGTCTTAGATACATCTCTCTTCGTCGTTCATCTAACAACCTATCATTATTTAACGTGATTTTTATTTTGTTTCTAATTGTCTATATTTCCCACCAAATTGTTGCCATTTTTTTTAATCGAGCTGTGAAAAAATGTTTTAATTTTTTTTTTCATGTTCGATGGAGGGTGAGTCTTGTTGTACTTGAGAGATCAAGTTCACCGTGTCAATTTTTTAAAAATCTCTTCAGATGTACAATGATTCTAATTGTATCCGAATTCTTAACTTTTTTTTTTTGATAAAGTAAGAATTTGAGATCAGGCAAGCCTGATTCTCGAGAGACCGACGAATCGGCAGACAGAAACCGCCTAAATATGCACTATTATTTAGTTTATACTTTGTTATAATCCAAATATGAATATACTTATATTCAACAAATTCTAAGCCAATTGTTATGTATATATAATATACTAGTGTAGGCCCCGTCCCGTGTATGGAGAATACATTAATACAATATTATAAATAATTTAGATAGATTTCAATAAAAAATATAAATATAAATATATATCAAATTTTCACCAAAAATTAATATAGATATAAATAAAATTAGTTCGACAGATTATAAAAATCTAAATATCCTTTATTTAGATTCTCTCAAAATATAAATAAAATTCACATTTATAAGGTATTTTTTTTTCTACTCTACAATTAATTGAATCTCATTTAATTTAATAAATACTTGTTTTTTAAAAAATATTTCAATATTGTTTTTTATTAAATATATAGTACGTTAGTTTACTGAAATATCTCTACACGGATGGATTATAGCTACATATTATGGCTATATAATATTTTAATTATTTATTTTGGCCTCAAATATAATATAGATAGAAATAAAATAACAATTATTAAATGATTGGTTTTGATATAAATAATTCTTTCCACCAAAAAATAATCTAGATATAAATAAAATAGCATCTAACAAATATAACATATTTATCTATTAATGTTATTGGTAAGTATGACCATGAAATATTTTTTTATCTATATTTTTGTCAATTAACTAAAATATTTATAGATAGATTGGGACTTATACAACTTTCTATAAACTATGATAACATATTATTTTTATTATTTTTTCCCTAAAATCAACCACAACACACCACATAAAATGTTATACATCGATTTTAGTATATGTATATAGAATAGAATAAAAAATATAGATATAGATTACAGAGTGTTTAATTATATTGAAATAGAGTAAAAATATACGATGTGTTTACTTATATCTAATTATATTGAATATACATAATGAACGAATGTACATTATGAGCAAATTATCTAATATAACTTTTATATACATATTGTAATTGTATATGACAAAGTTTTTTGGTGGAAGATATTATTATTAGTAGTAGTAGTAGTACGTTTTGATTATATTGATTGTGCTATATTGATATAATTTTTTCCTTATAAGATATTTCATATCTATCCAATTATAAGAGTTAATGGTAAAATAAAATAATTATTTTTATCAGATTTCCTTATTGACAGGAGAAAGTTTTTGCGAGATCCACTCCCGTACCGCCACGTAGGTAGATTCACTCACACGCCACCACACAAGACGCTATGCATCGATTTTAGTACGTATATGTATATAGACAGATAGATTACATATCAAAACACAGGGAAACTCCAAGTAAGATTAGTCCAATGGTCCACGATTCCCATTATAACAAGTCTCTCTTTTATTATTTTTATTATTTAAATGCCCGGCGTTTATCTTTTTCCCATCCAATTGAGTTTGGCATGACTATGACTATGGCCCCGACAACGTGAACATTGTGTCAAATTCCCAACACTCTACGTATCACCTTTTTCATATTTAATTTTGTTAAATTATATAATCTCCCTTTATAAAAGTTCTAAATCTCCCCATAAATACTTAGTTTATACACAACTAACAAGGCTTTGAATTTTATATATACGTTTGATCACTCACTCATGAGTCCTATGATTACAAATTTACAATTCATTTTTAGTTACATATATAATATACTGTATAATATAGTAGGGAGATTTCCTCCCACTTGATAGTCAAATTTAGTCAAATCTTTTGTACCAATATGAAATATTTTAGTCATTTAATTTTAATAAGACCAATATAAATTTATAATCGAGAGCTTTAATTGATATTTTTATCTATAAAAAAAAAACTGAAAACCCCATTTGTTATATTTTTTTTTCTTCCAGATTTCACATATTTTAATCGACTATTAAAATAAAATAAAGAAATTCGTCGTTGATTTGTCAAAATTCAGAGATCATTTTCTTTTCATAAATGTAAAATTGACTGTTAACTCCCCGCCGTTTGCGGCCTTGTAAAGTGGAAGCCGATATCTCCAATTCTCATCCAAAATCCCCAAATCACCTCCACCCCAAAACCCCAATCAATGGCTCCCATCCAAATCCGCCGGGCGATCTCCCTCGTCAAGGACAAGACCAGCATCGGCATCGCCAAGGCAGCGGGGAGCGCCGACGGTGCCCTCGAAGCTCTCATCGTGAAGGCTACCAGCCACGACGCCGGCGCCGCGCCGGCGGAGAAGCACCTGGACGAGATCGTCGCGCGCACCTATATCTCCAAGCCGCGCGCATACTCCTGCGTGATCTCCATCTCAAAGCGCCTCGAGCGGACTCGAGATTGGGCCGTGGCTCTCAAGGTTCTGATCGTCGTTCACAGGCTGCTTGTCCATGGCGGGAAGGCCGTAAGAGATGAAATTGAGTACGCCAGCTGTGGCCGGTTCGGCGGATTGCTCGATCTGTCGGGGTTTAGAGACGAGGCACACTCGGATTCGTGGGATTACTCGGAGTTCGTGAGGAGCTACGCTATGTACCTCGGCGAAAAGGTCCGATTTCTAGCGGAAGAGGAGGAATTGATCAAAGAGGATGACGGACCGAGAGGGTTTCGGAGGGTAAAGAGGTTGCAAGGGTTACTTGATCGGGTTCTTAGGTGTAGGCCTTCGGGCGTAGCTAGATCGAATCCAATTGTGATCGCAGCTGCTTATATGGTTGCAACTGATAGTTTCGATGTCTATGGCGATCTTTGCGAGGGGCTATCGGGGATCGTAGACGGTTTCTCTGAGCTAGGGTTTGAGAGCTCTGCAGTGGCTCTCGAATTGTATGTCAAGGCAAAGTCGCAGATCGATGAGCTGTTCGAGTATTACAGGATGTGCAGGGATGTAGTTGGGAGTTCGATTAGCTATCCAGAGGTGCATAGGATCGGTGATGATCTGATCAAATCACTCGAGGAGTTCCTCAAGGCGAAATTGAGTGTGTCAAACGGCGAATCAGAGGTTTCAGGGGAGACAAAGGAGAGCATATTGATGCTTCCTCCACCAGCCATGGATGAGATTGAGACTGAGATTGCATCAGTGGTGACAAGAGACTTGATTGACTTGGAGGAGGAGGAGGAGAAAATCAATGACATGGCTTTGACTCTCATCTCGGACTCATCGGCCTCTGATCAATCCAGCAGAGCCTGCGAAGATTGGGAGTTGGCGTTGGTTGAATCCGCGAGTGATTTAGCGAGGCAAAGGGAAGAGTACTGGAGTGGCAGGTTTGATCAGGCAGCGGTAGACAGCATGATGCTGCTAATGCCGGTGCCTAGACCCATGCCGGTTTGGAATAATGCAGTGCAAGTTAAGGCATTGCCGGGTCCTGATGCAGGGGTTGGTGAGGATCCTTTCGCGGCTTCTCTTGCAGTGCCGCCTCCTTCGTATGTGCAGATGGCCGACATGGAGAGGAAGCAGCGGCCATGGAGGCAATACGGAAGCGTTGGAAGCATTACAGAGTTAGGGATGATGGATCAGAACAACATGATCAGGAGGCCAGAGGCTTTATACTACTATAGTTAAACTAGCAAGTTAGAACTAGCAAAGCATTCATTGTCATGAGTTGATCCAAAGGAAAAACCTAATTTATGTATTTTTGGAGAATACCCATAAAACTGGAATGTAAATCAAACATCAAAATTTGTCATGGTAGACATAGTTTCATAAAATTAATTTTTCATGGTATGATATAGGTTGGGGATGCACTCACATAAGATGGGGGAACTAATTGATATTTGGTTATATATTTGCTAGGAAAACGCACTATGTTAAATGATTTTTTAATATTGATATTGAAATTTGAGATGTAAATAAAAATATAGATTGCATCATTATAAATATGTTATGCTATCATATTTGTTTTTCCCAAAGTAAACTGAATTCATTCAGTATAACAATATGCTAATTTTTATTAATATTTTATTTAATTTTATAAAATTAATTATTTATATTATTATGATTTTATTTTTAAAAAATCGCACAATGGGGTAAGGACTGTACCAGTACGATCTTTTAACTCCAGTGCCGGATCGAACTAAACAAAAAATCCATTTTACCAAACATATAGCAAGTGAGTTAATAATAACACGAATAACAAATTATAATAGCTACTTGGATCCGAGTTAACCTTCTTAACTCTAATAGCTTCAATTGTCTTATTATGTGGAATGAGGTTTTTGTAGAAGCTATTTGGAGGCTCTAGAAATGGCGAAATGTGTTTGTTTTCAAGAAGGATGTTTGCCACGGGAGTAGGAGTAGATACATTATCGCTCAAACTGAGGAGTACAAAAGGAGTTGGAACAAGCACACGAAGTAGGTGGAGACTGGGAGCATGAGGGAGGACATGGTGTAATAGAAGAGAGACTTGCAGCTGGGTGGGTGAAGATTAACACAGATGCTGCCGTTCGTAGAGCCATGCCACTGTGGTCGGAGTTATTAGGAATAATGTCAGGGAGTGGCATCGAGGATTTGCCATGAACATTGGGCCTCCTTACACTGTGCCCATAGCCGAGTTGTGTGTGTGGTGGGGGGGGGGGGTACAAGGTCTAATGCTAGCCTGGAATGGAGGCTATAGAAATGTGATTCTGGAAGCAGATTCACAACTGGTAGTGTCCATGCTAGGCAAATTGGTCCCGAGATGCCACCTGATGGCCAGCTCGTTAGATTTAAAAGCTTAATAAAAAAAAAACTGGAATATCCGGATTCGACATGTATTCTACGAAGCGAATCGCGTTGCAGATCATCTTCCTAGGTTAGCGTATTCTTATAACATTGGTTTTCCCGTATTGTTTGACCAACCTAAAGGTATTTTACCTTTTCTGCAAGATGATATCAGGGGTCAGACTATTCCCGTTTGCAAAAAAAAAAATAAAAATTATAATACATTCACATTGTAGATATAACAATAACTAGTACTTTTCCCGTACCTTGTACGGGTGAATATTTTTATAGAAATTTACCGCTTTAGTTCTTCCTCATACTATGAGTATATTTCATTTCATTGAAATTGTTGTCATGATATCAATTGCATTTAAATAAAAAAGAAGTTACATCTCTCAAATTGGAAACTTCTTCTTGATTGATGCCCTAAGAGTCTAAGACGCATTACACAGTGCACACTTGTAATTAAAGGGGTGTGTGTCATCTTTATAATCGTTGATCTTTTTAGTTTTCCCTTTAGACTTTTCCTCATTTACAGGACTATAAAAATGAGAGCATAATCATCAACCAAACACTCCTAAGCTAAGGTTTGAGTAAGCAATCTTAATTTTTTTAATAAAAAAATCACTACATATTAAATTACTTAGGAAAATAAAATGCCCCCGTTGTGCATAAATAGTCAAAAGAGAAGAGCAATGAACATTGCATGCACATAGCCAATAGAGAATACATTTACACATATCAAACACCAAATGCCTCCTTTTTAGGCCTTTCGGGCTAGCTAGTAACCTTACCAATAATATATATGTTATGTTACAAACATGGTTGTTTTGCAAGATCTTGGTTTATCCTTGGTTGACTCCTCTACTTAATTCGCAGGTCATCACCTCTCTATCTTTCGAACCCACCTCGCCGAGCTTAACGCCCTTTGGACTTTTTTACAAATCAATCATTACATTATGGATGTCACTCAAAAAGAAAAAAAAAAAAGGGTAGTCATCAATCAACAAATGAATCAGCTTTATAGAATGTCCATCATCCACAACTTGATAAAAACTTATGTTTTTTTTTTACTAAATATATGTGGTTGTTAGGACCCCAAGGTCTGATAGGAGGGTGAGCTATGGAGCTCGGTAATGGAAGAATTAGAATAAGGAGGAAGAGAATGAGAGTTCAAAGAGAAGAGAGGAAGAAGATATGAGTGTTTTGTAATTCATTCATAATCATTATCGGTGCAACCGAGAGGCTCTTATAAGCCTTGTATAGGCTTAGCCCCGTATACAATGGATCTTAGCTCACTTATCTCTAACCCAATCCATACACATATATCCTAACAAAACACCCTCCCTCGTAAAGTTTTGTCTACAAAGCTTTGTTTACAATTTAAAAAAAAATACTACAAACTCAAAATAAAATCAGTTTGACAATGTCTTCCATCCTTACTTAACTGTTGGAAGAAGGCAAGTTGACCCTTACTTAAGTCTTCATGTCCTGCTTCATCAATTCACCCTTACTTAACTGTTGAAAAAAGGCAAGTTGACCCAATTTCCATAATTGTTTGCTAGCCTTTGCCGTTATCCATTCTCCTAAAATAGTTAGCCTGACAATGTCCCTAGTTGTACATGCTTGCAATATCACGTCCAACCGTATGAGAGCCATTTAGCTTGAGCAAAATCGGCAACAATTATCTAATATCACAAGCCAATTGGCGGTGATGAATTGGTAAACCCTTGACTATTTTGCCCCAAGTTATCCTACCTTATATGAAAATGCTCCAATATCACAAACAAAATCCATTAATACTTCCCAATACCAACATCTATTCAATAACTGCTCTTGTAAACTTGCCCTAATCTCTTGAAGTATCACTTCCTGTCACTTTCTTTTTTATAATGAAAATCAACGACAACAACTATAGAAAGCACTTCCCATGACAACTTAGCTAGGCAACTATATATAAAAAATTAGACCATCTTCATGACAACGTCAAGCATTTTAGGCAATAAAAATCAGTATGAAGACCTAAGGTTGCTTCCCTCATCTTTCCAACAAAGTGAATCCAAGAATTGAAGATTGTCATCATATTATTTCCGATGAAATATTAGTTGAAACCTTCCTAACTCTCAACAAAACCATAACATCAACATTAACAACTTTTATTTATAGCTTCTGACCTCCTGCATCAAAGACAAAATTCCTTACTAAAATCAATTGTCCATCAATAGCTCGACAGTCAGCACCACAATCAACGAACTAATTCCAACCCAGCATTCCACATGGATCAAACATCCATGTTTCAACCCTTTCCATGTATGCACCAATGAGTTTAAGAGCACCATAAAATTCAACATGTTGCCTATCATATTACTTAAACTCGTTACATATTACTAAAACTAATTGTTTTGAATGCAGATTGGTTAATATGGGTGCAGTGAAATATATCATGGTTGTAAAAAAATCTTGACACATAACTTTAATTTTTCACCCTGAAAAATGACAACAGCTTGTCAAAAGCTGATGATTTTTATTAAATTTATGTGGTAAACAACATACAATGGTCAAAGTTGTAGACCACAAACACACCCCTAACATATTACTTAAATTAATTGATTGAAATGCAGGTTGTTTCATAGGGGTACAATGAAATATTTCATGGTTGTGAAACAATCATAACATGAACCTTTAATTTTTCATTGTGAAAAATGATCTAGTCTTGACAAAAGTTGATTTTTTTTTATTAAATATATGTGGTGAAAAACATAATAAATCATATGATGCCAACCAAGCTCGATTTCGAGTTCCTAGTCATTTCAAATTAGTTTTATAGCATTCATCAGAAACAATCCACAAAACTAACTTTGAATGACTTGGAACTTGAAATCATGCATAAAACTCGTCTAATATTCTTATTGTCAAGAGATTGAGATAGGTTTGAAGCTGATAATGTACTTATGTACTCAGTAGATATATATATATATATATATATATATATATATATATATATATATATATATATATATATATATATATATATATATATATATATATATATATATATATGAATGAATTCATCAAGCGAACAAAGATGAAGATAGAAGAAACATTCAATATACCTTACCATGTCCGGATGATCTTCACTTCCAAGCATCAAAAGAAAAGCAATTATAAAATAGAAGGACATGAACTCTTTTGAACATGCGAATAGCTTCATTTCCAAAATATCATTATGCCAAGTTTATCATTATTACTGATACATACTAAAAGCCAAAATTTCATTTATAGAAAAAAACGATTTCAACCAAAGGAGACCGCATCTTATCATGAAATGAAATTGTATCCTCACCTCTACCGGAATCGCAATGAGGGTCATGGAGATTGCACCTCAGACTTGTCTACGATATCGTTATCTGGATACCAAAAATCCATAAAAGGATAAGTGAATTGGTAATATTATGTAGAATTCGAAAGATGGGTAAAATGAGAACATGAGCAAAAAACTTACTTGTTGCCAAAAATTATCTTTGCCCGACTTACTTTTTTGACATATTTTCTAGAAATGACAAAGGAAAACAAAAGTTGCCCTCATCTAGGATTTCTAATATAAGTCATGCATCAAAATAGAGAAAATATAAGTAATACCTTAAAATATAAATCAGAATTGTTAGAAATATTGAACTCACAAATAACTTAATTATACTCCAGGGCTGCTAGAAATTTAAGAACTACATCAAAATAGAGAAATTCATGGAGTATGATCAAGGCCTTACATATAATATATCTCTGAATAAAGTTTGGCAATTCAGGCTCCATGCAAAATATAAGCTAATATAAATTTCAGTGTAATTAAATATTCCGAACAACCACAAGAGATCAGGGAGAAGTCTAGGATAATCACATTTTTGACATTAGTAACCCCCTAAAATAGTAACCCCTAAAATTTGATGAAATCAACACAAAAGAACAATACCCATCGGATTCGCAACTAATTGGACACCATTAATTCACAAACCGCCTTAATAGATCTGATCAGAACTACGACTTGATTACTCTAGGGGATTCATTGTAAAGAAATCACTAATATGAGAAAACGTTATAGGCTCAAATCCAAAATAACCCTATTTTTCAACCCAATCAAACACCAAACTTTAGCTCTATCGATGGTTTAGGAATCTAGCTATGAGCGTAATTTCTTATTTTGTGAAAAGATGGACATGTGGCTCAATTTTTACTGAAGACATCGCTTCTAAATTAATAAGTATTATGAGTGGATTAACTTCATTTTTATTCAATATTCAAAACTGCATTTCATGGCCATGAAATATTTCAAACCGTTGTTGTGAAACCCGCTGGAGTAAAATTATAGATTCATTTTTGTGATGGTTTTAAGGTGTTGCGTGTTACCATGGAGTCCAAACATTCCAAAGTTAACCTCCATTTGACGATTTCTTTTCAGATGTTTATATAACTAACTTCATTTTTATTCAATATTCAAAACTGATGGAGAAAACAAATTGAATTTGATTTCTCCATCAAATTGAAGGTTGTGAAACAAAAAATTAAATAGTGACACAACATAGAAAGTAAAAGAAATGGGAATTGGATTTGCATAAATAACCTAATTGAGAAAGAATAATCAACCCAAAGTATATATAAATGAATTGAATTTGCATATACGCAGATTTTCCACACAAAGCACATGATAAGTCACTGAGATCTTTGAGTCTATACCAGATTCATTAATCATTCGTTTTAAAATCTTTACCTCAACATCCATGCAGATTGACCTATTTGCTAAAGGATTAGATATTTGCTTCTCTATAGTACAATCACAACACTTGAGAATGTTGTTATAAGAACAGGAGGTACAAATCTGATCAACTCTAAACAGCGGGTTCCAAAGCACAAGAACAGGAGGTTCCAAAGCACAAGGAAGCTTACCGTGTTTACCGATGCAATTAACTCTGCTTGAGACTGGAATCACCCCACCATCTCCATTAGATCAAGAATCCTTTGAATTGTGTGATTGATCTGAATAACATAAACCTTGTATTGAAAAAGAAGCCTTTTGGGTGCCAGCAACCAGTTTTGCTGCTAACAATTTGTAGAGGTGTTATGGTGCCTGAAGAAATTGTAGCTCATAGAGAATGCTTAAAGGGAAAAAAATGTGACAAATATATCATAGTGAACAACTACTAAATATCAAGAAACAATTGCAATAAAAATGAAATGTTAGATGACAATACTTGTATAATTATACATTCATTCAGTTTAAACCAGATAAGTTACAAAGATTAAATCTAGAATTTTTACCTAGAGCTGCTCTAAATAACCAACCATCCATCACAGATTCACGATGCAGGACTCCTCTATAATATACATCTTCACCCTTTTTTTAATATTATTAAAGAAGAAAAGTTTGAAGTTAAAAATATGCTCGCAAAGTGGTTAGGGGAAATAAAGCTTCCTAAATCCAGAAGCTAACCTCCTTCTACGTAGGCAATTGGCAAGCTCTGCTCTAAAAATCAAAATAATGGCCATGTGAACTCCTCAAATGGTGCCTGCTCAAAATTTTACAATGAAAATGCATTCAGGATGATAAATCTTGGTGATTGACTGATTGCATATCTATCAACAAAGGTCTCCATCATTCTAAACGGGCTCTCATGACATCCCTTATAAAATAAGATGAACAAAATCAAAAGAAAATCAGTCTACATAGTAGGGTTAATGAACTCGTTTATGATAGCGGATCATTAACACCACAACCCCTTCAATTAATCCATTCAAACAAAAGTTCTCAACCTAACGAACATAGACAATCACCAAGAAAACAAAAAACCCTAAAATTGAACTAAATTTTTGCTTTAACATAATCGACTCAAGAACCAAAAATAAAGAAACCTCAATTACAAAACCTAATTGTCAAGAATAAAGTCTCAAACTTTAAATTGAAAGGAAAAATTCAGCATCTAAGTATCTAAACATCTAGGAAAAATTCAGTATCTAAGCAAAGGAAAGCGAGATAAGACTCATCGGATTCATGGGTTTGTGTTCCTCCCACAAGCATAAAAATTGATCCCATCAACTGTTAATTGGCACACTAATAACTTTAAATAACAAAAATTTGGCATTTTATCGAACACCTTGCAGGCAAAATAAAACGAACATGATTCCAATTCCAAACATGCCTAACTTGACATTCCAAACATGAGACCAACCATGTAAGAACTTGCCAATCATCTTCCACCTTGATCAACCTCTATTGCTTATATCGAAGATCGGGAACCTCTGTGAGGGCTCATCGATAGGCAAAAAACTCTCTTTTTTGAGCAATAAAAAACTATCTCTGAATGAACCACCAACCACAGCACCCAATTTCCCCTCCACCCACACCTGACCCCTCAACCCGTGCGATTTGGTTCGTAAATGCAAAGGACGAAGAGGAGGAAGAAGGGTTAGCTCAGTTACCGAAGGAAGAAGTCGGCCACCACAAGCGTCTGATCTGAAAACATGAATCAAAAACAAAATCGAAACCCTCGATTTATCAAACAAAGGCGTCTCTAAGGGATGGAGAATTGAAACAATCGAAAGCAAGTGCGGAATTGAACTCACCGTGTACCTTGTCCTGGATGCTCAATCGGAAACCAAAACATCGACGGTGATCTCTACCTTGCCGGATCTGCTCGATCCCGTTCCTGAGTTGCAAAGGGAAACACAAAGATCGTGAGAGAGAGACGGCCAAAGAGATCCGAAAGAACAGAAAAAAAAAATAAAAAAGAAAAATATCTAGAGCTCCATTGGATAGGCTATCTATCCTCTAAAGCACTCATAAGATATAGGAGGATAATTGAAAGGGAAGAGAAGAGAAGTAGAGAACGTGGGCAAGGAAAGAGTTAAATTTTTTCAGCAGTTGAAGGAGAGAACGTGGGGAGAAACTGCAAATTAGGGTTTCTTAGTTTGCTCAGGAAAGGACACGTGGTGCATTTTTTTACAAAGACTCTGCTTCTAATTTAATAAGTATAATGGTGGGATAATGATTGGGTCTAATTGGGCCATAATGAAACCTACAAAACAGAACAACAAATCAAATGAATTTGGGCCAAAATGCAGAGAATTCAAAATGAGGCAAGTTGGCAAGTAAGCAGTAGCGGAATGTGGTGGCCGGTTCCGCTACTTCGAACCCCGAAATGACCGCTCTTTATTTACCAATTCAAGGAATGTGGTGGCGAAATCATTCTGAAATAGTTCAATCGGAAAGAATTTTAAGGGTAGTACCCAAAGTTTCTCGGTTCAAATCTGGATGACCGCTCGTTTGGCGATGCAATTCGCCAATTCAGGTCTGGATACGTCGTGGATGGTTGCGGCGCCGCCCGTCATCCTCACCATTGGGGATACTCTCTCAGCTCGCCTTCAGCCTGTCCATGGACACTTTTACCTCGGTACCTGTGGGACTCGTTTTCGCTATTTGCCACAAGTGGATAATCTCCATTCTTGTTGTCGTGAACATTGCACTGAAGGTGTTTAATTTCCATGAGATATGGGCCGACGATGACAAGATCAACCCTTCCCCGTCCCCCTCCTCAGCTTCCCCAATGGGTCAGAGACGCTGAGATTGGTGAGACCATTCCTCCAATCAAAATCATAACTCCCAAGCAACCACAACGGTAGCGGGAAAAAGAAGAAACCATTCTCAAAGGGCGATTAGATCTATCTCCAATCAAAAGCAGAACTTCAGGCAGTCACAACAGTAATGGAAAACAACCAGAGGTTTGGCTTTCTTATTCTCATTTCGGATTGTTATAACTTATATATGAACTGAGTAGCTTGACTCACCTCGTATTCGACTCGATGAAAACTCGACTCGAGCTCGTTCCTTTACTAAATAACTCAAGTTTGAGCACAAATTTAAGTTTAGTCGAATATAAACAAACAATACTCAACTATTCAAGTCAAATTTGACTTCTTGGGAATTCTAATTCTTACAAAATGAAGGAATTTTACTTACCTAGTAGCAAACTTCATTTTAAAATTCATAGGAATTGCAATTCATAGAAATTGAATTCATAGAAATTGAATTCATGAGAAGTAACTCTTCCTACATTCAACCAACCAAACAAGGCTTATGTTGATTGAAAGTAAAATTGTAAAATCAAACATCTGGTACATAATTTCATAAAATTTTGACATTACATGATATAAGTAGCAACTAATCGGGTCGGTCGGGGTTCCAAGCTCTACTTATGATACAACACAACACAACAAAACACAATAGACAACACTGAACACAGATACATATAGGGAGATAGATGCATAAGCACAACTCAATATAGCATACACACAACGACGAAGCACAAGGATAGAAACCAATGCTCCAGAAGAGAGCGGTAGAGGGAGTAGTCTCCCCTAACATGACCACGACGACACACACACCGTCAAGTTCACCACCCGATTCGCAATCTCTGCACATATAAATAGTGCTGTATTAGCAAGTATTAGAAAGAATCATCCTAAACTGACAATGCAGCTACTCATGCCCACAAAGACAGGTTCTCGCAACACGATCATCTAAGAAGATGAAGACTAATGTGGTTATATGACACAAATGCGGTTAAAGAGAGAGAGAGAGACTTACAATAAGGAGTGATGTGCCAGCGCTGATTATCGCCCTTCCCCGGCTCCCAAAGCACTACAGTCGTGCCATCGTGCACCCCTCCGTGTTTCTTATCACCATTGAAGGCATCAAACACCAAGCGGGTGTTGTTAACCATCCTGATTTGCCTGTAGTCACCGCCCAAGTCCTTGCCCATTGTCCATAGGATCGACTCATCAAGAACATCGGGGTTGTATGCAATCAGTTGCACCTACACAAGCATAAGCTCATTCACCAGACAAACTGTTAAAATTTGGCAAGCTGCAAGCATCAAGGAATCAAAAACCAGTAGCAATACAGAACCAAATCCTGGAAGATCAAACATGTTAAGCCACGAAGAATCTGCGAAATCCTCTCTGATTGAACTAAATGAGCTAGTTTGAGGCTTTGAGCAACTTAATTGAATTCGAAATCCGATTGAGAAGCACATAGACAAGCAATTTGTAGAGAGGAGAGGAGTGGACTTACAGGGTGAGTGGCACCAATGGAGTGCTTCAAGGCCTGACCAGTGGCTTTGTTAACCAAAGCAAATGAGGGGTATCGATCCTGATCCTTCACCTTTGTGCTGTATCTCTCATCTTTCACCCAGTGCTTCCATTTTTCAACACCATCATCAATCATCAGATCAAAATTGAATTGTTCAAATACCATCCATGATCAGATCAAAGATCAAGATAAAATTTTTAAGTCGAAAAAATTGGGGGTTTTAGTGAAGTCGATCTAAAGATGCAAACTAGAACCCTAAAAATCCGAAATTGAAAGAAATTGCAGACCTGAGCAGGATCATTGGGATCGGAGCGACCGAGGATGACCTTGCCATCGCGAATGGCGAGCATGTGATTGGTATCGGCCTGGCAGTAGACCTTAACCGATGGCTTGCTGGAGAGGTCAGGGCCGGAGCCGCCCTCGCTCTGGTGGCCGTGGCCGTGGATGTGGCTCTCGACGAAAGCAGGCATGTGAGGCCGGAAACGGTGGCGCTCCTCGCTGCCATCGACCGGTTCGTCGGAGACATGATGCGCGGCCTCCTGGTGCTGGTGGGGGTAGCCGTGCGACGAATCCGGAGGAGGAGCGTAGTGAGATCCAGAGCTCTGGTAGCCGCCGGACGCGTACTCCGGCGGGCGAAAGGGCGGTGGCTGGTTCTCGTAGGAGGCGAACGACGGTGGCGGAGGGGGAGGCTGGTCGTCGTAGGAGGAGAAGCGAGGGGGAGGGGGAGGGCGGTCATCGTAGGAAGGGAAGTCGGGGCGGAATGAAGGAGGAGGGAAGGGCGGGGGAGGCTGATCGCCGTCGAATTCGTCGGAGTGGCGTTGGTGGTGATGGTGGGGGTGGCCGTACCGGTCAGCCATGGTTGACAGGTGGTTACTTCACTTGGTTGATCGAGAGAGAGAGAGAGAGCAAGGGTTGTGCTAAATCGAGGGAGATTAAATCATTGAGGGATGGTGGTGGGGATCGCCATGGATGGACATGGCAGAGTATCGAATCGAATACTTTATTAAGCGTATATCTTCTGTTTCAGGAGGTGGCAATCAGGCGGTCACATCCAATTCGAAGTGAGTCAATTTTTATTATCAATCTCTGATTAGAATGGATTTTAATTAGGGAGTATATAATGCACGTTAGTAATTATAATTATAATTACAAATACTTAAAAAATAGAGTATTTGATTAATATAATTGATAATGTATTTAAAATAATATTAATTTCAGAAAAAATATATATTATAAATTGTATTAATAAAATATTTTTACTAGTATAAAGTTTATAATTATATTATAAATTTAACGTAATTTTTTGACATATTTTACAATATATTTTATTTAAATTTTATGTTACTTTAAACATATTATAAAATAGTTTAACTTTTTTTTTTGGTACTGATAAAATAGTTTAACTAAATACTATTCAAGTGCTTATACACAAAGGCGGATCCAAACGGGGCATGTGGGGACATGTGCCCCCACCCTCATTCGACGAACCCCATATATGTATTCTCCTCGTCGATAACTTCGTTTTGATATATAATACGCATTAATCCGATATCTGAGTAAAAAGTTATGAATGTTTAAAAATTAAATGTATATTAATCATTTTAAATCTTCTGTAAATAACCCACAATGCTTTTATATTTTATTTATATTCACATTCTTACACTATAATTTGTCTTGAGATCTTTGAAATGAGATTTTATATTACCCGTTTCGACAATTAGGTAAGAAATCACGAAAGTTTAAATAAAGGAAAATGACAGATTTTCTACTCTGCAAGATATTAATGTTTCTAAAAAAATGGTCGATGCAAGAATTCACAAAGCTTTTGATTTGATGTATCGTCTCATCGAATTGGTTTTAGTGTTGCCGGTTGCAAAAACTATAGTGGAAAAAGTTTTCGCTGCTATGGGTATTAGAAAGTCGGGGCTAGGTTGAAAAAAGTGTTTTCAAATGCATTGATAATGTTATTATATATTCAATATTTTTAGGGTATGAAAGCCCATAAAATTGATTTACCCCTTTGAGTTCAACTATTTCATTATAAAACTCTAATTAGCAATGAATTTTTTTTTGTAGTAGAGAACTCTTTTATTTTTTATCGTTATTTTGTAGTGTTAAAAACGTTATGTGTTGTACGAGTTTATATTATTCATTGTCGTTTATCACCGATGTGCCCCACCCTCTTCGGGTTAATTCAAACACAAAGCGTTCAGATAGAGTCGTTATCTTATCGGCCATACTCCCTCCGTTCAACAAAACTTGTCGTTTACTATTCATGCACGCTTTTTTAGAATGATAAAAACTATATAAAATATTCATTTTTTTTAAAATTTTTTTTAACAAGTTTGTACTTATTAATAATAACTACGAAATTGTTAAAAAAAATTATTTAAAAAGTCGATATTTTATATAGTTTTTAGCTCCTAAAAAGCGTGCATGAATAGTAAAATGTCATGTTTCGTTGAACGGAGAGAGTATTATTTTAGGCCATAAATGCATGAAAAAAAATCAATTCGTACTTGTATTCGATTGATTCAGAGGTTCAGTTTGTTTCGATGTTGCTTGATTTAATTGTAAATTGTAAATTTCAATCGATTGATTTTGATAGATTAGATAGTTCTTATATTGTATAGTGGGCTTTAAGGCTCAATACGTTTGTAACTTATATATATGTTTATCAATGAATGGAAACCTTCGAGGAGGACTTTACATCAATCTCGTGATCTTACATGGTATCACAACCTTTTCTTCCTCACGGAACCCTAATTTGATCATCCCGCCTCACCTCTCCTCTTACCGACATCGGCCTCGTTTCGCCGCTACCGGTCAACATCACCAGGTTATCCTCTTCCTCCGTCCTTCTTCCTCGCCGTCAGCCTCGCTGTCGCCTCACCACCAGATCCCGTCGCCTGTGCCCCTCCCGTCGGCCACCCCCTTCCTCTGCCTATCTACCTCCCGCCGCCGCTCCATCCCCTCGCGGTGTCCCAGATCCAGCCTTCCTCAATCGCCAGATCCAAGCCCCTTCTCCCTCTCGCTCTCGCCCTCCTTCGTCCTCGCTCACAGCCACCGTCGCCTACATTCCGGCTCCACCATCTCCGCGCACCTTCACCTCCCTGCCGAGCCCAATTCCCAGATCCGGCATAACCGTCGCAACCCCGGCAACCCTCAATTCCCAGATCCTCCCCCACCGACACTCCCTGCAGCCCTGCCTATTGAGATCGGCTGCGTTCGAAGTTCGTTTCTTTCTCCAAAAAAAATAATGTCTGACCTCACCTGCTGCACTCGCGGCCGCGGTCGCGGCATCGACGTCTGCAGCGGCCGCCGCATCACTTGCCACCCTCCTCCTTCGACCACCACCCCTCGATGGTCCCCGGTGCCTGGCTTCAACCCTCATGGGCTACACTCCGGCTCCCCTGCCTTGAGACATGCCGGTCCTCATGCCTATCTGACATCGTCTGTTCAAGGCTATGTTCCGCCGGCTGGGCATTACGCCTTCTCCTCTATGCAGCCGACGTCTTCAGACTCTTCTTGGTACATGGACACTGGTGCCACCTCCCACATGACGAACTCCTCAGGTAACCTCTCATCTATTTCTTTTAAGGGCCCTGCACACTCTATTATCGTCGGAAATGGTGGTCGCCTTGCTACTTCGGGGATTGGCCACACCAAATTATAGACCCCAACCCACCCACTACACCTCAACGATGTCCTCATTGCCCCAAAGATTGTCAAAAACCTTATTTATGTCCGTCGGTTCACTGCTGACAACAACGTTTCCCTTGCATTTGATTTCTATGGTTTCTCTGTGAACGATCTTTCTAGGGGGGTTATTCGCATAAGATGTAACAACACCGGGGAGCTCTACCCTGTCACACCACCTCATGCGTCCAGTCAGTCCTGCCCGGTCGCCCTCTCGGCATCGTCGTCCAGCCTGTGGCATGCACGCCTGGGCCATCCCAGTGCTGCCGTTCTAGATGTCCTCCGTTCCCAGAGTCTTGTCACATGTACTAAAGAACCACGCTCTGGCTTATGCTCTTCCTGCCAACTAGGCAAAGATGCTAGATTGTCGTTCCAACGGTCTTTGACCTCTACCTTTGCTCCCTTTGATATCATTCATAGTGACATTTGGACCTCTCCTGTGCCTAGCAAGGAGGGTCACAAGTACTACCTCTTGTTTCTTGATGATTATACTCATTACTTATGGGTCCTCCCGTTGCATTTCAAGTCCCAAGTGTTTCCTGTCTTTGTCAGATTCCATACCTACATCAAAACACAGTTTCACATATCCATCAAATGTTTCCAATGCAACAATGGTCGTGAATTTGACAACAAAGACTTTCACTCTTTCTTTGCCACAAATGGGATCTCCTTTCGGTTGTCTTGCCCCTATACCTCCCAGCAGAATGGAAAGGCTGAACGAATCATCAGAACCATAACCAACATGTAGCGCTATCTCCTCTTCCACGCATCTATTCCCCTTCCCTATTGGCCTCACGCCTTATCCACCACCTGTTATCTTCTAAACATTCTCCCATTTACCACCCTTCAACATCGCTGGCCAGGTCAGGCCCTCTATTACACTTTGCCTAGGTATGATCACCTTCGTACCTTCGCGTGCTTGTGCTTCCCAAACCAGTCCTCCACCGCCCCACACAAGCTTCACCCGCGCTCCACTCCTTGTGTCTTCCTAGGTTATCCGTCTGATCATCGCGGTTACCTCTGCCTCGATATCAAGACCCATAAGCTCATTGTGTCTCGTCATGTCACATTTGATGAGTCTCGTTTCCCCTTTGCTTCTCCTCCCCTCCCCTCTTCTACATCTCCTGTGTCTCAGTCTGAGACAGAGTCATCGTTCCCTCACTTCCTTCTTCCCAGAGCTCTCCCGGTGCTCCTGCCTCTCCCCCGCTGCCACCACCACCTCCCCCTCCCACCAGGCCACACACCTGCAGCGTCTCCGGTGTCTTCCGACCCCGTCAAATCGTCTCCATGATCACCACCCATCGTCCCGCCGTCCAAAACCTCCCATCCGATATGCCCACCCCTCCCCCGACTGTTATGCCGCGACCGCAGCAAGATGTTGTGGCCGCAACCCATCAAAACACCCCACCCTGACCAACGCCAAACCTACTGGCGGCCGCAGTGTCATGTCGCGGCCGCATCCATGCAATGCGCGGCGGGCTTGTTGCGCCCGCAGCAATACCCGCCTGTTAGATCATGAGATTGATTGTAATGTCCTCCTTGAGGGTTTCCATTCATTGATATAACATATATATAGGTTACAAGGTATTGGGCCTTAACAGGCTTTCAGCCCACTATACAATAGGAGACCTATGTAATCTATCAAACCCCCGCAGTCGAAACGGGAGGGGTCCGTACAGTGAGACTGGAACGAAAATCAATGACTAACTGTCTAGGTAAACCCTTGGTGAATATATCAGCGTACTGATAAGAGGACGGGACATGTAGAACGCGGACATGTCCAATGGCAACCTTGTCCCTGACGAAGTGGAGATCAAGCTCAATGTGCTTCGTGCGTTGATGTTGGACTGGGTTGCTAGCCAGGTAGACGGCGGAGACGTTGTCAGTGTAGACCAGAGTGGCCTTCTGTGAGGGGCATCGTAGCTCAAGCAGGAGATTGCGGAGCCAAGAGCACTCAGAGACAACGTTGGCAACACCCCTGTATTCGGCTTCAGCACTGGAGCGAGACACGACGGACTGACGCTTGGCTGACCAAGACACAAGAGTGTCATTGAGGAAGACACAGTAACCAGACGTGGAGCGACGTGTGTCTGGACAACCACCCCAATCCGCATCAGTGTACGCCACAAGATCAAGCTTAGAGGAAGGGGTGATGGTGGTGCCGAGCTCGAGGGTGCCGCTGATGTACCGAATGATCCGCTTCAGAGCCTGAAAATGAGGTTCCCTAGGGGCATGCATGAACAAGCAGATCTGCTGGACGGCGTAACTGATATCAGGCCTGGTGAAAGTGAGATACTGAAGAGCACCAGCGAGGCTCCTGTACAATGTTGGATCATCAACCAAAGGACCAGAATGAGCACTGAGCTTGTTGGATGTATCGACTGGGGTTGCGACGGGATTGCAGTTGACCATCTTAGCACGAGCAACAATCTCAGCAGCATACTTACTCTGTGAGAGAAACAGACCAGACGCATGCCGCTGAACGGCAACTCCCAAGAAGTAAGACAGCGGACCCAGATCAGACATGGCGAATTCCGCACTCAACCTCGAGATGATGGACATTCGAAGAGCATCAGAAGAGGCTGTGAGAATGATGTCGTCTACATAGAGCAGGAGGAAAGCCAAGTCCGAGCCTCTGCGATAGATGAACAGAGACGTATCCGATCGGCTGCCAGTGAAACCTAAGCGGAGCAGATGAGACGCAAACCGCTGGAACCATGCCCGTGGAGCCTGTTTCAGACCATACAGAGAGCGCTTGAGGAGACAGACATGCTGTGGACGTTCAGCATCAGCAAACCCCGGAGGCTGAAACATGTAAACCGTCTCATTCAGATGACCATGCAGAAAGGCGTTCTTGACATCCAGCTGATGGATGCCCCAGTTGCGCGACAGAGCCAGACTCAGGACCACTCGGATAGTGGCAGGCTTGACCACAGGGCTGAAGGTCTCATCACAATCAATACCGGCTTGTTGAGATCTACCGTTAACCACCAGACGGGCCTTGTAGCGCTCCAATGTCCCATCAGAGCGGAACTTGTGACGGAAGAGCCACATACAGCGAATGACGTTCGCCTCAGGAGGGCGAGGCACAAGAACCCAAGTACCATTCTTCGTAAGGGCCCTGTATTCGTCGAGCATAGCCGCCTGCCAATTCGGGTCTAGGAGGGCTGTTTTGTGGGAGGTGGGAATGGGGGAGAGGGAGGTCTGGGTGGAGGCAGAGGGTGAAAGGGAGTCGGGAAAGATGGGGGCAGGAGAGGCTAAGGACGCGGGCACGCCAGCAGGGGACGCGGGCGCGCCAGTTTGGGGCGCGGCAGCTCTGGGCGCGGGCGCGCCAGCTTTGGGCGCGGGCGCGCCAGCACGGGATGTGGGCGCGCGTAGGGGGGGCGTGGATGTTGGTGGAGGGGTTGTGGGGTGTATAGCGGGGTGATGGTTGGTGGTCATGGAGACGATCTGTCGGGGTTTGAAGACACCGGAGACGCTGCGGGTGTGAGGTCTGGTGGTGGGGGGTGGCGAGGGAGGTGGGGGAGGGGGAGACGCAGGAGCACCGGGAGAGCTCTGGGGAAGAATGAAGTGAGGAAATGGTGACTCAGACTCTGGCGACGACACAGGGGGTGTGGGAGACGCGAAGGGAAATCGCGACTCATCAAAGGTGACATGACGAGAGAGAATGATCCTGTGAGTCTTAATATCGAGGCAAATATAACCGCGATGATCAGACGGGTAGCCAAGAAAGACACAAGGGGTAGAGCGAGGGTGAAGCTTGTGGGGGGCGGTGGATGCTTGATTGGGAAAGCACAAGCAACCAAATGTACGAAGGTGATCATATATGGGCAAAGCGGAATACAGTGCCTGAAACGGTGAGCGATGGTTGAGGGTGGTGGAAGGGAGAATGTTGAGGAGGTAGCATGTGGTGGCCAAGGCGTAAGGCCAATAAGGGAGGGGAATGGATGCGTGGAAGAGAAGAGTGCGCATCATATTGGTGATGGTGCGGATGATTCATTCGGCTTTGCCATTTTGTTGCGAGGTGTAGGGGCAGGATAAGCGATAGGAGATCCCATTGGTATTAAAGAAAGTGTGAAAATCTTTATTGTCAAATTCACGGCCATTGTCGCATTGGAAACACTTGACAGAGGTGTGAAACTGTGTTTTAATGTAAGCATGGAATTTGGCAAAGATAGGGAACACTTGAGATTTAAAGTGCAAAGGGAAAACCCATAAGAAGTGTGTAAAATCATCCAGAAACAAAAGGTAATACTTATGACCCTCCTTGCTAGGCACATGAGATGTCCAAATATCACTATGAATAATATCAAAAGGTGCGAAAGTAGTGTTTAAAGAACGCTGAAACGGAAGTCTGGCGTGCTTGCCTAACTGACAAGACGAACATAAACCAGAGCGGTGCTCTTTATTACAAATGACAAGACTCTTAGAACGAAGTAAATCTAAAACTGCAGGACTGGGATGACCAAGACGAGCATGCCAAAGACTGGATGATGATGCCGAGAGGGCGACTGGACTTGACGGGCTGGATGGTGAAGGCGACGACACAGGATAGAGCTCCCCAGTGCTATTACATCTCAGGCGAGTAACCCCCGTAGTAAGATCCTTCACAGAGAAACCAAACGGATCAAACTCAAGAGAAACATCATTGTCAGTGGTAAACCGACGGACAGAGATAAGGTTTTTGACAAGTTTGGGGGCAATAAGGACATTGTTTAGGTGCAAAGGATTGGTAGGGGTTGGTAGTGTGGTGTGGCCAATGCCCGAAGTAGCAAGGCGACCACCGTTGCCAACGATAATAGAAGGAGCAGGACCCTTAAAAGAATGAGATGAGAGAGTACCTGAGGAGTTCGTCATATGAGAGGTAGCGCCAGTGTCCATGTACCAAGAGCCGTCAGGAGGTGTCAGCTGCATGGAAGAGAAGGCGTTGTGCACATCAGTCGGGTATGCCTGATCGGACGATGGACGGGGAGCAGGACCCAACAAGCCCTGCTGGCGGTTGGGATATGGGGCAGGTCCACGAAATGACGCACCGGGGTAGCCATAGGGCATCCAAGGAGGGTAGCCAGGGTTGGGGTACCAAGAGGGGTGGCGGTTATCATGTTGCTGCGGGCGCCAGGTGCTGCGGCCGCCGCGGCCTCTGCCACGGCCGCGGCCGCGCCCGCGCCCGCCGCTGCGGCCGCCGCCTCTAGGTCCTTGCTGATCGTTGGTGCGGCCAGGCTGGAGGGCGAGTTGCTCGATGATGTCACTGGATGAGACCAACGCCGTCTTGTCTTTGGCGGCGTCGGTTGTCTGACGGTGAAGGCGAGTCTCCTCCAGGATCAGTTGAGACCGGGTCTTCTCGAATGTAGGGAGAGGCTCTGTCTGCTGAATATGAGTAGCAGCAGCGTTGTATTCAGAAGGGAGACCAGAGAGAACCTGAAGAACCAGACGGGTGGCACTGGGTTTGGAGTCGACAGCGTCGAGCTGATCAGCCAGGGTCTTGATGTGCTGACAATAGGCAGATATCGACGGAAAGGAGGAAAGCTTGCAACTTGAGAATTCGTGCTCGAGATAGACAGCACGGGTGGACTTGTTGTCTTGAAAGAGATCCTGAAGTTTCTTCCAAGCTTTCAAGGCATTGTCTTTGGGGTCAAGGATAGTGGTCAATAGATCTTTGGAGATGGTGTTAAAGATCCATTGAAGAACAATGGTGTCAAGTTGAGCGAAGAGATCGTCGTCTTCGCTTATAGGGCGGTTAGCAGAGGAGTCAATGTGGTGGAGGACTTTATGAGCCTTAACATGGGTCGTGAAAAGGTGCGACCACATGGTGTAGGTACTGGACTCATGATCAAGAATGATAGGGATGCAATTTTTGATGTTGGAGATGGTTAGGGCGGAATGGTAGGCCGGCTTAATAGGGTCGGTAGGTTGTGGGTTAGCCATGGGGACGAGAAGGGAAGGCTAAGGGCGGCGTGCGGAAGTGCTAGCGAGGGAGAGACGCGAGGGCTGACGCGGCCGCGTTGGGATTGACGCGGGCGCGCTAGGGGGTGGCGCGGGCGCGCTAGAGAAGGAGGGGGCCGACGGGGAGAGAGAAGGAGGGGCGCCGACGGTGGGAGGGCGGCGGCGATGAGAGAGAAGGAGGGGGCCGACGGTGGGAGGGCGGCGGCGAGGAGAGATAGAAGGAGGTGGCGGCTAGGGTTAGAGAAAAAGAATTTAGGGTCTTTGGATCTTAGGTTGTGATACCATGCTGAAGTCCGTTAGGACTCGGGATCGGGGGTCGTGTGCACGTGTGCGCCCATGCGCATATAGCCTAGCACATAAGCCGAGCGGGGTTCCATCCTAAAACCAATTGGCATTAGGTGGGGTAGCCCACTAGGTTATATGCTAAGGCTTTATGTTTCTCATATTCAATGTGGGACATTTTGTCTCTTCACATTGTTTCTCATTCTCAACACGCCCCCGCAAGTGCAACTAGGGTCGTCTTTCGCCTCTAGTTGACACTTGGACATCGGGTCTAGCATCTCATTCTCTTTTTAGCTAGCCCAGGATCGAGAGTCGGGCCGTTTGGCTTTTCCGCTCTGATACCATGTTAGATCATGAGATTGATTGTAATGTCCTCCTTGAGGGTTTCCATTCATTGATATAACATATATATAGGTTACAAGGTATTGGGCCTTAACGGGCTTTCAGCCCACTATACAATAGGAGACCTATGTAATCTATCACCGCCGCCTCACCCCCCCCCCCATACCTAGGGATGGCAATGGGGCGGGGACTCCCCGATCCTCGCGGGGAATCCCCGCTGCGGGGACTCCCCGATCCCCGCGAGGAATCCCCGCTGCGGGGACGGGGATGGGGAAATTAAATGGGGACGGGGACGGGGATGGGGGTCAAAGTGATTCCCTGCGCGGGGACGGGGATAGTAGTCCCCAACCCGATCCCTGCCCCGCCCCGTCCCCGTTGGGGAACCCCGGGGGGGATCCCCGATGGGGAGTATGAAATCCCCGTTTTTATTTACATCTTACCTAATTTTAAATCATTTTGTTTTTATTTTTAAACTTTTACCTTATAATTTACATTTATGAGATATTATATGTAATATTTATATCATATTTTTTACATAACTTTAATAATATCTTATAGTTTTTTATTAAATGAGGGGAACCATAAGTTTTAAATGGGGAACCCGATGGGAAAACCCGCGGGTAATGTAATCGGGCATTCCCCGATGGGGACGGGGACCCGACGGGGATGGGGACGGGGGACATTTTTTATCCCCGAATGGGGACGGGGACGGAAACGGGGGGACTTTTTGTAAACGAGGACGGGGACGGGGAGGGTACTCCCCGCCCCGAACCCGCCCCGTTGCCATCCCTACCCATACCCCTGCGTCCGTCACTTCCGACTCCCCATCTCCCTTTGCCTCCTCTCCGACCTCCCTTTCCCCCATTCCCACCTCCCACAAAACAATCCTCCTCGACCCGAATTGGCAAGCGGCTATGCTCGACGAATACAGGGCCCTTACAAAGAATGGTACTTGGGTTCTCGTCCCTCGCCCTCCAGCGGCGAATGTCGTTCGTTGTATGTGGCTCTTCCGTCACAAAATCCGCTTTGATGGGACGTTGGAGCGCTACAAAGCACGTCTTGTGGTCAACGGTCGATCTCAGCAGGTAGGTATTGATTGTGATGAGACCTTCAGCCCCGTTGTCAAGCCTGCCACTATCCGATTGGTGTTGAGCTTATCTTTGTCACGCAATTGGGCCATTCATCAGCTGGATGTTAATAACGCTTTTCTGCATGGTCACCTGAATGAGACAGTCTACATGTTTCAGCCGCCGGGGTTTGCTGATGCTGATCGTCCCAAACAAGTCTGTCTCCTGATGCGCTCTTTGTATGTTCTGAAACAGGCTCCGCGAGCTTGGTTGCAGCGCTTTGCTTCTCATCTGCTCCGCTTGGGTTTCATTGGCAGCCGCTCGGATTCGTCCTTGTTCATCTATCGCAGAGGCTCAGACATGACATTTTTGTTACTGTTTGTCGACGACATCATTCTCATCTCCTCTTCTGATGCTCTTCGGACGGCGATTATTTCACAACTGAGTGTTGAGTTCGCCATGTCAGATTTGGGTCAGTTGTCTTACTTCTTGGGTGTTGCTGTTCAGCGGCATGCGTCTTGGCTATTTCTCTCACAAATTAAGTATGTTGCTGAGATTGTTGCTCGGGCTAATATGAGCAACTGCAATCCTGTCGCCACCCCTGTCGATACATCCAACAAGCTCGGCGCTCATTCTGGTCCTTTGGTTGATGATCCGACATTGTACAGGAGCCTTGCTGGTGCTCTTCAGTATCTCACCTTCACCAGACCTGATATCAGTTACACCGTTCAGCAGATCTGCTTGTTCATGCATGCACCCAGGGAACCCCACTTTCATGCTTTAAAGGGGATCATTCGGTACATTAGCGGCACACTCGACCTTGGCACCACGATCACTCCTTCCTCTAAGCTTGACCTTGTTGCTTACACTGATGCGGATTGGGGTGGTTGTCCTGACACGCGTCGCTCCACGTCTGGTTACTGTGTCTTCCTCAACGACACCCTTGTGTCGTGGTCGGCCAAGCGTCAGTATGCCGTGTCTCGCTCCAGCGCTGAGGCTGAATACAGGGGTGTCGCCAACGTTGTCTCCGAGTGCTCTTGGCTCCGCAATCTCCTTCTTGAGCTCTGTTGCCTTCTTCAGAAGGCCACTCTGGTCTACACTGACAACGTCTCCATCGTCTATCTGGCTAGCAACCCAGTTCAGCATCAACGCACGAAGCACATTGAGCTCGATCTCCACTTCGTCCGGGACAAGGTTGCCATTGAACATGTTCGTGTTCTACATGTCCCGTCCTCCTATCAATACGCTGATATATTCACCAAGGGTTTACCTCGCCAGTTGTTCATTGATTTTCGGTCCAGTCTCACTGTACGGACACCTCCCGTTTCGACTGCGGGGGTTTGATAGATTACATAGGTCTTATATTGTATAGTGGGCTTTAAGGCCCAATACCTTTGTAACCTATATATATATGTTTATCAATGAATGAAAACTCTCGATGAGGACTTTACATCAATCTCGTGATCTTACAGATTTAATTCAATCTTCCGATGGCATGTAGTTTGTATTATATGGATTTTTTTAAATATAAATGATAAGTTTTTTTTCCCCAAGATTATTCAGATTTATTGAAATTTATTTGGTATAAAAAGATAAATTTATTTCTAAATAAACCTCATGGTTTACATACAAGTTATTTTCATTTTGAAACTGCTATGGAAAACTCTGGCTGAGCCGGATAATGTTTGGGTGCAAATAATTAAATATAAATATCTTCGAGCAGATGACATTCTTCATTATAAGAAAAGTGGTGCCACCTCCTGACAATGGGCGAAACTTACAACTCTAATTGATAAATTCAAAAAGGGGCTTATTTGGTCGGTCGGCACTGGAACTGCTATCAAATTTTGGTCTGATAACTGGATTTCAACATTTTCTATTCAGTCTCGAGATGATTGCCCAAGAATTGATAACATCAATGATAAAGTCAGTGACTATATCCTCGGAGGAAAATGGTGGGAGGAGAAACTCTCTACTGTTCTCCCACACAACATTGTGGAGGAAATCCTTGACATCCCACTCCCAGTCTCAAATTTTGTGGATAGATTATACTGGTGGCCGGACCGAGAGGGCTGGTTCACTACGTCAAGCGCATATAAATTGGTTTCTGCCGAATCCTCAATTCCATTAGACAACAACTCCTGGATCTGGCATCTCGACATCCCCCTTAAGATAAAAAAATTTCTATGGAAAGTCTGTCAAAACGGTCTTCCCACGGCCGCTAGACTAGCCCAACGAGGGGTCCCTATCCCTCCTACATGTAACCTTTGTAATTGCCCAATGGAAGATGATACTCATCTTCTATTCGAATGTCCATACTCAAGGTCTCTCGCTCTTTTGCCGAGCCACATAAACTCTGCAATTGTCAGCCAAATCACCCTGTCAAGAGATATAAGCCCACTCATGTCATTCATTGGGTACAACCTACCAAAGGCTGCTCTTGGTAAACTTTCTTTAGCTTGGTGGACAACGTGGTATATTCGAAACCAACATGTGTTTAGGCAGACACCAATCCCCTCGAGGGACACCGCATTGAAGCTTATTACTACACATGAGAAAAACTGGAGTAACACTCACCAATATGACAATACACTAGATGATAACACCACCCCTCATTCACGAAGTGGCAGGCAACTCGTAAAGAGAAACAAAACCCGTCATATCAAGTGGCGCAAACCACCAAAAGGCACATTCAAACTCAACTTTGACGGTTCGTCTATTGATGATAACCGTAGTACCGCTGGAGTGGTTATCAGAGACTGGCAAGGACACCCAATACACATAGGCTATAAACAACTGGGTTTTAAAACCGCGCTTCAAGCAGAAGCACTGGCACTCAAACTTGGGGTACAAATGACCTTACAACTTCATATTGACAAAATCCATATTGAAGAAGATTCCAGCATAATTATTAACCATCTAAACAACAAGTCAAGATGCCCATGGGAAATCGAACTCATCTTGTCAGACGTACAATTTCTTCTATCAACTATGAGAGAAATTTCTTTCTTTCATATACCCCGTCTTGGCAATAGAGTGGCTGATAAGGTTGCACACCTTAGCCACTCTGTCAGGGATATTGATATTTGCAACAATTCCGGTCTTACAGACCTCATCCGCAAGGATGCTCTCGGGTAGAGCGTGCTCACCCGAATTTTTTCCTAATAAAAAAAAAAAAAATTATTTTCATTTTATAAATTTGAGTCGGTGATACGTAACTACTCCGTATACAACAAAATCGACGTGTTGTTCAGATTGCGCGCTACAGAAAGGGAGTGGGGCCTACCCACGAATGGGAGAAGGATAATTTGTGGGGGTGTTGTCGTGTTGAGCATCCACGTTCAAGTTTGGTGAATAAGATACGCTGCAAATGCAATCAAAGGGGACACTATTTTATTTTTAGTCCATCAAGGATCAAATTCGCTATTTTGTTTCTTGCACGATTAATTAATTTTAGACCATAAACAATGGTAGGTGTGGTGTGTACATCTAGTGAAGCATCCAAAATTTAAACAATAATGGAATCATATCTCAAGTAGCAAGTGTTCCAACTTCCAACTATGAGATTCAGCTTCATCCATCAATCTTTTGTTTTATTACACATATTTTGTCAATCTTCGTTTTTCTATGAAATGTATTAAACCCGAAATTGTGCCTTATGGATGTGCAAAAAACTAGCTCTTTGTTCGTCGTCTGGTTTCCCGACGAGGTCCCTGCATTGCCCGCAGAAGATTACATACAGACAGATTCGAGTGGCGAGCCGAAAGGCACTATTTTTGGGGCCACAACTGCACTATATCCTCGAAAAATTGCTCAAGAACTATCCTATAACATAGCCATTTGGGTCACAGAAAGGCTTAAGTAATCAGACAGCAAAGCTACAACCTGTACTGATAATTTAACCTTTCATCTAACAAAGAGGTGCCAAAAATTGATTTGGGATCAATGAGGGAATTCACCAATAAGTAGAAACTTGCAAAAAGGTTGTGTGGTGCCTGATTTCCCTCTTAATAAAATCTGTGGTATCTATGACTATACAAATCATTGGCTAATTCCAAAATTTGAATAATATAGGAATTTTGATACACTACATCACACTGCAGGCTCGACGTCTGCAGCAAAGAACACTTGTATTGACAAAACTGAGGTCACTTCTCTGATTGAATGTTTTGTATTGGGTTTTCTCCCCTTTGGTAGAGACGCTATTACTTTGACCTGTTTCGCAGAGTCTGATGGACCCGACTTTCGTCTGAAGGATGAAAGATTCAGGTTATTCTTTGAGTGATTCATCGGTCTGGGTTGCACCTCATTCTGTGTAGGGTACTGAGTCCATGCACAAATGCACCAGTGAACGTTGATATTGCCCAAACAATTCATCCACTGTAGAGACTTCTTCGCTATCTGGGCGCAAGCCTGGTAAGTTATCAAGCTTGTTATGGGTGGAAGACCCTGAACCTTCTTCCCCATCACCTGAATTTGTTTTGATACCTGCATGGATTTCCCGGCAAGCAGCAATGTACAAGGCTGCCGTGTCAGGCTGATGTGCCAGACGGAGTGCTGCCAGTGCCTCTTGAAAAGCACCAGCTGCTGTATACAACGTCAGTGCCCTACGACAGAAAATAGTTGCAGAGGGCTTGTTTAGATATTTGGAATAGGGAAGTGTATTTGGGAATTGAAACTGGCATATCCAAATATACGTCACATGGAGAAAAAACTACAAGTCCAACTTGGCAAGGAAATAGAGTGTAGTCCTACATGCTTATTGCCATGGCATAAGTCAAAAACTTGGAATGAGCATTTGGTGTAGTCCTACGTGCTTATTACCATTCCCGAATGGCTCACCGGAAAGGACTTGTGGGTAGTACCCATAGGTCCTCGGTTCGAACCCCGGAATGGCCGCTCTTTATTTACCAATTCAAGGAATATAAGAGGGAATGATCAATGGTGAATGGTTCAACTTAGGATCTGTTTAGCAAACATACTTGTGTGTTATCCTGTTATATGGTAGCTTATTTGGTTTAATAAATAACTAATGTGGAAATCGTTGCTGATACGGATACCTTACAACTGTTACAAGGCATGTATGCCAAACAGACCCTAAAGCATCTAACCTTACAACTGTTACAAGGCATGTATGCCAAACAGACCCTAAAGCATCTTTAATTAGAGTTAAAATATTCTCGCCCAAAAAATGAATCATCTTTTCATAATTTCATGTGCAAACTCATTCTCCACTTCCAGGCCCTCAGCGTCTACTATCTCCCTATATTCATTATTAGTTGATTTTATAAAACTTGCTTCTCTGAAATTATAACATTTTGGAAGCCTGATCAAGGAACACACTCATTTAAGCGTTAAGCATCAATCAGGTCGGCTTTATATTCGAAAATATTTATGCAAAAAATGAAATTCACACCACAAGAGACCTTAGATTCCAAATATAGGCAGGAGAGGAGGAACTTATGGAACAATCAACAGGAAAAGGAGTGTATTGAACATAGTTGGCAATATAATATAATATTATACCTCCAGATATCGTGTTCGTTGTACAGGACATGATCTGCCCATCTTTGCAAAACCCTGCACAAACACAACACTAAATGCCATTAAAGATCTCTAAACATGATCAAAATGATGAACAACTTCCCAGAGGAAGCACATATTGCATCATGTGATAGCAATCACCCATTTAGTTGTGCAAAAATTATTATATCATCATAGTTTCGGAAAAAGAAGACTAAAGAGAAAAGAAATCTAAGCAACTGATGATAACCAAGCTGGTGCCGGTAGTTTACTAATCCAACCTAGTACACCAAGTGATATGTACATGACTGACAGAAGAAAATACCGTGAGTACTGAGGACCAGTTAAATGCGTTGCAGCTAAAGTTGCAGCATCAGTCCAGCACCCAGCATCTTGAAGCTGCAGAAAATCAGGATAGCTGTGAGTCTATTAACAGCTACCATAGCAGATTAGCAGCTTATGATACTGATGTCAAAGTAGAAACTAGCCAACAATAACAACAATAATACTAGTACATCCCGCTCGTAGCAGGGTCTAAAACAAAATTTAAAAATGACAGGTTTCTAAGTTAACATGAGTGGAAGTTTGAATTTCAACTTTTGTATTAATAGCTCAATTCTAAAATAACTTGGAGAGAAGTAAAAACTTAATTGACTTAATTTTATATGAAAACTTCTAAAAGCAACCCATTGTCCCCTTAATTCTAAAGAATCTATACAATATAATAACCATACAATTTAAGTAGTCCCAATCCAAGTTGATATCAAAACTGATTCAAACTGACCGAGTGAACCCATTATAACCCGAAACCCAATGATTAATCTCTAGATCCAAATGATTACCAAATAAAAAACAGGTTTTACTCACTATGGTAAAGGGGAAAACTGCAATGTGAGCTTCTTTTATCTGACCCGAGAGTACAGAGCAAGCATTTCACTGTACCCTTAAATTTGGAAATGAGAAAATATGAACTTGCCTGTGAACATGCTTCCTGGAATTTTCCAACACCGCAAAGAAGATGGACTCCAGAAAGGGACTTGTCAGTCCTGACCATATTGGCTGCAACAACCTGATCATGATTACAGTTTATGTTAAATCTGGACCACATATATGGAGAAATAATGGGATGAAATTGTGCAGATCTTCATTGTATACCTTAACGGCGAGTTCATGGAGAGATGACGATACAGCGGAAGCAAGAGCAATTGCACGCAGGGCATTGACATAGAAGTATGAGCTCTCGGGCGGAGTGGAGAGCAACAAACTGACCGCAGCTTCTAAGTTTCCAACCGTTACGAGACTGATCATTCAAATTATATGGGATGATCAATAAGGAATTCTAAATCACAAGAGGCTCCCAGAAAAAATGCATAAAACATAAAGCCGTCTTATCATTAAATAAATCCTACAACTTCAACACAAACACACGTAATGCCACTGGTTCAACACAAGGTCAACAGGCATCAGGTCATAGAAAAATGAGATACTTTCGATGTTTCAGCGAGAACATTTAGAAGAGATAAATGAAACCCAATCCTTTCAACAACAAGAAGAGTCAATCATATAAACACCGTCTTTGGGATTTTTTGCTACTTCAATATTGGCTAGACAGGTTTAGATATAAATTGATCAAGACCATAAAACTTACTCGTGTATTTGGTTTTGGATAGCATCATCCCCCTCCAACTTTTCATGCCAAAGTATCCGTTCATGAGCTGTCTCCCACAACTCGCCTTGCTCGAAGGCCATCAATCTAAGGGGTCCAGGACTCTGCTAATCAATCACACAGAATAAATCCGGGCTCTGTTTCACATGAGATGCTATGATACAAATAAGGAATTTCCATCCCAAGTCTAAACCAAACTTGTTTGACTGAATGTCCTAAAATGTCCAAGACTTTTAACAGAAAGTGAAACTAGAAGATGAAGCGTTCCATGACTTACCAAAGTTTCTTTTTTGCCTAAACCTGGCAAGGCTTTTGATTCAATCTTAGTTACTTCTGACTCGTCAGTTTCAGGTGCAGGAGTTGGTGCAGCTGTTTGTGGAGACTTATTGAGACCCTTGAACACCAGATAATTAACAGCACGAGGCAGATTCAGCCAGAATATTGCTTCTGAAGGCTCACCAAAGACTATAGCAGCATAGGCAAGCCTCAATGCTAAGCCTTGATGAACTACTTTAGCATATAATCTTGCCCTCTCGTCATCAAGGATGCACACTAGAGCAATAAAATAAAAGGATAAGCAAAGGGGTTCAAGCAATTATATATGGAAAAGGAATTAGCAAGGATGCAGCACAGAAACCAAAGGAAGTTACCATCTTTTCGATAAGGCTCCATAACTTTAAGAAGCATTTCAGGCACTGCTGGATCGCCAACAGGTGGTGTGTCAATCATGTAATTACGAAGGTCTTCTGCTAACGAACTAACTCCAAGGACTTGTTGAGTCCTCCTATCAAGAGATGAACCACTTGTGTTGAACCAGGAGGGCTTTAAACCTAATTGCAAAATCATTCGCAGTGCCTAGAGATAACAACAAGGGATTTGGTAAGGTGCCCCCTGTGGAATGCCAGAACAATGTCTGGATCATTTAAAAGTCATATATTATACGGAGTAGTATACTCCGTAGTAGTTTTGTTAATACTGTAGTATCTAGTGCGCTATGTACGGAAAAGAACCTTCCTGTATTATCAGCATGTGGAAAAAGTATAATGTACTTGAGCGGAATAGACTGAAACAAAATAATCTTCTAACAAAGGAGTGTTTTGTGGGAAGTAAGTTTACCAAAGCATGTGGTGTAGGAAGCAATATTGGAACACATAGTGGCATTGGCCTGAATCTCTCTTTGACTGGCCCAGAAAATCCATATGAAAGTCTCCTGTCAGTGCTGGAAAAACAACAAACATAAATAAATGTTGAAAGCTGCACATGCAAACATGTAGAAGGATGGGGGGTAACAAAATGATGACAAGCTTCTTCAGCAGGCTAGTGACCAAATAACATCAAAGATGGATAATGCAAAATCCAGCAATTTCTAAAATACTATTGTTGAATCACAACTGTGAATGAAAATCTGAAAATTCTCTCACAGAAGAGGTGGCTTTATCCCCACTTCTTTTCTCTTAAGTTGCAAAAGAAGAAATATCAGAACACAAGGCCAGGAATGAGTTGCTTATTGCTTATCTTTCAAAAAATGAAGTTCAGAAAGGTCAGGAATTCAGATGGTGGAAGTTTTACAATGTCAGCATGGACAACATAACGAAGCTTAATAGGATCCTAATTCATGTAAACTTTTCAGCAGTGGCAACCAAATTTCCAAAGCCTAAACAGCAAGTGGCAGTTAACCAATTCCTTTGAGTGAGGTTTATATAACAACTTTCATCATTCAGGATAAAAGAAAAGAATGGAAATACATACATATTAACCTCAACAAGACGGAAACTACTATCAGCTCCAGCAAGGCACAAGACCAGAGGATCATTTCTATCATATCGGAGAGGCAACCAGTCAAGTTCCACCACAAGAGTCCCAGGGTATTTGGGCTGTAGAAAGGAATTAGCCAATGGATCTGATGAATCCTGTAAATTCAGAATATGCAATGATTAAAAGCAGATTAGACTTTTCTCTTCTCTTTTCCTTTTGTGCACATATGTTGATTATGGAATGATACCAACGCACCAGTACGATAATTTAGTACAGTTCAAAGACCACTTAGAAGGCAACAGAGAATTCTTATTGACTCCTTTAAACCATGACTACAAGGCAAAGCATAAATAAGAAAAACAGGGTATTAAAGCATTTGACGGGCAGTAGGTAGTATGCCTTCCCTCATGCAGTGACTTATATGCTTGTATTCTCCCCTAGTTTGTAATACCAATATGAAACTGGATGAGCTGATTTTGCAGATTTTTTAGACAGATTCAACATATGAAAGCTGAAACATCCTGATAAAAGCCAAAGAGCCACACTCACAAGATCGTATATAGAAAATGTATTATCATAAAACAATACAGCAATACGCCCCCGACTACGGTCCCCAACAACAACTGGCGAGAACTTGATTCTCCTGATTCCGTCTCTGTGAGTATTAAATGAGGAAGAGTAACCAGTAGTTACATCCCACCAGCGTATGTTTCCTGATCTGTCCCCCATAACCTGATAAATAGCATAATTAGTTCCACTAAGAGAAACACTAATATTTCAGCAGGAATACTGACAATATATTACACATACCACATGAGGAAGACGGTATGCCATGGCTGTTACCAACCCATCAGAAGAAACAAAAGAAGTAGAAGGCCACTTGGGTCTGAAGGCAAGAAATGGTAGTTATAATGGAGATACAACTGTTAATGGTGAAAAGAAAGTATTTTTTTGTCCAAGCAAACTGGAAATTGTAATGATAGTGATTAACAATGATAAGGAAAGAAAAAGCCACCTAATTACATTGTTTCTCTGATAATTTTACAATAAACTATATGCTTTTACTTTCATTCTTCTTCAAAAACCAGAAAAGGAAAAAAAAGCCTATAAGCAGCTAGACAGAGAAAAGAGGGAAAAAAACGCACTAACCGCTAAGATCTTATTATCATCTTGGAGATTAACTAAATGGTCTTAAAAACTGGCCTTACCAAGCATATGTACACCCATAGCAACATTAATACGCAAGGCTAGTGATTAACAATGATAAGGAAAGAAAAAGCCACCTAAATTACATTGTTTCTCTGATAATTTTACAATAAACTATATGCTTTTACATTCATTCTTCTTCAAAAACCAGAAAAGGAAAAAAAAAAGCCTATAAGCAGCTAGACAGAGAAAAGAGGGAAAAAAATGCACTAAGCCACTAACCATTAAGATCTTATTATCATCTTGGAGATTAACTAAATGGTCTTAAAAACTGGCCTTACCAAGCACATCTACACCCATAGCAACATTAATACGCAAGGCTAGTTCTAAGTTCAAACTAGACTAGAATGCTCATTCGGACTAGTTTCCAGAAGCATTTGGGGAACAAATTGAAAGGGAAAAGCAGTAGAAAGTCAATGAGCAACGATACTATGTCCATTGAAAAAAAAAAATATTGTTCAAAAATCAAAATGCAGCAAACTTGACCACACATCATATCTAAATTTGAAAAGAACTGAATCCATATAAACATAGTAACCTAAGTAGGAAAATGCAAGACTAATGAGGATTTTAAAATATGATGGCATGTCAGAAGATCTCATATATCTATCCTAGTTTCTTATGAGTTTGACTATCACCTCAATACAGCAGACTGAATTTCGGAAGAACATTGACGTATTAATCTTTTCTTTTTAGTATAAAGTCATGACTAGATGGAAAGGATTAAACTTTCAACCAAACAAAGCCAATAAAGAAACCAACTGCTGTGCTACAATACGTCTCAGCATCCTAGTAGAGAGAAAGTACCTGAAGTCCTTCACTCGCCGCCCCTGTACCTCAAAAACTCCAAGTGCACCATTGACTAGTGCAAAAGAAAAACTTTCAGAAGTTTCTTCTTGAGATCCATCCGAACTTCCAGCTTCTATTAGTTAAAGGCAGAGCAAGCATAAACAATAAGTGCAAGCACATTAAAAATGGGAATTACTCTTAGCATATAAATACAAATGAGCTATACTGGGCTCTGGTGGAGGAGCATGCTTCGGAGATGTTGCCTCTGCTACTGCTCCAACTATGCGATCTTTCAAGGAAACTGATAATTGCCTAACTGGCACAGCTGGTCGAGGAACTGACGGAAGTGTCCACTCTAGTACGGTAAATGGAAGTGCTAGTGATCTAAGCTACACACGAAAAAGAATTCAAAAACATCTACTTTAAGCAGCTATTAAGAATAGCAGGAGTTTGTTAGATAGCACGCCCACGTTTAAAAGATGTTGCAAGGAACAAAATGAAAGAAATGGGTAATAATGCACAGATTAGTAGAGTATCTCCTTCCTAGAGGAAACATGATTTCTGGGGTAATAATGCACAGATCAGTAGAGCATCTTGTTCAGCTTTGTTGCCAATGGTCCAAAGGGATGGCAATGGGTCGGGTGATGGGTGGATGATCTACTTCCGTCACCCGACCCACCACCCAGAACCCTTCACCCTACTTGACCCATCACCCACGAAATATTTCACCCGCCCCGTCCACCCATCACCCACCGGTTGATCGGGTAGATCGGGTGATAATTCGGGTGAAATACAATTAATCAAATTCAACAAAAAAATAATTTATAGAAAAATATATGTCACATGAACACAACTATTTTGCTTGGCAAAAAGGAGACCATTACATTCACGTTTCCATCTTAATTAGGAGCCAATTGCATTGCATATCTTCAAATAAAAATTGCATAACTTACTTTATTATGACAATAATATATTTCAAATACAGTATGTACATATGTGTGGAAATTGATTGTTTTCATGAGGCATATAAATGTTGATCATGTGTGAATCAAACTTCAAAAGGGTCGGACGGCGGGCAGAGAGGAAGACTGAAGAGAAGGAAAGCGTTTGATAGGCTTGTTGAATCAGGGTTTGGGGTATATTTGTAATTTCATATATATATAATATAATTATATAATATAAGTCGGGTGACAGGTCGAACATGGGTCGGGTGACGAGTGGGGAATGCCTTCACTCGAATCCGACCCGACTCATCACCCGTTCACTCATTCGATATCCACTTTATATTGGATTTTTACCAACTTTTTCGGGTCACGTGAGGCGTATATCCGTCGAGTGCCGGTGAAATTGTCATCCGTCAGAGATAAGATAGCAAACTTAATTTCATCCACAACTAGCCACAGACCTCCAAGCCACATTTCATTTTCATATACATAAAGAAGTCTTCAAGTTTTGTTTTTAATGGGATTTTTTTAACACAAGAACCTCTTCATCTGGCTGTTCTGCAGATCTCCGAGACAGCTAGAAGAAGGGAGTGATTAGAATTAAAATCACCCACTGGCTTAAAGGAGGATAGCTATTAGCCAATTGAGGCTCTCGGCCTAATAAATCACATAAAGTCCCAACGGATCAGCTTCAAACTGCTAGCTAAAACGGTAGCAACAGCCTAGTGATTACCACAAACAGAGACACGTCAACCTGAAACTACTAACTAATACATATCTCTCCTTCCCCCTCATAAAAAAAAAAAATATATATATATAAAAAACGGGGGGAAGGGAAAAAATAAACTTTTTTAGTCCCATCACTCCATCAGTGAAAGCAATATTACCTAGCACCATAAATATATAAATAAATAAACAAATATTTGACTGATATCAAAGCAGTTTTGGGAATCACAAACACAATCAGAGAGAACACCCCAAATGGTTCCAACAGCAGCAAATATGAAGACAGGGGCACAGATGAATTTTTTTATCAGAAGCAAGTTATTTAAAGAAAAGGAATTCAAGCAGCTAAATGGTTCCAACTGCAATTTGAGGAATTCAAGTAGCCAAAATTTTTCAAGAAGCAAGTTGATCGAAGAAAAGGAACGAAGTACTTGACATTGCAGCGAAGGCAGACTACAACAACAACTACTACCCAGTAAATCCCGCAATTAAGCAGGGTCTGGGGGGTCAGGATGTACGCACTCTTTCCCCGTACATCCTGACTAAAGAGTAGTAAAACAGAAATTACCATATTAGAATGTGTACAGTACAGAGAAACTTTGGCTAAATACCGAGCTTATAGCACCAAAATCGTGGATTTTTAATCACATTTTAATGCAATACAAGATGGCAAGGTTCTCATGTATGAAGCAAAAGTGATTAAACAAAGATGTACAAGATCGCTCAGTAAATTTGGGGTATGTTTGGATAGCCACACATTATGGTTTAGAATGCACAATATTGCATGATAAGATGGTAAATCCCATATTATGATGTAATATCATGCATTATAAACCATAATGTATACCAAACATACCCTTGATTGAATGTTTAGAACTTTTATCACCTTAAAGTAACCCTAAGTTGGTTGAGAAGGCTATTTCGAAATGCCAAGAGGATTTTTATCATGGAAGAAGATGCAAGCATGAATATTTTTTTACCTATTTATACACAAACAAGATGTATTTCACATCCACTTGAATAGTAACAAAACATTGCAGTGAAGAAGGGATTGCCCAATGAATTAAGTTCAACTTTTGATGCAACTTACCATAATTGGATTCTTCGTCATTGCCCACACTTCCACAGGAGCATCACGAAACAATATCAAGAGATATCTGCCGATTCATTAATGAAAACATCAACCAGGTTATCAATCAAGACTGCTGGTTAGCTGCAGCAAAATATAAATAGAATAGAGATGCAAAGCAATGAAATTAATCTCTAAAACTATGAGGACTAAAAAGGAAATGGACATTTCCACATTTAGGATAATGTGGCCGTTCGTGACAGTCCATGCAACCAGTGAAAAGTTGTAGCAAAAGCAAATGAAGCATCATCATCATCAATAAATTCAATACAAAAAGAAATTGAAATATATCAGAAAACAAAGGCTCATTGACAGACCTTCCAGAAGAGGAAGCTCTTAGAGCTCTGACAGGGGCACGCTCAGGCTTTTGCATGACCCGAAAAGGCCGATTAAGTCCACTTCTCACACATGTCACAATAAGCTTATTTACGTAGCCGCCAACTTTTTCACTTGCCTAGAGAGACAGAGTACATACCATAAGATTTTAATATTTCATTTTCCAAGCAAAGTAATTAATCCATGTTAGAGCATACATCCCAAGGAAGTTGATGTCTGATGCTCTGGGAGTGTTTACCTGATTGTAAGAGAATGAGACCAGCCTAGAATTTCCAAGCCACCTTAGACCCCTTACGGCACTGCTATGAACAGAGAAGCATGCGGCAACAGAATTGGCAGAAACATCAACAACCTCGACTGTTCCACTTTGAGTACCCAAAGCGACCAATGGGACAGCAGCAGCAGGATGGTTGCCACCACCTTTAAATACATAAGTATTACATTAAGAGCCATTAGGAATAGGATTCAGGACAGCAATCAACTTTTCAGCTAAAGAGAAAAATCAGGATGAAACTAACGGGCCAAAGTAGCTGTCAGGGAAGGGGATGGTACAGCAAGTGTAGTCACTGTTGAGGAAAGGAGATGAAGCTGTCCAATTAGAGTAATCTGCAGAAACAGATGGTCCATAAGACAGCCGGAATAATCAAATATGATTAACAAAGTAATACTTTTACTTCTACAAAAAGCACTGGGAAAATACATTTATAGCGCATAATTTCATCATTTATATGATTAAATAAAAATATCAAGACAAATCTCAGCAAGACAAGAGAAGTGGATCTCAGAGCAAAACTTGGATCAGCAGTGAGCAATATCTATCCTTACAATTTTATAATCAGGTGGCGCTTCAATTTTTATGATTCCAGACTTCCATGTTAGAGTCCACACAGTTTAAATACCATCCTTCCAAAAAGAGATTGTTATGGACTTTGAAGTAGTCTTTGGACAGCTTAAACTAGTTAACTTTCATTCTCCTTTTTCAAAGCTGTGGTATTTTATTTTAAAAAGCCTAATTATAATTGTTTTATAATAATATACTTTCTCCATGATCAAATTTATAGAAGGTGATAATATGCACAACAGTAAGATAGATGTAGTTGGCAGGAGTTGATTTAATATAGGATTCAATGGTACTTCATTATAGAGAAGGTATATTATTTCAAACAAAACATATGAAACCAACAAGAGATATTTTAATTGCCAACCTTATACAAGAATTCATCAGGCATGATACTTAAGCTTGCGGTGCGTGTTCTTCTTCTCACATGCTCTGGCTGTTTAACTGCAACAATATCTCCATCAATGGCTTCATTCTCGGGAATTTTATTCAAAGCAGGCCTGCTCTTAGCATCAGAACGACCCGTTGATGTTGAATTGTCCTCAAGATCTTCAGCAGTCAGAAGCCAGTTCCATATCTTTCCATCATCAGAAACAGATATCAAATGAGTCTTCGAGAAGGGAAGTGATTCATCAGAGAAGTCAAAAGGATTGTCAAAATCTTCTTCAACAAATTGTGATAAACGTCCACCAGAGTAAATTTTCCCCACGTCTTGAAGAGAACAGTCTGATTGGCACATCGAAGTGGCAAGAACACAGGGAGAAGGGACCGTGTTGCCAATTGCAGGCATTATTTCTTGTATTGCACACATCAAATATGTTTGTTCCCCTCTACAGCCATGATATCAATAAAGAAAACAAACCTCTTAATATCTTTTGGAGCAAATGAAACAACTCTCATCATCAAATGTAAAGGTATAAAACAAGGGGGAGAACTTGACAACCAGCTAACATATCGCTTTTCAAACGACAACAACATGGGAAGTTTATTGAAATCTTCAACAAGAAAAAAAGGCAAGAATGTGAATGCATCAGAGTTAACAATATAGAAAAATTGTAGTAGTACTACAACCTATCAAGCATCATAGCCTGTTAGAGCTAAGCATATGCCTTCCTTTGTTAACCTTAAAAAATATATTATCCATATCATGCTGTGTACTGAAATAGCTCATACAGGTCTTGACCCTCATTTTCATGCCCACATCCCAGCTCTAACATTGGCTCATTTTGTTCAAAGCTCTAAGACTCTGAATGCAGGTATAATTGCAAGTATTGAGACCACAACAGATATTCTGAAAGAGCATAAGCTCAACACCACCACCATTGCTCCATTAAGCCTGCTAAATCGTCCCTTGCTTGCCAATAAAAGCATACACAGACACACACAAGTATCCCCATCCACACACCTCTATCTTACAGAATGGGCTATATAAGTTGTGCACAATGACCAAACTAATCGAAGTACCGCCCCGTATCGGATCCCTCCTTCCAGAGGGACAATGAGTACTACACTATGTTTAGCAGTCCTCAAAACCTACTCATCCATTTCGCCTAACTCGATTCGCAATCCAGCTAGACTAGATTGAACATCTAAGGAAACAATTTCAAGGTTTCCTAATTCAAACACCAAAAGGAATGACCAAAAAGTATCATATGAAACCCACATTGTCTCAAATAGATCAAAATACTAGCAATGTATAAACCCTAAATGCAACAGTTGCTTACTCTTTGCGCTTCCAAGTGCTGACTCTTCCATCCAAATGCACACAGTACAACAGCTCGCTATTCGGATCAGGCAAGACATCAGTGAACTTTCCACCTCTAGGCAACGGCATCGTGAAGAGGGCTGTCTCGTATTGGAGATCATACACCACCAGCTCCCTCGGGAAAGTCACGAACAGTATATGCCTCCACAGCTTAGAAAACGAGCATTTGGCCATGTAAGTCGGGAAAACAGCTGACGCAGGCGAAGTCGTCGACGTACCGCCAATGTCCTTCTCGAGCTTGGCGAGCTCGGCGGAATCGGTCCGGATCAGAAGCTCTTGTAGAGTAACGTCCTCTCTGCGCTCCCCGGAGACCTTGACGGACAAGAGGAAACCCTTGAGCCCTAGGACGACGAGGCTGCGGGCATCGAAGGGGTCGCGGCGAGCGCAGGAGAGGAACTCGGGGGAGTAATCGATCTTGAAGAAGCAGCGGCCGGTGGTGGCGCTGTAGAGGGAGAAGACGGAGGGGCCAGAGATGGTGGCGAGGACCCAAGAATCGATGCCGATCTGGATCCAGCACATATCCTGGATCCCGAGGCGAGTGGTCGAGTCAGAGTCGTACCACATGAGGGGGGAGCGGGATCGGACATCGATGATGCAGATGCGGCCCTGGCGGTCACCAGCGGCGAGCCAGAGGTGGCGGGAGGAGGACTCGATGGAGAGAATATCGGTGTGGCGGAGGGTGGTGGGGCACCAGCGGACGGAGGTGACGAAGGGGGAGAGGGAGTGGGCGTCGGTGGAGGGAGGAGGCATGGGGATGACGGTGACGAGCTGGAGGGAGCGGCAGTCGACGATGGAGATAGAGCTGCCGGCGGCGTAGGCGAGGAGGCCGGCAGGGCTGACATCAGCGGCACCGCCGTTGCTGCGGCTTGGGGGGCCGGGGAGCATGCAATCCCAGGAGGAGGCGTCCCCTCCGGGGGAGCCAGGCGTCGTCGGCGAGCTGGCCTGAATCGACATGGTCGGATCTGGAAATTGAATTGAATCGTTTGTTGTGGAATTGAATTTGGGGGAGAGAGACACAGGGGAGAATATGAAGGCGGTTTCGTTGATCAATTGAGGCAGCGAAGAAACGGTTTGATCAGTTGACTGGACATTTGTCAATTCCTCTCATGTAATATGATCCAAATCGATTAGGACACTCATTTCCTTCCTTATTGGATTCTTGTTCTTGGAATCCATTAAAACAAAAACAACAACAACAAAATTAAATTTTGTTTTTAGAATTAACCAGTGTAATACCCGTACCTTGAGCTTGATTCATTTTAATTTGAACATCATTTTATATATTTATATAATACTATATTAATATATATACATACACGTGTTTACAACAAAAATATGTATAAAATATTTTTTTATAATTTATAAATTAGCTGGAAAGAGATACGATACAAATTTTGAAAATGATTTAATAAGATAATTAAAGTAATAGTAATACTCAAACACAACGCCTAATATAATTTGAAATAAATATATAATTATTATCATTAGCATAGATCTAAAAAGTAAAATATAAGCTCTCATACAAATATTAAAAAAAATCATAAGCACATGATTGTGTGAATAATTTTGAAGTTATGTAGATATAAATAACTTATTCGTTATTTTCATAAGAAAAATGGTTAGAAAAAGAGGGAAATAAATAGTGAAAATAAAGGTAAGATAGTAAAAAAAAAATCCTTAAAGGTAGAAAAGTGATCTAAGAAGCCTCTGTAAAGACTCGGAATTTTAAATCATAATTTTCGAAAAAAATAATAATAAAATAAAATAAAAATTATTAAAAATTAATTTAAAACGGATTTCGGGGTTTAATTTTGGACATTTTAATTTTGGGAACACTTTGTCTTCTTCCCCTTTGTTTTCTATTAGACCCGCGTATCACTTTCTATCTGATGCACCAATTCTCTAACTCATCCCTCCTAATTGAGGTAAAATCTTATCTCCATGTCCCTCACTCCTTTTTTGGTTCCTCTCTTTTCGAAAACCCACAAAATTGCATTCCTCCTCTTTTGAATTTGCTAATTCGATAATGCCAACTGTGAATCCTTTCCCCTTTCCCTTCTTGATTTCATTATTTTGGCAAACAAACAACCTGCAATTCTGCTCCTTGTTTGACCAAATGTTGTTGCAACCCTTCCCTCTTCAAAACAAAAGACCAAATCCAAACCCCCATTACATTTCATTTCCAGGAAAACCCCAAACACCCCCCTTACCTCTCTTCCTCCTCCCTTGCTTCTTTCCTCCTGCTACCGTGAGCTCCGGCATCCCTTCCGCCTCTTTTGCTCCGCTGTGCACACCAAACTCCATCACCACCACTGCGCCACCCATCCTCGGCCGCCAAAACACCACCACCGCAGCCCCCGAGCTTCGAGCTCTGAATGCCGAGGGAATTCACCCAGCAGCCCTCTTTCAACAAATCCGAGCGTCATTGAGCCTCATCCGAGCTCCGACACTCGACGCAGCCGAAGCCACCAGGAGCCGGTGTTGGAAATAATGCTTGAATAAGGTTTTATGCTAGGATTTATTTTATGTTAATTTATACATATTTAAATAAAAGGAAAATGGTTTTAAAAATGGTTGTGAGGTTTTTTCTCAACTGCCTAAGTGGGTGGGAGAGTGGGGTGTTTTTTGACACGTTCTCTTCCTCCTAAAAAGGGTTTTTAGGCTTTAGAAGAAAGAGGTGGTTTTTCTCACCTTGATCTTCTTCTCTGAGAAACGTTCTGAGTTCCTGGAAAGATTCCAAACCTCCTTTGGCGAGTGCACGCGATCGGAGGTGTTGTGTAACCTTGGGGGGCGATGCCAGAAGCCGACTTGCACCGTGGTCGGGGCGAAATCGCTTCTAAGGCCGTGGGTTCGGATATATACCACGCCACAGCAATTCGTGTTTTCAGATGAGTCTTTCGCCTTAATTTGATGTGTTTTAATCAAGTTGAACTTTGTTCATGGTTTTTACTAACAATTTAGAAGCGATTTGATGTTTGTTAGTAGTTACCGGTTTAATTGAGTTAAGGAAAGAACATGATTTTTATTGATCAATCTGAGTAACCAGATTGATTTTAATTTCAACTGTTCTTCTTCTAATTGGGATGATTCAGAATTGTTCGAAAGTTGCGCAAATCGACATGGAAGAGCAGCTTTGTTTGGCGGCGAGGCGATAACACCGAGGTCTCAGCCCTAATCGGCACCGGGGCTGACGCCACTCACTTCGACGCCGATGGTCTCACTTCGCTAATGCTAGCGGCCAATCATGGCAACATCGAAGTCGTCAAGCGCCCCGTGGAATGCCCTCTCGGCTCTCCCCGCCCGGTCTCTCCGCCGGCGACTTCGCAATGAACGCCTGTCATCAGGAGGTATTCGATGTCCTTGTGAACTCTGGAGTTCAAGCTGAGTTAATTCTAGGACCTAAAGCATGGAAATCTGATGAAGTCGAAGAGAGACAGAGAAATAAGAACACCGCCGGAGAGATTTTTAACCGGAGGAGAGAGAAACGACTGAGGTCTCCCATGGTGGGATTACAAAGATCCGTGGTTTCCTTCGGGCAGTAGGGATCGTCGTGACTCATCCCGTCGTCCGGAACAACAAGGTTCTCTATGGCGAATTAACGCAAGGATTCGGCCGATTCGAACCTCGACGAACGACGGTCAGCGATCGTCGGCTGTTGCGTCGGATCTTTCGTCACCAAAGCTAACGACGTGCGGTTGCTGCGGCGGGATGATGAATTCGCCGAGCCTCCATATCTGTTGTGAAGATTAACCATGGGATTCCAAAGTTCAAAGGCTATAAGCCTATAATATAATGAGTTGGCCAATCCCCAAATAGTTGGAAGCATCTTGCTCGTTTACTTAAAGTAAAAGTAAACAGCTATCAAACCTTTAAAAGGAACTATTTTTCAGAACAGCTCCCTACCGCACTCGCAATTGAGGCCTACATTCCTTGAACAGCTAGACTCCCCTTTAACGATTGCGGTTGTGATCTATGATTTCGATAAAGTCGAGTGTTCGGGGTGTCGAAACGGCTGGTTCTACAGCCGGCTCTAACGATCGAGAAGGGGCTAAACTCAAAGCCTACTGCACGTGATGACATTGGGGGTGACTGGGTCACCAGAGAGCCCAAGGCTGGAATTGAGCCTTGATCGTTTGCGAGGGAAGTGATTTCCGACTAGTACGATCCTGGACTCTTGAACTTGCAAAGGTAAGTAACTTTGTCTTGCTCACTTGCTTAGTAATAGTGGTTTGTATATGTTTGAGCTCCATGTTGACTGTTGAGCTTAGTTTAATTATACAAATCCGTAGATTTATCTTGCGAGGTGATGATATATCTACTTGATTTAGTTGAATAATTAAGGGAAATTATTTGAGCAGAGCTTATGAATTAAGACCAGGTTGTTGTCTATATTAAGTGCATAGTTCCGTGATATATTATTTCCAACCATAAAAGATTTGGGGTGATGACCCATTTGATATTGGTTGATTAATTAATTGGTTGAGTGACCATCTTTAATGTTTAGACTACATACTCATTCATATGGTTCATACGGTATGTATGGATATACCGTGTTTGTGTGTTATGTCAAGTTGAAGTAGGTTCGCAGTGGTTAGGTAACACATGTGCATATATTATATGTTATATGTACCTATAATATGTATTCATCCTTGATAGAAAACTCAAATTCCTTGAGCTTGGAACCCTAGTGGTTTGATTAGGTGAATATATATATAAATGTGATGATACTTACTCAAATTTGTGCTTGAGTAGCATGATTCCATATGCAAACTAATGTTTTGTTTGTGGGTAATTCATTTTATTTTGATGATGATTCATAATCTTGGATTTGTGTACGTTTGTGCATGAGAAGCTTGAGAACTCGTGGCAGCCGTTGCATGTCGGGACATTTGGACTCATTCGAGCCGCGCTGCCAGTGTTCTTATGACGAAGCTTTGCTAAAAGAGGCTCGCGTGTGATGATGTGAGTTTACAACAAATCAATAAATTCAAGCTATGAATAAGTGTACTTATATACCAATGCAGAAAAGATAAAGTCAACCTAATTTGATTGATATATCAAATATCATTCTTTTACTGGGTTTTACTGATCAAAATATATGTGATATGTGCATAAACTTGCTAAATACCTTTTTAATCTGTAATTGAGAGGACCACTAGATTGCTTAAGTTAATCTTTCTTTTTTAGAAACTCTAAAAGCAAACGTGGTAAAGGTGTTATATCACATTAGATGATCTTTAGATATACCAATGCATTGGCTAAGATCAAAGATGTAGTAGGAAGAATTGTTCTTGATATATGCATATGAGATATAAAACCAACTTGAATAGAACCAAAATGTCTTAGATCCGACAGAGGTAGGAAGTAAGATGCCACAAGAGAAGTTAGACAAAACCCCATATAAGATGTGGAAATGACTTAGAGTCTATCTAGTGTATATGAGAAATGTGGGGGTGTTTGTCTAAAGTGGTTGTACTTCCCTTTACGTGAGATGATGTTGGATCTAATATGGTTGATTGTATATATACTTGTTGGTTATGATGAGAACAATTGCATTGCTTATGTGCTTGGATGATATAAATACGTATGAATATCATGATGTTGAGTTTTTTAGCGATGCTTACTTTTAAGTAAAATCATAATAGTATTCTTGTATGTGTGCTTATGTCTATATCTTTGTCTTTACTTGATTCAAATGATGAGAATGAATCTAATGAGCTTAGAGGAGTAATAGACATATAACTGAAACTAGCTGATGTGAGTTTAAGTTTGAGACAACTCTGTTAGATGAACTCGTTGATGTGATTGAAAGTGATGTACCTCTTGTTTATGTTCTTAAGTTAGAAGATGAACTTAGAACACATAAAGAGGTTATGAGTCCATCTTATGCTAGTTTCTTCTAAAAGATGCTATAGACATTGAATTGGAATCTATTATGTGTATCCCTTCTTGGGAACTAGTTGACTTGCCTAGAGGTATCAAAACCATTAAGTGTAAATGGATCTCTAAAAGGAATTTTAGAACAGGTGGTTCTATTATAAGGTCTAAGGCAGGACTAGTGGTTAAAGGATTCATACAAAATATGAAACTGATTTCTCTAAAACATATTCTCTAATGATTAAGATTGTCATTTATATTTATTATTTGCTTTAGCATCTAATTACAAATTGACAGTGCATCAACGGATGTTAAACTGTATTTTAAATGACGATCTAGAGAAAGAGATATGTGGAACAGCCTACGGGCATGTGGTTCCAAGGAAAGAGAATTTTGTGTTCACTTAAGAAATCAATATATGGCTTTAACCAAGCATATTTGAAATGTTGTGAGGAATTTACCAAACTGTGTTGAAGTTTTGGTTTTGAGTATATCATGCATGCTTTTATACCAAGATGTATTACTTTGGTTACGTGCCTTTATATGTAAATGAGATGTTGATATTTGGCACTAGCAGTCTAGCATGCATGTGATAAATGAAACTAAACATTTGTTTCCTCTCGCTTTGAAATGAAAGGGATGGGCGAAGTTGATTTGTTTCTAAGTGTTAAAGAAACTAGAAAAATGAAATTGCTTCATTCCATTATGTAGAGAAATGTTGAGAAGGTTTGATAACTTTATCGTTATGCCAATATGATCGAACATTCTAATAATGATGATGTTATAGCTCCACTTGTGATTTTGTTTTGACATTATGTGGTGGTGCTATATTGAGAAATCATCAAAATTGTCATGTTTGCTAGATCGACTATGAAATATGAGATCATAGTTCTAGATTTAGCTGGACAAGAGATTGAGTGGTTGAGAATGTTTCTGGCTTACTTACCTTTGTGGGGACATCAAGCTCTATCTAATTCTCTACATTGTGACTCACATTTGCTATTTGTGTAGCTATCAGCAATACATAGAGTGGCAAGAAGAGACACGCGCATATTTGACATGAAGCTGTGAGACAGCTGATTGCGAATGGTGTCGTCTATTTTGGAGGATGTGAGGTCGGAGAGGAACCTGATGATATGTTGACAAAAGGACGGAACATGAGTCTAGTCCTTGATTTGTCTAAGGGAATGAGACTCAAACCCATATGAGGAGAGATACACCACGTCTCATTCCCATGACAGGTGTATTGAGAAAGATTGAGTCATGTACTCTTAATGAGTCCATAGCCCAGAGTTGGGTGGTCCTATTGAGAAGGACTTGATGGATTCACCGAATATGGAAGAGGATGAGCATAATGCTCTTAATGGTTCCATAGCCCTAATAAGGGTGGTCTATATGAGATAGACTTGATGGAGCCACCTACGAGAGTGTGAAGGGGTTGGTCACCTTCTATGGAAGACTAGGGTGGTCTTTCTAGAGCACTCTTCAGCACCCAAGGTATGAGATGACCACATACATATTTGAGGATCTTATCGCGGAATCACCAGGATCGTGGTGAAGGTATGTGCTGTTGAGGTCAACTCGCGAGTCTGAAAGTTCAAGATTCGTTCACTTCTATGACAAGCGAGGCACTCAGCTTCACTATGTGTTGGTTCAAGACTTGTTCACCAACATTTAAGTATCTTCTCCATAAAACCAGCTCAGAACGTTGTTTTCAAAGTTGTTTTAGAAAACCTAATTTCTCGCATTTGTGGGGGATTGTTGGAAATAATGCTTGAATAAGGTTTTATGCTAGGATTTATTTTATGTTAATTTATACATATTTAAATAAAAGGAAAATGGTTTTAAAAATGGTTGTGAGGTTTTTTCTCAACTGCCTAAGTGGGTGGGAGAGTGGGGTGTTTTTTGACACGTTCTCTTCAACCTAAAAAGGGTTTTTAGGCTTTAGAAGAAAGAGGTGGTTTTTCTCACCTTGATCTTCTTCTCTGAGAAACGTTCTGAGTTCCTGGAAAGATTCCAAACCTCCTTTGGCGAGTGCACGCGATCGGAGGTGTTGTGTAACCTTGGGGGGCGATGCCAGAAGCCGACTTGCACCGTGGTCGGGGCGAAATCGCTTCTAAGGCCGTGGGTTCGGATATATACCACGCCACAACAATTCGTGTTTTCAGATGAGTATTTCGCCTTAATTTGATGTGTTTTAATCAAGTTGAACTTTGTTCATGGTTTTTACTAACAGTCGGCCGCCGACGCCATCGTCATCTTCTTCCCCCTGTTTCGGTTTCGGAAGGTACGGACTCGATTTCTCGCTCTTCCCCCTTCTTTCCGCCTCCAAGCGCAATAAAGCTTCCGCCTTTAACCTTCCCCATCTCCCCTAGGCGAATCCCGGCGAGAATCTGGCCTCGCCGCGCTCCGGACGCCGCCTCCGCGAAGCTCCAAGCATTCCGGCGAGACGAGACCGCACCATGGTGAGCTCTTCCTCCCTCCTCCTTCTTCTTCCCTGTCTGTGTGTGTGACTGTGTTGTCGGATTCGGGTCGGAGTCTTCGTCTCCGGCGAGCTCAAGGCTCCCTTCTATCCTTCCGCCATTTTCGAACGAAGAACCCTGGCCCTTTCCTTTTTTTTTTCTCTCCTTCGATCTGCGGAAGAAAGAGCATGTGGGGCCGCTCCACCTTGGCTCCACATCAGGCGGCCCCACACCCCTCATTTCTCTCTTCTATCGATTTCAGGCAATGAGAATGAGATATTTGGGCCTAATATTTCTAACCAAATTAAGTTTGCTTTGGGCCTATTTTATCAATGTATTTGAGTTGGGTTTTGGAGTGTGTTTTATTGTCGATATATTATGGGTTCTAAATATGCTATCATATACTACCTCCGTTCAGCAATAGATGTCGTTTGACTTTTTGGCACGTTTTTTAAGGAGCTAAAAATTATATAAAATATTAATTTTTAAGTAATTTTTAAATATAATATAAATACTTATTAATAATAAGTTTCATATTATTAAAAAAAATTGTTAAAAAAATTAATATTTTATATAGTTTTTAGCTCGTTGAAAAACGTGCCAAAAAGTCAAACGACATCTATTTCTGAACGGAGGTAGTATATGATTGGAATATATTTCGGTTAGTTATTAATATGATTATTATATTATGAGATTTTGTGAGATAAATATACTTTTGGAAATTAGTTTATATTTTAAAAAGGGGTTTTATGTTTTGAAATAAAAATGTCGGAATTACTCCCATTATATGATTTTGAGAAATTATTTTTAAGGTCTAAATATTTAATGTCGGGATTCCTTAACCTCACCACTTGATTGAGACTTAATGAATTGATGCCTTGATGTTTACGAACCTTGTTGATCGACTTAACCTAACTTGTCGGATTTAGAACTCTTATAACTTTTACCGTTTACGGATGTTACGCTTTGGTTTTGAAATGGGGATATGACATGAGTAAAGACGAGTTATGGAAACTTGATGAAGATTTGGGAATCTCGAATAGCTTGGCTTTCAGATATTTCTCGAATTGGAAAATGGGTTTTGAAATGGTTTAACTTCCGAATGGTTTTGAAAATGGGCTGGGAACACGGTCTCTATGTGTGTGATTAGTAGCATTGTAGCTTACCGCATTCTTTATAATTATAATAGGTGCTTGTCGATTGTTTGGACTCTGCTCTTTGGTATATCTTGCTGTTCGGCTTTTCAGGTGAGTTCCTATATGAGCTCACTCAGATTCGAAAAGAGATCTCCCTGCTTGTAGCCATGTGCATACTAGGTGCTTGCATTTATGATAAAGCATGCCATGTAGTATCCTGCTAGGATTGCACTCATGATTGAGCATTCGTTTACTCATTGCTTTTGTAAACAGAACGGCCGTTATCTGTGAAGTAACTAGAGTCATTGCTAGGGTTATAGGACGACCTAGTCTCATCGGGTCCCGTCCTGAGTCAATCGAGTCATGAACTTCCTTATATTATGAGATGCCTGCGGGCTTTATTGTGGATACGGGTTGAGCATGCGTGCCACCCGATGATAATGGGATGCATTCACGAGCTGGCCAGTCTCCGCCCTATCGGAAGGGGGTGGAGGTAGGAGAGGGATATACCATTTGGTATTCGATGCTAAGGCCTTATTATATTTACGCACTTGATCTTAGGAGCATGTTAGTGTGTTAACATTTCGTCTTGCATCTAGAAGCATCTTTATTAGGACTAGCGTGTGTATGTGTCTGCTTGTTTGGGATTATATTGCGTAGGGCTTCGAGTCCCGTCCTGAGTCAATCGAGTCATGAACTTCCTTATATTATGAGATGCCTGCGGGCTTTATAATGGATACGGGTTGAGCATGCGTGCCACCCGATGATAATGGGATGCATTCACGAGCTGGCCAGTCTCCGCCCTATCGGAAGGGGGTGGAGGTAGGAGAGAGATATACCACTTGGTATTCGATGCTAAGGCCTTATTATATTTACGCACTTGATCTTAGGAGCATGTTAGTGTGTTAACATTTCGTCTTGCATCTAGAAGCATCTTTATTAGGACTAGCGTGTGTATGTGTCTGCTTGTTTGGGATTATATTGCGTAGGGCTTCGATCTGACACCGCCCCGCATACATATTTTTTTAGGTTTGTTTTGCAGCATGATTGTTCATTGCTTCCGTGACGTGGGAACTCTCTTGGGCGATTGCAAAGAAATGGTATAACCTCACTAACATCGCCTATTAGATTTTGATAAATATGCTTATTGATTTGTTTTGACTCGGCTCTACCGTGGCACCCTCTTGTATTACACCTTGATTCCGCTATTTTCATGACTATTGGTTTTTCACGCTTAGACTTACGACAGGTACAGGGGACTTCCCCGGGGATTCCAACGATCCCTTCGAATTTTGGGTATGAAATCCCACTTCAAAATGTTAGGATAGAATTTCAAACCTTCAACCTGTACTCGGGGCGCAAGATCCTAACGAGGGGTTTCATCCCTCGAAACGTAACCCGGGAATCATAATCCTGGGCCGTTACAGCCTCATCCGAGGTGTAAAATAAGCATTAGTAATGCTTGTGAGTCTTAAAAATTATTTATTTTTCGATAGTCATTTAAGATGTCTAAAATAATTAAATTATAAAAAAAATAATTTTTTGGCTCTAATTGATTTTTATAATTAATTTTTGAAATTGATTATTACATGTTCGTTGTATGTAGACATTGCGGGGAATATTGCAATCAGTTAAATATGATAAATCAACGATTTCAATATCAAATAATAAAATCAGTCAAGACTTGACGAATGTTCAATGTACGTAGACGATTAAAATAGATCACAAATTGACATACAACATACCAAATTAAATAATATTTTAGTATAAAATTAGGAAACAAATATGTTTAAAATAGGAAAAAAAAAATGTTTTAAAATTTCAACAATAATATTGAACAATGAGAAAATACCATTTGAATAAAAAATTCAAGTTTAATTGTGGACGTGACACATCATCAAAATGATAGTAGAATTAATATTATTAATAGATTACCTATTATCGAAATTAATTTATAAAAAAAATGAAAAAATAATACTTTATATAATTTTTACCATCCTAACAAAGCGTGAATGAATATTAAATAAAATATTTAGCTAAATGAATAGAGAGAGTAGTAAATTTTAACATGATTGGGATAAATGTGATATAATAAAAAAATATTTAAATGAATTCAATCTGTTAAGATAAATAAAAAAGGGAATGGATTCAAACCATATTTAAAATAGGAAACAAATATTTTAAAATTTCCATAATAATATTGACCAATAAGAAAATCTCATTTGAATAAAAAATTCAACTTTAATTATGGGCGTGACACGTCAGCAAAATGCTAGCAGAATTAGTAATATTAATAGATAGATAGATTTTTATTCACGATATTTATGTGAATCATTTATTTGTATTTCTGAAATATAATGAAATGACAATTTTATGCTCCGTATTTGTTTGTAGACAAAAATCAACAACAAGATCACCTACAACACAGTTCCTACTCCACTAATTTATTTTAATATTTATTTAATTTTTAATAAAATTTAAAAATTATATTTATATTCCTAATAATTGTATTTATATATTTATAAAATTTTATTTTAAAAAATGATGTTTTAAAATTTTTTTAAATTAAAAAGGCAATAGTTTACAAAATATAATTATTAAAAAAATTTAAACATGATTTTTTAAAATTGAATTTTTTAAATATAAACACATAGATCTTAAGATTATAAATATAATTTTATAAAAAAAATTAAGATTAAATATATGTCAAAATAATTTTGTGGAGTAGGAGATGTTATAGAGAATCTTCACTGCAAAAATCATGAGTTTCAAATCACGTACCAGGCGCAATGCCTTTGTTTTGTGAGTCAATATGCACATAGAACGTGTGAAAAGGGAAGATGTTTGTTGAGATAAAAACACAGTCATCCCACGTTGATTGTGAGTAGTATATCAAACTAAAATATAAGGAGAGTTTAATCTATACACAATGGCTTAAGCTTTTGTGTTAAAAGGGTGGATTCCGACCTTATAACAAATAAATTAATAAATAAACTCAACACGACTCCCGTTGGTCGTAAAAAACAAAAACCCGTCGATTGTTCGGCGTATCAAAAACGGCGAAGAATACGGTTTGGCTACTTATTCGAAAACCATTTCCATTTTCACAAGGCAACAAGAGGATCTGACCCGAAGATCTCGCCAATGTCAGGGAAATGGTCGAATCTGAACCCGAAATTGTCGCTCTTCGACGACGAGGAGAGGAAGAGCTTTCCAATTAACGTCACATAAATCGTCGTCAAAAATGTGGTCGTACTAGTTCAGCCCGAGATCTGAATCGGCAAAGAGTTCAGGGACGGACAGTACGACCGTATCAAAAGCGAAGAAATCGCTCGAAAAGAGCAAAACAAGAGCTCTGCTGAAAGGCAGGTCGCCAGAGGCGCTCGATTTGTTGCACTCGAGCTTCGATTTCATCCAACAAAATGCTCCAAGTTTTTAGTATGTGTCATTGTATTCAAAGCAAAGTCCGAGTTTTTGGCGATCTTTTAAATGCTGAGAGATTTTTGTATGTTGCAACGGAATTCTAAATTCGGGCGTCTAATGTTTGATTGCCTATTATGATACCTTTTCGGATAGAGAATCGTGTCATGAATAAGACTAATTGCTCCGCGTTGATCTATGGGTTATTTTAACTGTTTAGGGTTGTTTTGACGGTCAAATTAAGGTTTTAGTATTTTATTATGTTCGGAATAATTTTAGTCATTTTTAATATTTTATATTTTTACCCATCCTTGGCACACAAGTTAGAAACTGCGATTTTTCTTCTATTTATGCAATGTAGGCATAAGCCATAATCCATCCTTAGCTCGCACTTGCGTGTCTTTCACGGCTTCCAAACTGCGTTGCTTTTTGTAGGTGACGACACCAGGAGTGAAATTTACAAGATTCAAGTATTCAACAATGTCAGCATATATATATATATATATACACACACTATTATCATGAAATCTTGGTGGTGGCAACTCCTAAATCAAGTGTGCTTCGCCCCGGGTTTCGATTTGTTGTTTGGCATTCAAATGCAAGTTCTCATACAGAAACTTGAATTGGAGGGAGCTCAAGAGAATTAAGCTTTTGCAGCTTCCATGGCAACATGTGCACTAATATGAACCCAACTATATATCACTATATAAGCATTGAATGTAGGGGGGGTCACTACAGTTTAGTTTGCAACGATTGATGGAGCTTTCGACATCAATTGATTTAAGTCGATGAGATGGTAAAAATGGACTATTCGAGCTTAAATGGAACCGATTGATGGATTCCCGGAGTTTAAAATGTGATACTACTATTCACAATTTTACTTGTTCAATACGTAGGGAGTATTTTCGTGGGGTATCGATCATGTTTTGAAGTGGTTTCAATGTGTTTTGGCCTACGGTACTACTTGCAATTACGTTGACCGTCAAAATAAGGATTAGTTGCAAACTTGTAATGTCTTGATCGAATAGTTGTCTCAATTCAAGACTTTTATAGTATATATATATTTGGTCATTTTAAGGGTGAACTTTAATTGTGAAAAAAATAGTTTAATTAAAATTAAACATGTTCGGCTATGATAGTAGTTTTTAAATATGAATTCGTTGTAATAGTTTAGTGTATTACTTTTTTTTTTTTTTTTTTTTTTGAATAGGTAAAAATTCGAAGGTCAGACATGTGTGACTCAACGAGAGGCCGACAAAGTCGGCAGACGGAGAACCGTCAAACGTGCAACCTAAACATACAGAAATACAGAAAATAAGCGAAATGAAACAAGCAGAAAAACCCTACAACAGAACGATCCAAGAAGACCAACTCCAAGAAAGTTGAGGAAGCTGTCGAAGAACGAAGCCAAGCACCACCGAACAGTGGCACCGCGGGCCAGCGGTACAGCAGGACTCTATCTCTTGTGGGTAGTGCAGACGAAACTCCAAGGAAACTCAGTATGTGATATGGAGTCGCCCTGAGCGCACCACCTCGACCCCAGCCAGTCCCGACTCCAAACTCCACTCCCCCCAACTAAGTAGAAGACCTCCTAGAAACATCGGAAGTAGGGTCGCATGCTGCTCGAACAAAACGCCAACAAGATTTTACCTACAAGAAAATGGTCAAGCCCTTGCGGGATTTAAACAAACCCTTTCGGGTGGGAGTTTTGTCAAACCCTTTCGGGAATTTTGTCAAATCCTTTCGGATGAGTTTGTAATATATATATATATATATATAATTATTATTATTATTTTTTAATCCAAACTTGGCATGCAAGGCCGAAATTGGACCTTGCACGCCAAGGATTTGCATGCAGCAAGCTTGCACGCCAATCTACACAAGAGGACGTCGGGCACGCAGCAGCGGCGACAAGCCAACCGGCGGAGCACCAACGGCGACAAGCCCATCGGCGGAGCACCAACGGCACGACCCAACCCAAACCCCAATTGAAACGGAGGGAGGATGATGGGCATACCGAGATGATGACGGCAGGACGCCGACAACATCTCAGAGAGCGCCGAGGATCCCAAATTGATGAAGACACGGTGGAAGAGAACTAAGAGCCCTCAAACCAAAAAAGCCCCAATTTGATTTTGCACGAGAAGGAGATTCGGGCAACCAGTCGTTGTAGTATAGTGGTAAGTATTCCCGCCTGTCACGCGGGTGACCCGGGTTCGATCCCCGGCAACGGCGCCAATTTGTTGTTAGGAGTGAATCAAGTATGAAATATAACGAAATAGATCAAACCAGACTTAGGCCCCAGCAAATAAATACAAGACTCCTCCAATGCAGTAAGAGAAAGTCAGGATCGAATCCACGAGGAAGCACGTCAGCAGTTCTCAGGTAGCTGTAAATTCTCACAGAAGCAGCAGAAAGACAGAAACACAAAAATAGAAAAGAAACAAATAACATGGCAAGGGCAACTAAAACAAAAGCAAAGAACCAAGCAAGAAAAGAAGCAAAGCAGAAACGAAAAGCAAAGGCAACAGTCTCGTCGATCTCGACAACAGCAACTCGAGATCGACAAAGGTGTTCGACAGAAGTAACTCATAAAACGAAAACAAAGTAACTCGATGAAAAACTCTCCTCGACCTCGACAAGAGGTACTCGATCTCGACCAGACAGTGAACAACAGAAAGTGAAAATCGACAAGAGACAGAAGCAAATCAACTCGACCTAGACCAAGTCCTACTTGACCTCGACAAAGGTCCTCCTCGAGATCGACAAGATCTCCTCTGTATCGAGTAACTATGCAGAAAACTGTAAATTGCAGAATTAAAAGACAAACGCAGAAATTTGACAGAAATAAACTTCAATATATAAAAAGACTTCCAAGGCCAGGGTATCAACACCACAACGATAACCATACAAAACAACACATAAAGGCACAAAAGATCATGCTTTCCATTAAATAACTTTCGTCATTAACAAATAGGCATATAGAGGCTCTCGCATAAACCCTAATTGTTACTAACCCTTTTTCACATAATTAATCCAAGTCGCATTAAGATCACTTTCGCTTCAATAATACAAACAAGGATCACCTTCAACTCTCGCAAAAGAATCATGCTCATAGGGATAGAAGATGAATCACACAAAAGATCTGACCTTTATCGCATCGCCTCACATGGCCACCGTCGGGCTCACCCCAGCCCCAGAAGTGGGTGGACTACTCACGCCTCATCGCAATCGCAGACATTGATGTATAAAAAGAAACTTGCATAAAAACTATATTCAAAGCCTTTTACAATCCTGGCAATCAACTTTCGCAGAAAGCCAAAGCCCTAAAAACCTTAGAACTCCTAAACTTCTCTGTGGAACTAACTAATTCTCTTCTCTGAAATTGAATGATTAAAACTGAGCCCCCTAGGGCCTTATTTATAGCCTTCATTCCCTAGCTATTCTAGGAAAGAAGATATCTATCTCTATCTATAATTATATCTAAAAGCACAAAAGATAAATAAATGTTTAAAGGAATTAAATCTTAAAGGAAAAGATAAAACTAAATAGGGTAAGTCTTCATGATGTTGATAGATCTTGTCTCCATGATAGAACTTGATGTATTCGGATAGATCTTTGATGGATTTGGATAGAATCTTCCGCCTTCGCGCCCAAGGAAAGCCAATTCTACTCGAACAGGGCTCGTCGAGAAGCTGCTGGACACGGCTCTAGTCGACCTCGAGTTGGGCTTGTCGACCTCGACAAGGATGGCTCGTCGACTGGGCTTCCTCGGGTTGGTGTGCTCGATGTGCTCGGACTGGGGCTCAGGTGCTCTTGTCGACCTCGACCACCCCTTGTCGATGTCGAGTAGGATGGGCTTTGTCGACTGGGTCTGCCCGGGTAGGTCTAGTCGACTGGTTCGGATCCGGACTCAAGGTCTTGTCGACCTCGACAAAGGGTCCTCGAGGTCGAGTTGGGTTCTCCCTCTCCGCTCCCGCGAGTTGCTTCATCCGCTGGCAGCGAGTGGCCTCTTCCGCGGCAGCGAGTGGTCCGCTGCAGCGAGTGGAGTCGCTGGCAGCGAGTCTCGCCTGGTCTTCCTCGGCTTCGTCCTCGGCTTCTCGGGCAGCTCTCCTCATCGACTCCGGACATGGCGTCTGGGCTTCGTCGATCTCGACCAGTGCTTGTCGAGGTCGAGTAGAGTCCCGGAGCTGGGTGGTCTGGCTCTCTCGATCAGGCTCTTCTCGACAAGGCGATGCTCGGACAGGCTCGTCTAGGTCGAGTAGGCCTACTCGAGATCGAGTAGCCTCGACTCTCAGACTTGTTCCGCTGCTTTGACCTTGGACTTCTGTAGTGGTTTTCCGAGCTTTTCCGACCTTCTGTAGAATTGCTGTAAAACGCCTCGATTTCTGCGATTTAAACAGAAACTGGTGTAGATTCCATAATTTGGCAAATAAACATAAACTACATAGATTCTGTACTATCTTAGCCCAAATGAATGCAATGTATACATAAATCGATATAAAAGTTACTGTAAAACATGGCAGATTCAGCTCACAACATACCTCGGCCCGGATCGAAAAAGTCCAATCAAGATGAAAGGATTTCAATATCCCATCCGGGCACCAAAGGAGTGATACCCTTACAGGGCTAGAGGAGGAGGATGTACCCAAGGGAGGGGGATCAATCACCGGCGTCGAGGGAGGCCGGAGAAGGAGCGCGAGATGGGGAAGACAACCGGCGACGAGGGAGCCGGAGATGGTAAACCGACCAAGACAAGCGAAACCCGCCAAGGCCGAGAGAAACTGGTGCGATTGAGGAGACAACAAGATTAACCAAGGAGGTTTGGGGGAGGAGGGTGGAGGCGCGTGGGGCTAAGCCCCAGCGCGTTCTTCCCGACCCCAAAAGGATAGTTTAGTGTATTACTAGTTCAGTACCCGTACCGTGTGCGTTTTTTACAATTTAAATAAATTTAATATAAATACCCGTTCAGGAAGCTAGTTAATTTATTTCAACACTTTTGAATATTGTTACACAATTTAAATAAAATTAACATTGATTCTCATTAATATATTGAAAGTATTATCAAACTTTTATATAATGATTATCAAAATCATACAAAATTGGGTAAAATCCTTTAAAAATATATCTATGTCTAAAAACTTATGAAAACTATTATCTTAAAATTGATTAAGGTGGAGATAAAAAAAATTGACTGGTTATTACTATTAAGATAAGGAGAAGATGTCATATGTTACATATGACTTATCATTTATTATATCTATTATATATATCTTCTAAAATTGGTTACATACGTTACATAGGTAAAATCTTATTTTATATAATAAATAAAATCTTATCTTATATAGTATTTAAATTTGGTTATTATCTTCTAAAAATATATCCATATCTAATCAAATTTGGTCAAAATTTATCTTATACATATATAGATATATTGATTAAATAGAGTTAAAATAAAATTTTATCTTGTACATATATTAATTATTTATTTCAAAAAATGTAATTGGTTCATATGACTACTTTTAAGGAGAAGTCACCATGTGTCTCAACCGACTTCTCCTTTATTATATAAAAATTGATTTTTTGGTTTATGAAATGATAAAATTGAACATTGAAAATTTCTTCTATGAAAAGTAGAAACATATGAAAGAAGGAGTAGGGGTTGAAGAATATATATATATAATGGGTAACTTGTGCACACCTCTTAGGATATACCTTGTGCACAATTGTTGTCCATTGATCATGTTGTAATCAATGGCCTAGATTAAAAAGGGGTTTTTTTTTTTAAATACAAATTAAGTGGACCCCGCACAAAAACAACCCTTAAGCGATGTAACTGGCGCGTGAGGGTTTAAGAATCAAAACATCGTCATATTCTTCATCTTGTGAAGCGAGGAAGGGAATCTCGACTTGGTGAGGAGGCAAGGCGCAGGTGAGCCCAACCTAGCCGGAATCGACGCAAGGCGGAGGCGGAGGCGGCCCCAGTTTCGCCGGAATCTGGGTGCGATTGATATCGCTGTTGCGATTGATTAGGCCACGAGGGAGATGGGGATGCAGCCATGGCCAACCGATCGGAGAAGGATCCGAGCAAGGGTATCTCGAAGGCCGACGACCGAGGAAGGGGATATCGAAGGCAATTTAGAAAGCGGCGGCGAAGATTTGAAGGGGATCGAAGGGCGACGGAACGACGGCGCCTCCGTTCTCCTCCTTGGCCTCCTTTCCGATCTCATCTTGGCCTTCTTCTACTTTTTATTTTTCTTTTTTGTGGGGTGGGTGGGTTGGGGTAACGATGAAATAGATTGGGTTGGGTAGGGGGTGGTGGTGCCGTGGTGGCGGGGGTCCTAATCGGCGAAATTGAGTTAGGGAATTAGGGTTTAAATTTAGTGCTTAATTATTTCCTTATTATTTGGGGGGAAATGAAGAATTATTCAGACGTATATTCGAATTTAGTGTTGGGTTTTCAACGTGCATAATTTGATTCATTATTCGTTAATTATTCAGAAGTGTGTGTCGATTTTTGGTTACTAGTGATAATAAGTTGGTCAATTATTCAGTGAAATATGATCATTATTCGTCAGTATATGCAATCTTCGGTTTGACGAACAACATAAAAAACATTCATTGCACGAGTAAAATTACACAACTAAACATTATTCGGTGGAATTTGAAACATTATTCGGTGGAATTTGAAACATTATTTGGTGAAGTATGAAGTATTGTTTAGGGATTTGCGGTTTATTTTATCTAAAATTGACGAACAAAAAAAACAAAACATTATTCAGTAGGATGTGATGAATTATTCAGTTGAATAGGTAAATTTTGATTTGAATTAGGTGGAAAAAAATCATAATATTATTCGGTACCATGTGAAACATTATTCAGTGAAATTGGTAAAAAATTTAAACGATATCGGATCCAAAAAAGTAATATATATCCATTGTTTAAAAAAAGACTCACCCAAAAAAATTGATATAATTTTATTTTATGGGTTAAAATAAAAAAAAAATCTGTTGTTGCGAGGTTTGTTTTTCCTAAAATTAAACGTATTGATTTTTTCCCGTATGGAGCCCATAGGATTGGAATAAAAAAATTTAATCTCCAGTATTTTTTTTTTATTAGGAAAAGATTCGGGTGGGCAAGCCCTACCCGGCAGCATCCTTGCGGATGAGGTCAATAAGACCTGGATTGTTGTGAATATCATTACCTCGGGCAGAGTGGCTAAGGTGTGCAACCTTATCAGCCACTCTATTTCTCATACGAGGTACATGAAAGTAACCTACTTCTTTTACAGTCGACAACATGACTTGAATATCGGAGAGGATTAGTTCAATCTCCCAAGGACATTTAGCCGTCTTGTTTAGATAGTCTATAATTATTTTGCAGTCACCTTCAACCTGGATTCTTTCAATGTGCAGTTGTAATACCTTCTGGATTCCCAGTTTGAGGGCGAGAGCTTCTGCCATGATGGCTTGCTGTTTTCCTAGTAATTTGTGCTCGATGGTGACAGGGCGGCCGTTCCAGTCCCTGATAATGATACCTGCCATACTGTCACCGTTGGCTAAGGACGAACCATCAAAATTAAGTTTGAAACACCCTAACGGAGGCTTGCGCCATTTAATTGGACGTTGTTTGTCGGTCTTTCTTGGATAGACTCTTGAGGAGGGATGCATATCGTCATCACCATCACCGTCGATCGCGGATGTTCTCTTCTAGTTATCTATGTGTGATCTGACCAGATGGACGGCGGTTTGGTGCTGGGGGATTGGTGCTTGTTGAAACAAGTTTTGGTTCCTGATGTACTAGGTAGTCCACCAAGCGAAGGATAGATCAGTCAGAGCGGCAGTCGTTAAGCTGGTTCCAAGGCTAGATAGAATGGGTCTGAAATCCCGGGACTGGATGATCATTCTTGTAATTGTTGTTTGTTCTTGACTCAGAAGTCGGTATATTTTCCGTATGAAAGGGCATTCTAGGAACAGGTGAGCCTCGTTCTCGGGAGCCGTATTGCATAGTGAACATGTAGTAGGGACAGCCGACCCCCTGCACGATAGGCGCACAGCAGTGGGCAGTCCATTTTGTGCAATCTTCCAAAGGAAATTCTTCATCTTAGGGGGAACATCAGTTTTCCAAATCCACGCGTTCGTATCGGTCGGAGCTGAGGATTGTGCTGTTATCAGTTTGTAGGCGCTGGCTGTAGTAAACCATCCTTCCCTATCCGGCCACCAGTCTAGGCGGTCTTGTAGATTTGATTCCGAAATAGGAATGTCTAAAATTTCTTTTACAATGTTGTTTGGTAGTACCTTATGCAGCTTTTCACACCACCATTTCCCCCCATAATATAGTCACTAACGGTCTCATTCTGATCGTATCCCTGGATATTACCCACCCGAGACTCTAAGGTGTAGGTAGAGATCCAATTATCGGTCCAGAATTTTACTGAGCGTCCGTTTCCTACCGACCAAATAAGGCCTGTTTTAAAAGTGTCAATTAAGTTAGCAAGCTTAGCCCATTGCCAAGAGCTGACTACCGATCGTTTGTACTCGAAAATACTAGCAGAACGTAGGTATTTATGTCTGATTAATGTTACCCAGATATTGTTCGGTTCAGCCAGTATTTTCCACAAAAGTTTCATCTGAAGAGCGACATTCATATCGCTAGATTTGCGAATTCCCAACCCGCCATGCTGCTTCGGTTTGCAAATCCTATCCCAACTAATTAACGACCGATATTGTAAATCCTTATTCCAGAAGAAAGAACGGTTCATTTGGTCCAGTTCTTTATGTATAGCTACGGGGAGCATGAAATTCTGCATTACATGCAGAGGTTTAGCCGAAAGGTTAGAATTGATAAGGGTTGCACGACCCTGCTGGGAAAGCGCATTGGCCGGCCCTCCACTTTGATAGTTGTTGTTTCGATTTGCAGACGATATCTTCAAATGTACTGTTGGTGACTCTACCATTAATAATAGGACATCCCAGATACTTTTCTATAGAGTTTTCGTTTGTAATGTTGAGGCAGTTACATAATTCAAGGATTCTATGGTTTGGAATCCCTGGCGACGCTTGAAAACTAGATTTATGGTAATTGACCTTCTGGCCCGACACCCGACAATACGCGTCAATTATCGATCTTACTTTGCACCCCGCATCCACGCTTCCTTTGGAGAAGATAATGATGTCGTCTGCGAAGGACATGAACGGAGGATAGCCAATTTGTGGTCTATCCAGGCTGGCTTCAGCTGCAAGTTTACGGGCTAGTACCTCAGCACCCAACAGGAATAGAAAAAGGGACAGAGGGTCCCCCTGGCAAATTCCTTGGGATGGAAAGAATAGTTTTGTAGGGCCGTTGTTAACTAGTACAGAGAAAGAAACGGTTGTTATACAGTCCATAATCCATGAAGTAAAAGTGTCGTGAAATCCAAATATGAGGAGCACATTCTTTATGAAGTGCCAGTCTACCCTATCATATGCTTTTTCCATGTCTAATTTTATTACCAGCCATCATTCACGTCCCTTACGGTTTTTGTATGAGTGGAAAATTTCATGGGCAATTAGGACATTGTCCTGTATCGCCCTGTCCGACACAAAAGCTCCTTGTAAAGGATGTATGAGTTTCCCGATTACCCTTTTTAATCTTTCAGTTAATATTTTGGAGATTACTTTGTATATATTAGAACATAGGCTGATAGGCCTGTAGTGACAGGTGGAGGTTGGGTTGTCCCTCTTTGGGAGCAGGGAGATAAAAGTGTGGTTTATTTGACGGAGTATTCTCCCTGAGCGGAAAAAACCCTTGACCGCACAGATCACTGATTTCCCGACTATGTCCCAGTATTTTGTATAAAATTCAGCTGTAAAACCATCCGGGCCTGGGGACTTGTTTTTGCCCAGACTGAACACCGACGTCTTAATCTCTAGGTTTGATGGTAGTGCAATAAGGAAACTATTTTCATCTGTCGAGATGGAAGGATGAATTAGGTCCAGGAAGTTAGACATAAGCCCATCATCTATAGACTCTTTTTTAAATCTGTTTTCAAATTCTTTTTTTATCTCATTTCTAACGTTCTCCTCACCCAGAATCAGTGTTCCGCTTGAAGAGGTTATGTTTCGAATTTGTTTCTTGTGTCTCCGACCCGAAGCCACTCGGTGGAAGTAGGCCGTGTTCGAATCTGAGAGTTTGAGGTGTTTCGTTTTTGCCCTTTGGCTCCAATATGATTTCTGGAATAGAATTAGCTTTTCTCGCTTCGAAATTAGGCGTTTCTCCTTTGTTTGATATATTTGGGAGTTTGTCGATGATCCCGAGGACTCGATGAGCAAGAGTTCTGAGTCTAACTCCTTTAGTTGGTGGAAGATATTACCGAAATTGGTTTTATTCCATTCTTTTGCCCTTTTTTTCAATAGTTTATGTTTAAACAGTAGTTGAAACATAGCCGAGCCAGGGCAGGACGCCCGCCAGGACTGCTTTACAATATTGCGAAAGTCTTTCCTCAAAAGCCAAACGTTCTCAAATTTAAAAGGCGGGGCTTTGAAGGAAGACCCGTCGTCGATTGATATAGAAATTGGACAGTGATCCGAGGAAGAGAATGCACCGTTATGGGTTATCATATTTGGGAAAGACGTAAGAATCTGTTGGTGAACTAATACCCGATCGATTTTTTCGTGGGTGTTGAAGTTATCCTCCACAATCTTTCTCCATGTGAACTGGTTTCCAAACGTGGGTAGGTCAAACAAGTTGCAATCATTTTTGAAGGAGATTAACCGAGAAAATCTTGATGGTCGGGTAGTGGCTCCGCCTACTTTGTCAGCACTGCATAGTATCTCGTTCAGGTCCCCTAAGACCATGCACGGAATAGGGGAGTTGTTTACAATTGTTATTAATGTTTTCCAGAAGGCATCTTTATCATTTAGATTTGGTGGAGCATAAACGAAGAGCGCCAAAATCAGAAAACCCCACTGCACACTTTCTAGTCTAAGTCCAATAATACGGGGGGTGTGCACTGACACTGATATTGATACATTAAGCATCTGGTGAGTCTTCCAAATGACCCCAATGCCACCCGATCTCCCAATGGACGGCGACCAAACCCCTTCATCAAACCCAATATTTTTCCACAACTTATCGTCCGGAATATTTTCCGCTTTTGTTTCTGCTAGCGACAAGATTTGGATGTGTTCGTTTTTACATAGTGAATCTATTTCCGTCCAGAATGTACGTTTTCCTATTCCACGGCAGTTCCAGAAGCATATCTTCATAAAACATCATTGGTGATGAAAGGACAAGGAGGCGGAGTCCTTTCATCGACACAGTTTTGATAATCTAGTTTGTAAATACTCCTAAGGAGCCTTATGTTGAGGACACAAAAATTGTCCGTTACCCAGTCCATACTAGACCAGGAAACCCAACTCTTGTGACGAGACCCAGCCGAGGCAGAGAACCACCTGGCCCAACAGATCCCTACTGGCCATTTAATGTGAAGCAGACAAGAAGTTAATCTCATATTATTATATATTCTTTTAGTTAACAACAAGTTTTTAACTACATGGTTTAACCCTATTAACATTAATTTAACTATTAAACCGCCATACATCACAAAGAAGATGGAGAAACCCCATAGTAACATCAATAGTAACAATAATACAGACCGCAACCGAAGTCGATTTGGCAAGCTACTCAAGCAAAAAAAATGAAATAAATATTGCAAGAGCAACGAAGTCGATTTTTTCTTTTTCTTGTCCAGCTTAGGAAGCCATTTAGATGAGTGTAAATTGGTATCAAAAACCATTATGTGCCCATTAAGGGAATAAACGGTGCATATACTATATTTTGTTTCAATCCCCCACATGCTCCATATACCATATACTTCTATGTTTCTACTACATTGCATCTTCATTATACCCATGAATCGGGGTCGTAATTCATGTTTCACACCCTTAGGTGAGACATTAATACACACCAAGTAATCATAGCAATCGAAAATTTTCTTAAAAGAGCAAATACTCCACTGATATGTGTTGATAGTATGTTTCGAATAGCACATATATACAATATACTCTTCATTCCACATAATCACTTGACAAATGCAACCATCCATACAAGATTGATCTGGTTCATTAACACAATTAACCATATTATTTAATACAAAGAAGTAGATATGACAGTGGGAATTTATAATTGTTTTACCTACCCTAAAGGCAGTGTTACCAAGATCAGGTACGTGGCATTTAGCTCGTTCAATAAGCATGAAAACCATACTCAAACAGGTAGCTCTATACCATCTCCATACAAGGTTGTTACGACACATCAGATGAGCAGGAATGCTCATCAGCTGCAGTTTATTGCCCCCCTTAAGAGGGATGTGAGTGTGACTTGAAGTCCTTGTTTTAGATGAATTGGATGAATGAATATCAAATTTCCCAAAGCCTAGATCAGCAAACCATAAGGATTTCTTCTCTGACAGCAAGCTGCGAGAAACACTGTTTTTTTCGTTAAAGGTTGAGTCAAGGTGTAGCTTTAGGTGATACCCGTGTTTGTGGTGCATCAAAGACGCCCTCCATCTGAAAAACCAATACACAAAGGAAGATGATGTACAAAAGGCAGAAGAATGTCATTGATAATCCGCAACAGTTGTGGTGCCGGACTCCTCAAGAAGGAAATTAACAATTAGAGAAAGACGATTCTTTAAGGTGAATCCAAGTATGCAGAACTTTTCCTCAGAGAAGAAATAAATCTCCTTCGAGAGAGAAGCCGCAAAAGGATACGTTGGGCCCTTGCGGGATTTGGGGAGTGGGAGGACATTATCCATCACCACCATTTTTCCTTTGTCATTCCACAACACCGAAATGCCAAAATGATTTTGAAAGATTGATCTTTGATTAGATATTGTGAAAATATAAGGTAATAAGAGTTGATTGTGAGGAGGGAAGAGAGACTCACCGCCCCATTTTATGAGAGGCCAAACAAGAACAGACCAGGAAAGCAACTGAACACCATCCACCCCGGCGCCATAGCGCCAAGGGCCACACCACCCGGGACAGGTACTGCACCACCACTCCAAAGAGAGAGAGGGCTTCCTCCTTTTCCTTAAACCAAAGGACTTAATCACGTCCATCTGGAGCAGCACCAAGACCCATTCATCTGCGCCACCAGAACAATTGCTCGATTTAGAGTTTGGAGAGGCCATAGCCTCCCGCTGCTCATACCATCCATATGCTTGATTTCCCCTGGAGACCGACCCCTCACCACCTGAAGGACCGAACATCAAAGCGCCACCGAACACATCCATGAGCACTTTGTTTCTCTTCCTAAAGTCTTTCGCCACCTCTCTCGAAAGACGTAGCCTTGACTCCAAGAACACGCCTTTCCGATAATAATGCTTTTGACACAAAATCAGACGACAACACACAAAGAGAGGAATTTTTGGTTTCTGCGAGAGACGGGGAGCAAACAGCAGTCCCGAATCCACCATATAGAAGGTTTTGTGACATGAGTCCATGAGAAAGAAGACGGTAACAAGAGGGGAAGCCAGGTGAAGCGAGCACCCGGGCTGAGACGAAAACACGACGGCGCGAAATCAGGGGAAAGCTTGAGAAGCCAAACAAAACCCCAAATTGGATCTCAAATCAAGGGAAGAGACGGAACTGAAGATACTGGAATAGATGAACAGATTTACATCACAAGGGATCGATTCGGGAGGGAGAGAGCACCAGAACTAGGGATTGAAGATCGGTTGAGCAAAGAGATTTTGGGGGCGCATGGAAGCGCGTTCTATAAGCTCCCGGGGGAGAGTTTCATTTAATCTCCAATATGAAATCAAAATTTTCAACTAATCTTCTAAATAAAAAAACGTATATCTTTAAAAAAAAACTCAAATTGAATTGGTGATAGCGTGTACACGCGCATAGCTGATGGGTGGGCAGTGATTTTCGTGGGTCCCACCTATTTTTTTATATCAAAAATTAAAAAAATTCCTGTTAATCGTGACCATCCATCTCATATATATTAACGGTTCGGATGTGTGCACAAGGTACACCGTAAGGGGTGTGCACAAGGGAACCACTCCATATATATATATATATATATATATATATATATATATATAGGGGAAGGTTCAAGTGGAAACAACCCTTCCCATAGAAACACATTTAGGGTGGAAACTTTTAATCTCAGCCCTTCCTTTTGAATTTATTAATACACGGTGGCAATTTTGAAATTTATAGGAAGTTTAAGCCTTTTTGATTAAAATCATTAAAAAAGCCTATCAAACTCCATCGGTCAGAACTTTATACCCTAACACCCCTCCCGGCCTCCCTTGTCTTAGATTCTCAGTCAAGGTGCACCTCCGACTCTTCCCCTTGATTTCGCCGGTGTCTCGTCCGTCGGCGTCGGTGCCTCGTCCGTGACTGCCGCCGTCACCGTCTCCGAGTCTTCCCCTCTGATTTCGCAAGTTCTGTCAAGGTGTGGGTTTTTGTTCTGAGTCTTCTCCTCCGTCGTCCCCTCCGCTTCCTTCCAGTCGCCGCCGCCGTATATGTTGCCGGTCTCCGCCTCTTCCCCTATATTTTATTAACAACTCATCAATTTTGGGATGAAGACCCGATTCAATTTTGGGTAGCTTATATTGATTTTGCAAGATGAAGAACTGTCAATCGATCGGCGAATTTGTTTGCCTCAGTCGCTCTCCGCCTCTTCCCCTACTTGTCAGGTTTAGATTTTGATTTTAATGTTTGTTAATTTTGTTTAAGATTGTGGTTTGGCTTTTATCGATTAATTGAAGATGGCGAGGCTGACTGATTAGCAACTTCCTGTGTTAATTCACAATTGTTTGTTGTTGTCTATTTTGTTTTGCATCAAAAAGACTAAGAAGTGAAATTGACTGACTGATTGCCAAATAGACTGACTGCTATTTTTTTTTGGATCTGTTTGAAGCTATTGAGAAGTTGAATGGAGTTTTGGGGTAAGAAATTGAGAACTGAAACTGAGAAGTGAAATTGAGAAAGTGCAATTTGGTTTGTTTTATTGAGTATTGTAATTTTGAGATTCCCTCTATTTGGTTTGTTTCATTGAGTAGGGCAATTTGGTTTGTTTGAATTGCCCATAAAAAATTATCTCAGGTTGTAGAGAATAGTTCTCAAGTTGCTATTGTTGATATTGAGAAGTGATATTGAGAAGATTGTGAAGTGAAATTGAGAAGTGGAAGCTGAGTTATGGGTTTATGAATATTTTTTGTAGTCTATTAGCTCAATGGAAGAGCAATGTGTTATTATACGCATGATATGAGTTCGAATCCCATATAGACTTTCTCTACACAACATATCTAAGAAACAAACAGACAGCAATATGACAGTAGTTGAAAAATCTGAAAACTGAAATAGAAGCGTCTTGTTGATCTATCTGTCTTGACAATGCGGCTTGTTGATCTATCTACTTGTTAATGCCTTTTTAATAGCATTTCTAATGCATTTTAATTAACAAAAATAAAATTGAAAAGGCATAGCAAACATCTTCTTGTGGTGGTAATAGGTGTTTGTAAGGGTGAAATTGCTCACTAAAACACTGATATGGTGAATAATAGATTATCACACCCTAATCAATAATACCCAATGTAGCTTATGTGAGATTCGAACTCACATCATGTGTATAATAACACATCGTTCTACCATTTGAGCTAATAAGCTTTCATATAAATAAGCTTTGATTGCTCAAATAAGGAGTAGATTGTGATAAACTATACTAGTGGAATTGCATCTCCCAATAAGAATTAATCTTTAGGATCATTCTGAGGTACATCATCATAAATTAAGGTGAGCTAATAAAATCATAGTACATCAAATATGTAATGGTCATAGTCAGGTTAGAGCAACAAAATAGAAAATTAAGGAGCGCATTTGTGATAAATTGCAAAAAGGAGCAAATTTGATGGGCAAAATACAAATTATGATGACAGAAAACATAAAACAGAAATTACAGTTCAGTTCATATATGGAACATAATACAAATTATGATGACTATCAAATCAGCAAAGGGTCTTAATGGAATACTGGATAAACAACTGAAAGATTTGCATTGCAAATTAGGATAGTTCATAATCATTCACTTGCCAGATTGCACATCTGAAA